>OX421972.1:98438871-99038871 GCA_949128135.1 Parasteatoda lunata | reverse complement strand
TGCCGAACCTTTTGATAAATATATTTATTCTGTCGAAATTACCAGAATTCCAGAAGGTTATAAACAGTTTTTTCACACTTGAAAAGTAGTAGTTTCAAGAACAGCTTACAAACAAGGAATGTGTATAGTTTCAAGTTTTGAGAATGAAGAACCTGTGTTTGAAAAAACAATTATCATTTAGTGAATAGGCTCCAAAATTTTATTTGTATGTAATCTTTTTAAATCTTATTGTGTTTTTTACAATCAACTGAAAAATGTGATATAGTTAAAGTAATAGCACCAGAAAATCTGTAATAATGAATATTCACCATTACTAATTTATAAAAAAAAAATTACAGTATTTTCTTCCAAACTGTGTGAAAATTTTATCTTTTTATCAAGTTGTAAATTAATTTTGTAAAAAAGTAATTTAGTTATATTGTAAATTTTAATTCAGATGAGGCAGAGTACATCATGAAATTTAGTATCTTATTAAAATATTGAAAATTATTTTTAGATGATCCCAAATTTCAAACCTGTTAGCATTGAGGCATATGCTAACATAATTTTTATTTTAAATTACTGTAAATTTAAAATAAGTTTGAATTGAATGCACTCTCTTAGTAACAAAACATACTATCTGTCATATTTTTGAGTGAATATTTTGTATTTTTTTAACGAATGCTGTGATGTGTATAAAAAGTATAATATATTTAAATTTTAAGATTTTGCATAAAAATTATTACATTCTGTCTATGTATACAAACATCAAAGTGATTGTAAATGAATAAATTATGTTTGAATATTGAACTGGCTCTGTATATTTTTTGTTAATATTTCCAAGTTATGTCATTATTTTTACATTTCATAATTTACTTCTGATTTATTATTTCCATAAACCAATGTAATTAATATTGGAAGGTTTCCTTAATTAGAGATTTTGGGTTGACCAATTCAATATTTGCCTACACTCTTATATAAAAATTTTATTTGTGAAAGTAATATTTTCATTTTGAAATAATTTAAAAATGCATAGTAATAAGAATTTGATTCAGCCTAAAATTAAAATTCTTTTTTATTTTCTATTTAAAACATTAGTGGTACTAACTCTATAGCATCTGTTGGTGCATTAAATGAAATGTAAATTCAAATTTTACATATATCAATTTGAAGAAGAAAAAAAGTTTTTATATGAACGAAAATATTTTTGAAGCGCCAGAAAGCAGAGAAAGTTAGCATCATTAATAAATATTTATACAAAAAAGAGAAGATAATTTAAATCAAATTCATATAAATCAAATAATAATTTAAATTTATAAAAATTAAAAAAGCTATTTTTATTTTAGATGTGTTTTGTAATATATATTACATAATACATCTAAAATAAAAACAGCTTTTTTAATTTTTATAGATTTAAATAATTAAATTATAATTTGATTTAAATTATCTTCTCTTTTTTTAGAAAATATTTAATAATAATGCTCTTTCACTGCTTTTTGGCGCTTTAAAAATATTTAATAATGGTGCAACCTTACCCTGCTTTTGAGCACTTTAAAAATACCTAATAATGGTGCAACCTTCCTCGCTTTTTGTTCCCTTCAAAAATACCAATTCATGGTGAAACCTTCTTCCATTTTTAGTTCCCTTCAAAACACTTATTTTTGGCGCAACCTTTTGCTGCTTTTAGGCTCTTTCAAAATTCAGATTTTTGGTGCAACCTTCTCTCGTTGTTTGGAGCTAGTGAAAGCACCAATATATAGTTAAACTGAGCACGACTTTATGTAGCCAGCAAATGAATACCAATGTTTGGTGCAGCATAGCTCGAAATTTTTTACAGTGTATAGAAAGATTAAATCCGCTGCAAGCGAAGGAAGGAAGTTAAGTTTGGAGCTGAAAGGAGAAGAGCTAAAGTTTAGTGCACGAAAGAGTGAAATGCAGAAATTTTGATTGGTGGTCATAAGGAACAACTGATGTGAGTGCTTGCAGTGAGGATGGTAATTTAACCTGCGCTCTAATTCGTCCCAAAGGTGGTCTGAAAACAACGTAAAACAGTATCATAAATCGAGCAATTCATAAGTTTAACACCCAATTTTGTCATTAGTAAAAATATATTTTAAATATAGAAATTTTAAAAATATCATGAAGAAAAAAAATTTATGTTGTGGAGCAGTGTTGGCTCAGGAGATAAAGCGTTTGCCTTCCAATGAGTTAAATTGAGTTCGAAAGCCAGCGATGGCTGAGATACGAATTCCTCTTTCGGCTTGCACCGACCACAGTGCTGACGTGAAATATCCTCAGTGGTAGACGGATCATGGGTTAGAGTCCCCTTGCCGTCAAGTTAAGCGTGGGAGGCTCTCATGGTCTTCCTCATCATGTAACGTAAACGCGGGTTAGTTCCGTCAAAAAGTCCTCCACAAAGGCAAATTTCACCCCAGACTTCCCATGTCTTCTGGATTAGGTTCAAAATTACAAGGCTACGGAGTTAAACATTAGTAAAATGTAAAATAAACTAAAACTACGCCTGTGGCTGGATGACTCTCGGCTCGATGTGTGAATGGAGCATTTATCCTGCTGGAAGAGAAATGAGCCTTCCTCGAAATTGCCATAGAGTTGGGAGTGCAGTATTGTCCAGGTCCCGCAGTGGACTGATCGTTAAGACACGGTTCCCAGCAGATCACCGAAGTCAAGCATCACTGGCTGCGGTCAGTGTGCGGGTGGGTGACCACTTGGATCAGCCTGCGTAGGGACCGAGGGTGTGCGGTATTGGTCCTCGTTAAACTGTTCTACCGTAAAGTGCTCGACTTCGCGTGCAGGTCGTTGGGCTACCAAAGCAGGGGTGCCATCCCCTCTGCAGAGGATCAAAATTGTGATGGCATGTCTTCGGATCATCCTCAGGGATGTTTCCCAGACCGTCGCCAATAGCCCATTGTGCAGCTCTAGTGCGACGTAAATTAACTACAACAACAGCAGTATTGTCCAGAATGTCCACATATATCTCAGAGTTCATGTTTCCAACCACAGGAACTAACGGACCCAGGCCAAACGAAGAAAAACGCCTCCCACACCATTATGCCCCCCTCCCACACCATAACAACCGGGTGTCCGTGTGACGATGACTTGGAATCTTGGTTTATTCATAAGAATGATGCTGATTCCTTTGTTAAAGACATTAGTTCATCACTACCTCTCCTTAGCACATAGAAATGCATTTTACCCTGATTCACCCCTCTTGGCTGCTGTTGTTTTTCCGATTTTGTTTCTCACTTTTATTTTCCATTTTCACCGTTAGCAACTTTACGTTTTTATGTATCAAATCAGATTCGTTTCTTCTCATTCATGAATCTTGAAAATAAGTGCCTATTTTGAGCGCTTGAAGCCTGTCAATTGTTATTTCCCTTTTATTTTAGAAGCGAATTAAGTTTTTTAATCAAGTAAGACGTTAATGTTTATTTCATTTTTGTCACTATTTTTAGACCACCTGTAGACAGAGCCGCCCTTTGACTTGGTCGACTCTGGGCAAAAAATTTTAAATATGCTCTTACTGAGAGGTCCCTTATAGGCGAAATTAATGGAAATAAATTTGAATGAGTTTTTTTTCTCCTTGTTTTATTCCTAAAAACGAACTAATTGCCATCTTTATTTATCTATTTTTTAAATTTAATATTATCCTTTAATTTTTTATCAATAATATATTTTAAAGGTAATTTAAAAGTGTTGAAATTTGGAATCATGTACCTCGTTAAAATAATCACCTAAAAACGTTGAAATAAATCCTATTGTTTCGATTTCCGTGAATAGTCTTTAGAAATGTGTACACAACTGCTTCCTGACGCCATGTCTTATAGTTATCATCCAAAGCGGATAATAATATACAGAGAGCACAGTAATGTTATGAAAGCAAATTTTATATAGTTTTTTTTTTAATTGAATATAATAATTGAATATAATACGGGAAATACGGGGCCTTGTGCTTAAGCCCCATTATTACGGCGGCTCCGCTCTAAGATACCTTAATTGAGAAAAAAAGCAACAACGTAAAATTAAATAGAATGAAAAAAAAATTTTTTTTTTTTTTGACCGTACAGAATAGAATAAGAACATTTTTAAAAAATCAGTAAGGAGTGGGTTAAGACGGTAAAAAATTTATCTTCCAAAAGCGAATGAGTGACGTCAGATTGTAAATACGTCATCCATAACAGAAGAAATAATCATATCGCCATCGTTTGCTTTTAAGCAACCGATCATAAGTGACATCAGACGATAAAAACCACTCACCTCATCAGAGTGAGACATTGTTGATATTATAACTGTAATTGTAACCTTTTTAAAATTCGCAGAAATAAATTTGCGAGTAACGTGTCACACTTCAACATTTCTCTTTTGAATTAATTCATCCTCTACAAAACTTTCCTTTTTAATTTCGCATGAGACAGATGAATACAAAATGTTCCCCGGAATTTCTTCACTAAATTAATTTACAAAATATTTCCTTTATGAAATTTTCCAAAAATTACGAATGTAAAATTGTTCCTCTTTTAAGAATTTCCGAGATGAATATGTACCGGATTTTAATATGAATAACGAAGCATACTAGAAAATAAACGGAAAAAGTCTGTTAAACTCTTCAAAAGCTTCTTTAGTTCAAATTTTAATTATATAACCGTCGTTGAGCAGCCGACCCAATTTTTGGATTTACATATACTCATGTTCAACTCCGTAACCTTGTAATTTTGAACCCAATCCAGACGACAAGGGAACTCTTGGACCAACTATTGGGAGAAATTTGTCTTCGTAGAGGAATTTATGATCGAACTAATTGTAATTTGCGTTACATGTTGCGGAAAACCTCCCATGGTTAGCCTGACTTCAAGGGGACTCAAACCCATGATCCGTCTACCACTGAGGATATCTTACTTAAGCACTATGGTTGGTATGAGTCTAGTACGGAATTCGTATCGACCAGCCATCGCTGGGATTCGAACCCGGTTGACCGCATTGGAAGGCGAACTTTAGTCCAAATTGTTTACTTCTGTTTTATCGTGAATTATAATTTGTTGTGTTTCATTTATTACTTCTTTGATTATGGCTTAACGAAAATTTTTTTTCGCCATTGAAAAACTCATTTTTCTGACATATACATAGATAACGACGTGAAAATTTTGACGAGTTCAGAAATTATTTTTATACCATAGTATCGATGCTATAGCTGATAATGATTAATAATGCAATTTTAAATGTGTTTTAAACTAACACATTTCACATTATTATGCAAATTTACAATCATTATATATATACGTGATAGTATATGTTTCTCAACTAATTTAATTTTAATAATTTCCAAGCTATTTTTGACCCAAATAAAACATTAACATAAAAAAAAAAAAAAAAAAAAAATTTTACAAAGTTTTATTTATCATCACAAAAATTTGAGTGTGAAAGTGAAAGCGTTAAGTGAGAGTTTCTGTTTGACAAGAAATAACATCTTTTCTCTCTTTCTTTTTTCCAAAAATTATGATGAAAAAGATTTCTGTGAAAAGCTAGATTTTCATTTTCTCCAAACGAACCATAAAAAAATCACGCCACAATTGTAGATTTTTCCCTGCGGTTATCTCTTCACCTGCTGCATATAGGATAAAAACAACCGTCACACTTACACAACAAAGCTTACATAAAATGTGTAATTTGTTAATAATAATTTAAAACTCAATCATTAAGGCGAATTTTTTTAAAATTCCAATTCATGTTCCTTAGAATGTTCATGTCCTGTAACTTTTTATGATATAAATTAGATTCTTTTCATGATGGAAGAAAAAGTAAATATGCAGTCAAGAACGTTCTTCTCATACGCACTCCATCACGTGATCGGCTGATTTTTAAAAAGAAATAGCATCAACGTCAGTGAGAGGGAGGAAAGGAACGAGAGGTGGAAGAAATCCTTACGTCATGTAAGTTAAATAAAGGAACAATTTTAGTGAGGATAGGTCAGACCACTTGGTATTTTTTTTTTTTTTTTAAAGGCGAGATCAAGAGAAGTTAGCTATAAAATCTCGCCTGCAATGCGTTGATTTGTTATGAATTAATGGATTATTGATGGAATTTAAATATAATCGCAAGTTTCAAAAACATTAAAAAAAGAAAAAAGTTGATTAAAAAAAGTCCTAACTCTCAAAATACCTTACATGAAACCCTAGGCTTTCGGGGAACACCATTTGGAAACAGCTGAGTTAATCGTACAAATAGTAAATTTAGCTTTGTACAAATAGTAAATGAAGCGAAACGAAATTAGAGTGTACTAAAGAAAAGGAAGGTTAAATAATTATTATTATTTTTTTTTGCTGAGTTGTTTTTTACTGAATTTAAGCTTCGTAATAGTGATTATTAATTTATAAAAATACAATTTATAGCAACTGAAATAATGCTTCCGAACAATGTCACATACTATAAGAATAACTCCAATAATTTAGCTTTAATATAATTAACAATAGTCACCTATTAAAATCTGAATAATTTATTAAAATTGGTTACAAAAATATTGAAACAATAATTAATAATCTATTCTTATTACGCGTAAAAGGTAAAGGCTACTACTGTAGATTTTTTTAAACATCATTCGACTAAGTGTTGATTTAAGAACGAGGCTAAAAGATAAGGTTTTAAAACTCTATCATTTAATTAATAGAAGTGACGGTTCCCATTTTTTTCCCCGGGTATAGAACCTTGAAGGGTAGTCCTACTTTTATCAGGAACCGGATTTTATTTATTTGCTATTATAAACATATTAACCAATGAAATATTACTAATTATTTTGAAAATGTTTATGGAGGGGAAAGAAATTTTTTTATAGTTCTATCAAGAATAGTTTTAAAATTATAATTAGTTTTTCGTATTAACACAAACTGTAAAAGAATAAAATACGCTGAATTATCGTTTTCATTTCAATGAAAGCGAAAAGAAATCAATAAAAAGGTGGTGAATAGTTATCAGAGAAACATATTTATTTATTGTTTGATTTTTACTCCGGTGCTAATTAAGAAAAGACCAATGTGGTATAGAATTTAAGTAATCATCCGCGACTGCATATAGCTCAGTTTTATTTTGTTATCAATATCAAATTATACAAATATGCTTTCAAAAACAATATAAAAGCTTTTAAAAGTTAAACACGTCTAACAGAAATTTGAATCGCGCTATCTTTTACGATATATATATATATATCATAGAATTATTAAAAAACAGTTTATAGTTTCGTAGTCATACTGGAATCCTAGACTTGACGACACATTTTGATAAATAAGGAGACCATTCCATCTTAAAAAGGAAACAACTATATGAGGTTGCAAGAGCATTTATTGAACCATTCATTGGACCATTTGGCTTTCATTGGACCACTAAAAATGGCGCTTCTTATGCTTACCTACCTATAACAAATCAAATGCGAGATAAAGAATTTTTACTTTTGTTTCGCTGAAGAAGAAGATCGTCTGCAATAAAAAATATTTATTCTTCTTTCATTGTTAAATTCGAACTATAAAGGCGTATATTTGTTACGATTAATAGATATCATTTTTATTAATTATTATTACTTGTTAATTGATTATTCAATAAGTTTTGTTTTTCCCATTTCACACGATTAAGAAAGCAAGCAAAAAGAAGGCCGTACAACGTCGATTCAAGAGTTAGAGAGTTATTGATATTCCTTCGCGCTGGTAGCTTGCAACCATTTTGCATTAAAAAAAAAATTGAAACAAAAAAGAACACATTACGTAAAAAATATATCGTGTAAAAAACAGGAAATAAAATGTAGAGCAGAAAATAAAATATACAGAAAAACAGAACAAAACACAAAACGCAATCTATAAAACGAGTAGCGAATTCAAATGAACTTACATGATCGGGAAACTTTCAAGAATGATTTAAAACATTTCATAATAAGATTACCAGATATACAAAATATGAAAACAGAAGCTCAAATGGAGCTAAAAGCGTAAACAAAAGGATTTTGTTTCATGGGGAGCTTTCTTACTGAAGTACTGAAGCTCGTTTGATTTATTTGTTTGTTACCAAGGATTGACCCGAAAATGGATGTGCGCAATGTAATAACATTATACTGAGTAATTTAAAGAAGTTTATAATTAATAAGGTTGTTATTTAATTATACAATATAAACAGAGAACGCCTTTTAATTATACAATATACAATAAAACATGATTTGCCCGTTTTTTACAGATTTTTATCCACGGATTTACCCGAATTGGATTTGCACATGGTAAAAATATAAATTACCGAAGAAGTTTTAAGGAAATTTTTTAATAAAAGCATACAACTAACTCAATGATTTTATATAGAACTCGATTACTTTTGTTGGGTAAAGTTTTTTTATCAAATTTTGAAAGAATTTGTCTACTTGTTTTTTGGCTAAATAAACATTACTACATATTCTTTTAATCTATCTGTCTTTTATCATTAATACCCTAAGTTCTAAGTTTTTTTATAATATTTAAATTACCAGTAATATCAGAATTTTCTCAAAAAATAACTCATATGCTTCTCCAATGCTCATCACTAAATAACGCTTTTGATGTATTTCTCTTTCTTTAGGTGTTTTTATTGATAACACTTCTTCTTTCCTGGGCGCATTCTGCTAATATACCAAGGATTTTAAACTTTTATTACAGTTTCCTTTGGTAATTTATCACTCCTTGTTTTTCGATTACTAGTTTCAGAATCTGTTCTTAAAATATTCACCTGTTGCCTTTTTTTTTTAATGGCAATTTCAATTATCTGCTTTCTTTTTAATAAAGACATTTTTGATATCACATCCGTTAAAACATGAAGTTTCTTCTGAGATCTTTGCAAAGCATTGTTAATTTTCTTTACTGCTTCTGCCATAGATTGTATCTTGGTATAGCCAAGTATATCCATGCTTGATTTTTCAGCTGCGGCTTTTTTCTTTCTACATTTCCTTTGCGCTTCATTTTTTCTTTGTTCTTTTGTGCTCCTTCTGTTCTTCAGTAAGAAGCTTAGAATGTCTTTATTCCTTTTATTCTTGCTTTCTTCTGTTTTGATTGTTTCATATTTCACTGCTTCAGCTTTCAATTTCTGTCCTCTCAGTCAAGACTTTTCTGTACTTGTTAATGGCATGAGGAATTTAATAGTTTTACAAACTTAGTCTAAAATTCTATAATTTGTTTCAAGATTTATAAACTTTAATTACTTACATAATAATCAAATAAATCAACTATATATAAATCAAATAATCTACATAAATAAATCAGCATTAAATCCTTTCAAAGACTCTAAGAAAAATTTAATTTAATTGAACAAAATCTGCAAATAAACATGTGCACAAAGTAAATAATTTTAAAAATAATGTTCTATTCTAATTAATGCTCATTAACTGCTTTGTTGCCATTATTCCTAACATAATTTAGGACATAATACATGTTGCCATAAATGCAGACGTTGTTTAAATTTAAAATATTTTCGTTTAATAAATGAAGAATTTAGACATATTTTAAACAAATTAATTTGTCAATATAATTGGTCATTAAGAAAATAAAGGGCAACAGTGCTACTTCCTGATCCCCGTTAACCTAGATTTATATGCTTATCTTTAATATGAAAAAATGAGTAAGTTGAGGAGTTATTAAGTACCATTTTTAATTAAATGAATAGAATTAAAAGAATATGCAGTAATATTTATTTACCAAAAAAAACAAATCGACAAACTCTTTCAAAATTAGATAAAAAAAAATAAAAAAAACAATGGATACCCAACTGAAGTAATTAAATTCTTCAATAATTAAATTCTAAAGTAATTAAATGTCAGTACTGCAGTAAGAATGCGCCCCATGAAACAAATCCCTCTGTTTAAACTTTTAGCTCCATTTACGCTTCTGTTTTCATATTTTGTATATCTGGAAATCTCACAATGAAATATTTTAAATCATTCTTGAAAGTTTCCCGTTCACGTAAGTTCATTTGATTTCGCTATTCGCTTTGCAGATTTAGTATTGTGTTTTGTTTTGTTTTTCACTTTTCATTTTTTTTTTCTTTTTTACGTGATATATCTTTTACTTAATGTATTATGTTTTTTTAGTTCAAAATTTTTTTTCTTGAGTGCTCCACACATTATTGTGTTGATATATTTTGCTTTGCCTATATTGATACAGGATTAGAAAGCACTCCGTTTAGCGGGTATATTCGTTTGAGCTGATGTGCTAACATAGGAAGAAAGAATAAAATGGCCGGAGGCGCCCAATCGCAGTGCCTGATTTATCATTAGGCCAACGGCATCCACATTTCTGGGGGCCTCCTAAATGTTACAAATAATTCCTTTTTGTGTTTTTCCTTAAGAATTATCTATTAGAGTTATGAGTTTACAAAAATTGAAACAAATAAAAGCTTAAATTTACTAATATATCGTAATTTACTTGTATGATAACTAATTTAAAAACACTTCATAATTAAACAACATATAATTTTAGTTTAAAGTAACGATCAGAGACCACCTAACAGTTCTGTGCCTAGCCTCCCCCCCCCCCCCATTTCTAGATCAGGCCCTACCCAACCATGCAAATAAAGTTGTCCAACAACCGGTTTACATGTGACGTACCTCTTGTCACTTTGTTTCGTATACGCATGCGCCGCATCGTGGTTCAAATGACGCTCTACTAAATCTGAGTATGTTACTCACCCTGTAAGTTGTTTTTCTGGTATAGCAGATTGCATTGAGCAGTTTCCCGTGTTAGCTACGTATTCGAAGACCGGAACTTCTTATCTGTACTGTATTCTTTGCCTTAGGTATGCGATGCAATCGAAATGATAGCGCTAGAGAAATGCCTCCGTAAGTGTGAGTTCAAAAGAGGAGATGAAAGCAGTCCATTTGATTTTTATGATTTAAACAATTAAAAAAAAAAACATAAATAGTTACGATATAACAAATAAATTAACTTTTTTGAATTTAACCTTGAGTACCTATCGAAAAGATAAGTTTGTACGGGTCTAATTTTATTCTCATTACAGTTTAATTTAAATTAAGCTTCCTAAAGTTATTTCTGAATTTTAAAAATAGTATGTTTTCAATTGCCGGAGAATACAAATTCATTAAAATAAATAAAACTGGGAATGAGAGTATATATTTTAAAGAACAGCACTGACAGGTCCTTTTCAAAAATGTAATTTTTAAAAATCACTTTTGATAATTGTACAAAAAATGAGAAATAAATGTTAATTTTATCAACAAATTGATAAAAGTGGAATTTTAAATGGTGATAGAAGTTCGTTGCGACATTTTGCCTTTGAAGTTTTTTGGTACGCAAGACAATTTTTTTTGCCTCCCATTTCTTTATTCATTTTTAGTCTACTGAACAAACATGGTTTTTAAAGTATATATAAATTATTTATATTCTATATTTTTGCATTTTAGTTTTGTGTCCTCTGGTTTGTTTAGGCTGAAAAATAGTCAAAATTTAAATTGTCGATAAATTCTACTTGCAGTGGACACAATACGTTTAAAATTTGTTTTGTCATCTTTTATAGAAGAAGACTTGTTAAATTTGAGCACTTTAACTAATCAAAAAGTTGACAAAATTTTGATTGCAAGATTTTTCTTTTCTTTTTTGTTGAGTAATAGTTACTTATTTTTGCGTTTGAATTCTATATTTTATTTTCTGATATGTAAAATATAAGTGCCAAATATAAATCCTGAATATAAAAATGAATTAATTATAATTTATTTACTTTTTTTTGGAAATTCTCTCCTTATGGGGGAAAAAAAAAGACTTTTCTCTAAAGCAAATACAAACTGGCTTCTAACGTTAGAATGAATGTCAATGTTTCTCAACAATTTTGGTCCGGTGACTAGAACTTTAACACGTTCACGCCGGCTGTTCACACCCAGGCCCGAAACCGGGACGGAAAAGAGAAAATACTGGTAGAAGAACTATTTCAATATTAGATAATATTCGGGAGGAGTTCATCTATTCTTAACAATAACAATTCACTGTAAGGAAATTTTTCACGGCGAAGAAGCAATTCAATATAAAAATTGCATCCGTTAAAAACAATTGGTAGTTATGGATTTTTATTATTCCCGGAAAAAAACTTAAAAATGAAATTTATTTGTTACCAGTTCTTACTCCGGTGCGCCACCGGTGGTACGCGCCGGCGTGAACGTGTTAAATATTATAGAAATCTATAACTTCCGATTTGGTAAATATTGTGTTTATTTTCTAAAGTTCTTAGAAAACTTTAAAAAGTCGTAACGAAACTAAGACAGAGTTCGATAACTGAATATTTGTTATATGTTTTTTTTTTTTTTTAATAAAAAAAATTATGGTTGTGTGATAATGATGCTCCACCAGATCTCTCACCGTTAAAATGATATTTTATTTAAGAAAATTCCCGCTAGAGTTAACGTAAATTTACTATTTTGGTGACCTGCCTACTACAACTCAATGCTGCCTCCGGTATCCCCTAGCAACGAGGAATTTTACTCTTTTTTATTCTACTTTTGTATATATCTACGTATATTAACGATCTGCTATTGTTATCGTCATTGCTTGTTTAGCTATGTACTTTATTTATTATTATCCAAAATCTGTTTATTACATAAAATAAAGCGTGTCAAAGTATTTTTTTCAATAAGGTCCCCCAAAATTTCAATAAAGCATGTTTTATACTATTTAATTGATGTTTAATAAACGTAGTGGTAGATACGACACAATACTTCCCCATTGGAATTTTATCAGGGATAGAATCCAATGAATGGATATAACTAGTTGCCGTATTTGCGAAAGACCGGAGAGCTGAGTTAAGTTCAACAGATTTTGAGCACTTGTGGTGAGAGCTGTATGAACTTCACGGTGATGTGTATGGTCTCTCCTGTGTTCCTATTAGCAGTCTGCAAGATTCCGTTGTGTGTTATTGAGACAGAAAAGCAACAGCACGAGAAGGACGATGACGCAGTCATAAATAGCATATGAACTGTTCAGTGCGGAACATTCATCGAAGTGGGCGTTACTTTCGACGCAGACGAGTTCATATCACGTCCGCAAGTCATCAATGAGGGTAAAGGTAGACAAAGCCAAAGTTCTTCAAACAAAAGGTATCCCCAAGATTTAGTGGTAGTTACGACACAACTCTATATATATATATATATAAAGTCGTTGCCGAGTGGAAGGATTAAAACAGGTCTTAGGCCGGAAAGGAGGGTACAAAATTTATTTATTAAGACAGAGCAGTCCTGAAAGTGTGTTCATGAAAAGTTGTGCTCTCGATTGTATGTTAGGGAAAATCTTGCAAATCCGTAAAATGTCTTAATTTAGGGAAAGAGGGAAATCTTAGAAATTGTAATTGGTTTATGAAATAGGTAGAATGATTCCCACGAAGATTACAGGGGAAAATGTCCTTATTTAAATTTATGCATACTTGTGCCAAAAATAGATTTAGAAACAGGATGTGGCTTTTTAAAAGTATGATAAAGTGTTTCGATTTGAATAATTAATTAGAATTAAGTTTTATAGTGAAGAACTACAGAAAAAGATTAATAGAAGCTTTTTATGTTACACACACACGCACACACACACACACACACACACATATATATATATATATATATATATATATATATATATATATATATATATATATATATATATATATATATATATATATATATATATATATATATATATATATATGTAATAATCCTGTTAAACTTGTAATAAAAGGGTTAAAATCCCTTTTATTTTGTATATAGATAGCTTAAATAATGCAGTCGTAAGCCATGTTACACACAAAAAATCTTTATTAATGGTAGTAGGCTGGTATCGATAACACTTCACATCCACACTCCGCAAGGGAGAGGGTGGACAAGACTTTGGACAATTCCGGAACAACTTATTAGGCTCAGAACATGATGAAAAAGCCATGCGAAAAGCATTGCTCTCGCTTTTATACTAACACATTTTGTAGTAAAAAGGCACTGTCTCTGACATTCTTGTATCCTTACGCATTAAGGAAAATCATTTCATGCTTCCTTATATGGAAGTGAAAGGGGGAGAGATTCTATAAATAACTCAATCGTATGTTTATCAGCCTTGACTTCCCAAAATAGAATCTCTCTACGCTTATTCTTTAACAAAGACATTTTATTAAAACGAAAGAGATTTAATTCTTTTATTAATACAAAAGTATTATAATTTTTGTATTACATATATATATATATATATATATATATATAAATATATATATATATATATATATATATATATATATATATATATATATATATATATATATATATATATATATATATATATATATATATATGTCCCGCAGTGGACTGATCGTTAAGACACGGTTCCCAGCAGATCACCGAAGTTAAGCATCACTGACTGCGGTCAGTGTGCGGATGAGTCACCACTTGGATCAGTCTGCGTAGGGACCGAGGGTGTGCGGTATTGGTCCTCGTTAAAATTGTGCTACCGTAAAGTGCTCGACTTCGCGTGCAGGTCGTTGGGCTACCGAAGCAGGGGTGCCATCCCCTCTGCAGAGGATCAAAATTGTGATGGCATGTCTTCGAATCATCCTCAGGGATGTTTCCCAGACCGTCGCCAATAGCCCATTGAGCAGCTCTAGTGCGACGTAAATGAACTACAACGACAACAACAATATATATATATATATATATATATATATATATATATATATATATATATATATATATATATATATATATATATATATATATATATATATATATATATATATATATATATATATATATATATATAATATCAGGGTAACAAACCCCGATATTTTGTTATTGTTTTTAATTTACATTTGTAGAAATAATAAGCCGATAGACTTTAACAGGCTTTATTTACTGGAGTATGAGGTAAACATAAGTCTCACCCACTCTCCAGCCGGAGGGGGAGAGACACAGATTTCCCGTCAAAACAGACGGAGTTTATTTAGAAAGCTTAAAACACAAAAAGCCACGCAAAAACCATCGGTCCTGCGTTTTATAGGATAATTAAAAGTGTGAAAAGGCCAGTCATATTGCATTCCTTGTATTCCTACGCCTCATCGCAAATAATTTAATACTCATAGAAAATCGTTTAATCTTTCCTTATATGGAAGTGAAAGATCTTAAAATAACTTCTCTTTTGAAACATAAATCTAATTATTATTCATTGGCTTGTTTACATCCTTGAAGTTCCAAAATAGAATATCTGTACTTTAATTTTTTAACTAAGACATTTAATGAAAATGAATAAGTTTCAATGCTTTTATTAATACAAAAGTATTTTTATAACTTTTGTATTACATCCCCCTCAAAAAATTTTTTTTGGTTAGCCAAAAAAAAAATTTTTAATTTAGAATAATATGACTTTATAAGCTTTATGCTGGTATGACTGTCCTCTTTCCTACTATTCAATTATGTGAAAAAATATCATGTACAGTAACAACAATAAAAACATAATAATGTAATTTATCTGTTTAGGCAACTAAACAGAAAGAAAAATAAAACATTTATATCTATTTTACTAAAATTGATATAAAATTGACTGGACAACAAGTGTCATTTAATCAGAATATAAATTTAACGTTTTTGGGCTGTGATATTTCCTAAGCTTTGATATATGTACTATTTCAAACTTTTGTTTACTCAAATTATTACTTTTATTTATTTATTTTCTTTTTTAATTAGCTTCTTGGTCATTCTTTCTTTTTCCTATTTTTCCTTTTATTTTTGTTACCCTTTACGTCATTTTTTTTTCAGTGTTTACTTTCACTGAAACATCTTCAACTTTTCTTTTTTCGATGTTTACTTTTTCTGAAACATCAAACTTTTCTTTTTTCGATGTTTACTTTTTCTGAAACATCAAACTTTTCTTTTTTCGATGTTTACTTTTTCTGAAACATCAAACTTTTCTTTTTTCGATGTTTACTTTTTCTGAAACATCAAACTTTTCTTTTTCCACAATTTTTAACCTTAACATTTTGAGAATTTTGTTGTCTAATGTGCAAACATAAGTTGTCATTGTTAGAATTAGCAGATCAATCTCATACCAAATTGAGTAACAACTGGCCAGACACAAATCATAAACAAACCCTACTGAAGCATATTTAAATCAGTACCAAGCATAAAAACTTAGCTGAGTTAACAATTTCGCCTATCGTAATAAGGGGAAACTCACAAATTCTGTTAAGTGTTAATTGTCCTTTCGTAGGGTAACATTTAAGTTTTCAAATTTTTTAATAGGAATTTTTAATTTTGACACAAAGTCATTTTTTTTTTCATGTTAAGAAATTCTAATATTTTCATTTCTATTTTCAACGTATTTTTAAGTTTATTTGGTTACCATTACTTTTCAATTTGTGTTAGATCATTTTCCCATGTTTATGTTGGGATTCACTCTCATCAATAAGACACTTTCTTTGTTAATGGAAATTACTGAGCTAGAACTGAGCTATGAACTTTTTACCAACGTTGGACTCAAGCATTAATATCTAGTAGCTTTTCAATTTAAATTCTAAAAAGAAATATTTTATTCATTATTCCAAATTATTTCTATTAGTTTTAACATTTCTTGATTTAATTTCTAATTTCTGCCACACAGCAATTGCATTCATATATTAAAAATTAATTTCAATAATTATTGCAGTTGCATTAAGAGAAAAATAATGTAATGGCATTTTTATCTCAACCCTAAACACCAGTAAAACACAAATATAAATTCTACTAATCAATAATTCATGGAAACTGTAACACATAAACAAATAAATATTAAAATAATTTCTCGAAATATTTTTATACCAATCAAAACAATCAGCTCACTGAAAATAATAATTTCAAGAAGAAAAAAAATATCAACAGTGAATACGATCAATGTATAAAAAGTACTTATTTCAATTGAAACATCAAGTATAAAGATTTTTTTTAAAAATCATAATCATTATTTCTGTTTATTTACACGAGTGCTTTTTTTATTAATCAATAAAAATTAAAGAAATAAATGTTTTACGAGTTAAACATAAAAATACCAAAGGATACGTAGCTGGATAAAGTTCGATTTAATCCAAGAAGATATTTTGAAAATCACAACATCAGATGGAAGTTCATTGAAATTCTATGAACACAATTCCAAAAGCAAAGACGAGAGCTGCTAGAGAAAAAATGTGTTTCTCATTGAATGAGGCGGGGTGAAAACAAATTATCGATGATACAATCCAGAGTACCACACGGTAGGCATATCAGCTTTCAGAAAGACATTTGTAAAGGAAAGTGATGTGATTACGAAAAACTTTTTAATTATCAGGAGTCCGTTGCAGTTTTTCTTGTTAATCCAAGGGGGATGAAAAATATTGAAGCTTGACTCTCTTAGTGCAATCCACAGCTTTCAGAATATAGACAAAGCATGCAGCATACACAAAAGTAGAGGATCTTTAAGACAAGTTTCACTGGGCGTAGGTATCATTTATATTAGCAAAAAGTTCGATGATTGAAGAATTTATTTTTTGTTGAAGATACTGGATGAATTATGAATTGCTATAAATCGAAGAAGAATTTGACTGATAACTTTTCAACTGTCCGTATGAATGATATATTCCATATTTTTGCTGTACCCTCTTCCGAAGTTGATTTATTTTCAAAATTATTTTAATGCGATATTACATATCTTTAATGTTCCGTACCCCCTTCCCGACCGTATAATCCTGCCGGCTTATAATATCAGGGCAACAAATCCCGATATTTTGTTATTGTTTTTAATTTACGTTTGTAGAAATAATAAGCCGATAGACTTTAACAGGCTTTATTTACTGGAGTATGAGGTAAACATAAGTCTCACCCACTCTCCAGCCGGAGGGGGAGAGACACAGATTTCCCGTCAAAACAGACGGAGTTTATTTAGAAAGCTTAAAACACAAAAAGCCACGCAAAAACCATCGGTCCTGCGTTTTATAGGATAATTAAAAGTGTGAAAAGGCCAGTCATATGGCATTCCTTGTATTCCTACGCCTCATCGCAAATAATTTAATACTCATAGAAAATCGTTTAATCTTTCCTTATATGGAAGTGAAAGATCTTAAAATAACTTCTCTTTTGAAGCATAAATCTAATTATTATTCATTGGCTTGTTTACAGCCTTGAAGTCCCAAAATAGAATATCTGTACTTTAATTTTTTAACTAAGACATTTAATGAAAATGAATAAGTTTCAATGCTTTTATTAATACAAAAGTATTTTTATAACTTTTGTATTACATATATATATATATATATATATATATATAAACAAACGCACTTTAACTCTTGTAATCTCTGTGAACCACCCGCGGTACATCATTTGAGAATGTGCGAACAGAAGCAAAAGAAGAAAAAAAGATAAATAATTGTGACATTCACAATGAAATCGGTTGAACGGGGTTTTTAAAGTAAAAACTCTGTTTTGATCGAACATCATTTTATTTTTTAGAAGTATTAAACGAAGCCTAAGTAGTTAGTAAGTAGTCTTTCTTTCACGGGGTGCTCTTAGTCTTCTGGAGTGTTTCCTATGAGCTGGATGAATGCTTTTCATGTCTGTCACTTTTAAAAATACCATGGATAACATCTCCAAGAGTTCACAGAAAGCAAGCACTGAAAATCCCAGCCAAAGGCTAAGGTATCCACCAAGATGACTGAATACTTCCACCAGCTGTAAGAGAAAAAACATTATTGGATGGGAATTACAGTTATAATTAATATTAAATGGGTTAATTAATAGTTATAACTAATATTAATTGAGTTAATAATTGTCAAGGTAGGAAGACCTGAAACATAGAGGAGTCGACATTATTCTCACTATGCGATCCTCAATGTAGACTGAGCTCTTAGAGTACTCGCCACATGATAGAGCTACTGACGGTTAGATGCAGAATACAAGCCAATAGAACAAATAGTCTACAGAGCTTATATGTATGAAAAGTACTTCTTTTGACATGGATTTATGCATTCAGTTTACATTGCTATTCTTGCACGTAATGTATATTTTCCAATGTAATGTTTCTAAACTGAATGACGATCAGACTAATAGTTTGGAAGAGTTTTATGGACAAAAAGCACAATTTTGCCCTTATTTACATATCTTCCACTGCTATACAGACAAGTAGGGTATTGTTTATTATGTAGCTACTCTCATTTAAATGTTTAAGACCAAACACGAACAAAAAGGGCTGCTATTTCACAACTGGAAATTATTTATTTATTTGCATAAGATGTATTATTTTTATTATTATGTCGAAAATTCTTAGAACCTCAAAGCTGTTTATCCTATCAACTTATTTCCTTTTCTTTAGTGCAAAAAATTTAATCGAAAAAACGCACCTCAACTGTTCAGATAGCTTTTAGGAACGCAAAGTAAAAAGTGAATTAAGTTATATTAAAAATAGTATTTCTTTTTATATGCATGGGAACGTTTGAAGCTTTTGTACTAAACGAGATTCGTTTTATTGCCACGTGAATAATCTCATTCGATTCAGCGTAAAATAGGCAACTAAAACAACCTTTGGATAGCAATATCAGATGCTTAAACAGGTACAATAACAAATTTGTACTTTCTGTACTTACATAGAACACTTATAAGAACCGTGATGGCTCAGGGTATAGAGCGCTCGCCTACCAATGAGGTGACCCCGATTCGTTTCCCAGCGATAGCTAGCGAAACGAATTCCGCACCAACCACACTGCTAACGTAAAATATCCTCAGTGGTAGACGAATCATGGGTTAGAGTCCCCTTGCCGTAAGGCTAACCGTGAGGAGAAGTTTTCCTCTTCATGAAACGCAAATACGGGTTACTTCCATCAAAAAAGTCCTCCACGAAGGCAAGTTTCTTCCAATATTTGGAGTACTCTTGTCTTCTGGTTTGAGTTCAGAATTAAAAGGCTACGGAAACTCAAAAATTAGGGGTTAACTGTTCAACGACGGTTGTAAAATAAAATAAAACCCTTACAATCTAGTCTGATTGTCAATACATCGGAAGTAATGCCTCACTAGCCTAGAGTGTTGTTTAATAAAAAATTAAATTAATTTTTTTTCCCCCTTGAAAGCGTTCTCAGGTATAATTAAGCATTTTGTCAAAAAAAAATTATTCTGTGAATTAATTTTTCAGATGAAACACCCCCTCTTTGGTATAATTAGCGAAACTGTAATAATGCAATCAAATAAATCGAGTCTGCTATCTACTTACGGTAAAAAGAAAAATTATATACCAACTTTCTAATTAATTATATTTACTTTTATTAATTGACATAAGTAATTAAAATAACTATTCAAAATTGAACCGTCTATAATTATTGCTAAAATAAATATTCAATTTTAAGGGGGGGAAATATTATTAACAAAAAGGGCATACTACACCGGGTAGTGCCGCATGTAGGAGGCGTCAGTATTCAGCAACAGTAAGCCCCTCCCACTAACAGGCGAGAATTTAGGAGAATGAGCCGAATATACCCATACGCGCCGAGCAGCTGGAGACCCCAGGAGTTCGGCGCATTATAGAGAATGAACCTCAATCGAGCTCAATAAAGAGCGCGAGAAGGTTCGATAAAGAAAGAGAGAATCGACACTGTTCTGACCAGATCGGCTAAACTGAGAGCGATCATGATCGGATGTGCCTGAAACCTTCGCCTCCAATCATATTATATCTTGGAAGAAGATATATATATCTTTGAATAATGTTAATAAACTTTTAGTGGTAGATGTAAAGTTTCCTTTTTTTAGATTAAAGGAAAAAGAGGACAACACGGTTATGTTTTAACCTGTTTCAGACTTCTTTCTTTTTTTTAATGTTGATTAATAAATGGGGTACACATTTTATCAGATTATCCAATTCTTTTATTCTTGTATAAATGGGGTACAGTGACAATATCACAGTTAAAACCCATAATAGTTTGTATCCAGAAAAAGAGGACAATGGACACATTTATATTTCCCTCGTAATTGTAACGAAAATTCAACTCCCATCATGGGTATCGCCGTTGTCCGATTTCTGAGAGGATAAAATTAAAATACACAGTTCTAGAAAGCATGTAACCTTACGACAACCTTGTGCGGAATTTTCTTTTCATTGTCACGAAAATGTTTGTAATAAAAACCTTTTTTCAATAAAGCGAAAATATTGCAGTTTCAAACCTTTCATCCTAAAAGTATGAAAAATCAGCTTTTAAAGCTTTTTTTAAAAAAAGTATTGTCAGGTAAAATGGCCACTTATGTCTATAATGACGTTTTAGCTGACGTCACACTACCGATAGGATCAAATTACATTGTCCATTAAAATTTCATGACAAAGGTGGATTTTAGCTGAGAATACAAGACGTCGCGAAAAGAAACCTTATAATGACCTACATTTAAGACTATTTTCACCTTAAGACTAGCTTCATTCAAGGATTTTTTTGAGACAACCTCGATTTTCAGGTTTTTATATAGAATGTTTTTTTCCTACGGTTATGGATTTGGGTAATGTGCGTAGAATAGAGCAGATTGTCACAGATCTCGTTTTAAGATTAGAAGGTTTACACTTAAACCGCATAAAAAACCTTTTTATGCTTACATTAAAAGGTTTTTGCAGAGTGAAAATAAACGCTTATTTGCTATCTGGGGTCATAATAGTTCTCTAAATTTTGTCTCTATAAGCAAAAAATTACTTGTACGTGCTGAATGCCTGTAAAAGGATTAATTATTTTTCTTTATCTCTTTTTTTGTTTTTAACTTGGCTGAATTTAAATCGATGATGATTGATAAAAATTTTCTTTGTCGTCTGAAATATTGAAGGGGACTAATCGACGTCCATGATGCGTCATCTAACGTCACACGATGCGCTAAAACTTTTCATCTTTATTTTTGATGATCACTCTTAAACCAGAATTGAACTATGTTCGTACAATTTCACATAAATATATAAAATGAAAAAAAAAAATTATTAAAAACATTTTAAAAAAATTACCTCATACTTCGGTTGATGTTGATACATTGTTATTTCCATGGTTCTCAAATACAGTTTAATTCGAACTAAATTTTTTCTGAAAAAGATTCAAGTGAAAAACAATTAGAGAGGGAAATGAGAACTAGGATTCGTGGTTATTCACCTGCCTTTACAAAGGACAAAAAAAAATTTTTTTTTTTTGTTTTTTAAGAAAAACACGTTATTTGCAATAAAACTAAACTTTCTAGCTGAGGCAAATTTTAAAAACGAAAACAATTTTCAACATAAATAAAGTGGTTTAGAACAGTTGTTATATATATATATATATATATATATATATATATATATATATATATATATATATATATATATATATATATATATATATATATATATATATATATATATATACAGCAAAATATATGAATACAAAAAAACCAGAAAAGAAAAAATAAATAAAAATAAGTATCATTTATTGCGCATAAGCTGCAAGCTCATAAAATAAGTTCAAAATGTTCATAAGTTCTTATATATATATATATATATATATATATATATATATATATATATATATATATATATATATATATATATAAATTCAAAGCATGAGATTAATCTATTGGAAGCCGCAAAACAGCGAGTACGTGAGAAAGAAACAAGCAATCGGATAAAAACTGCCCAACGCAGCAGAATTAAGAAGGAGCCGCGAAGTGGTGAGTTCTTGGAAGTAGGAGCCAGCTGTTCGCCGAAAACAAATTATTGATTATAGCATAGAGTGTATACTACTACATTAAAATATCGAGATCAAGTTGTTTAAATCAAATTGTTACAATCAGATTTACCTCTAATAATACTCACCGAATTTCAGTTAAATTTTTATTCAGCAAAGATGGGACATTAAAAACCTAGAGGATAAAAAGAAAAAGTGATTGGTTATTGAAAAACAATAGGGGGCTTTCGCAAATTAACGTTAGCTTCCGAAGCTCCCGTTGGTAATATTTCAAGTAATTGCGCATGCGCCAGTGAAAAATATCAAACTTACACGGGTGAAAATAAAAGATTTTGCGAAAATCCGTAAGTTGAAAAAGCTAAGGAAGTGGGATATTATTTTAATTTTGACCACAAAATCAAAACAAACATTTACAATGCGTGTATACTATTTCTTTACAACTGTGGCATAAGATAGAGCAATTGCTCTACGTAATTTTGTTCTGCGTAAACTGTGGATGTGTGAGCAGAAAAATTTAGTAGATTATAGATTTTGATGAATTCAGAAATAAAGAATGCAGCTCATTATTAATATTTAAACAAATATTATTGTGCTTCTATTGATTATTTAACTTCTCTTAACTAAATTGTATAGTAAAAATAAATATTATTTGTAATACCGAAAATATATCCACTTTTGTAGGGAACTAGTGCAATTAGACAACCATAATTTTAAACAAAAACCAATAAAATTATTTTTTTATTGAATGAACCAATAATTGTAAGATCACACGGTACATTTCTAAATGTCATTAATACATTTTTTTCAAATTCTCATTCCATGTCCATGTTTTTAGTTCGAAGGTAGGCCGTAACAGAAAACAACATTTAACAGTTATAAGCAGCGTGCTTGTAGCTCTGCCTTTGTAGCGTAAATAACATTAGCAAAACTTTTCACACCTAAACTAGAAAAAGCGCGCAATTCAATATTATTATACTTAAAGCGTTTACAATATAACGCATTCTTTCTATTTAATTTCAACGAAACAAACAACAGATGAATTCAGTAAACATCGCAAACATGCTATCATGCGACACAAAAAATATCAAACTGTGATATTTTACACAAATATTGCCAAATGAGAGATAACATTCAAAACATGGCAAACCTTAAACTTTATTTGTGTTTTGATATTAATTTTCTTGTACACTTGTTTTACGCTCACAACCAGTTAGAATTTATAAATTACATACAGAAAACTTTCATGAATGGTATAATTAGGCTTAAACTTAAACACAAATCACAATAATAAAACTTCCTAGAATATTAAGCCTGTTCGCACATCGCCTCGTAAGCTCAACATAAGCGGAGGAATACACCGGAAGTTTTCTGAATTTCTTCCGGTTTAAACTCAGTAAACCATCCATACAGAAAGCAATGAGAAACTACTTGCAATCGAAAATATCTGGGTTAAAAAAAAATTCCCCTGTCTCGATTGAATTTCATTCTTATGGTACATAGAGGGAGTGACTCGTCAAAGCAACTTAAAATTGAAAAATAAAGATAGTAGAGGACAATGAATATCGAAAAAGTGCCAATATTTATTTTAAAAAAAAGAAAAAAGAAAAAGAAAATACTGCAACTCTGTTTATAAGGATTCTGGTGCGTCCACCTTTAATTAGACTGGCTTTTCGGCGGTTGAAAAGCTTAATGTATACGTGAATCGATCGGAAAGAAACGTTTTAAGTAAATCCAATGAGATTTCTATTTTCATCATTCCCCAGGGAAGAGAAAATGATAAAAAAACATTTTTTTTTCTACGACAGACACTGTATATTCGTTCTTCGCCTCGAAAGATGACGGAAGTGTTGCTCATTTAACGTTACCCAGAGGGCACCTGTGAGCCTAACTCACGGAGGCGAGCAGCATTACCCACGGAACACTGCCACAGATATCCTCTTATAGGATGGTCCACATTCACACATCACTATCACAATAGAGAACAACACGCAGAGAGAAACATCCTTGCCCTGAGCGGGATTCGAACCCACAACCTGTGATGAAAAACATCTGGGTGATGAGTTTTCAGGTTTGATCTAAGAATCAATCATTCGTAATGTGGTTTGATAGATCGATCTGTCCGAGTACCTTCTATGTTGAAGTCTTCGATAGGAACAATTTGAGAAGACAGCTCTCCCAAAAAGATTCAACTTCTTCCTCTCAAGTAGCATGTATAAAAGGCACGTTTAAACTTTGTAGCCCTGTGTCATTATGATTTTTTAGGCTTATTATACTTGCAAACTAAATAGCACCTTTCTTATTAAGCTTTTAAAGAATTTTTTCTTAATCCTAAATGCTCATAGGTTGATACGATTTAGGGAGCAAGTACCGCTGCGGACAGATTAATGCACAAATATTATTACCGAAAAAAAACTATTAAAATATTTTAAATGCAATTGCTAGTGATTTTGGATTGTTAAAATGCTACATATGGCCCGATTCATTAATATCAAACAAGTTAGTTCTAGTTTAGGGTTCTTCAAGTGAAATAAAACTGTTGTTCTTGAATAAAAAAATTTTCGCTAAAGAAAAAAATTTTATTAAATAAAATTTTTTTTTAATTTAAAAAAAAAATTCATAAATGAAGTAGTTTTTACCTGTTTTTTTCTGGGCCAAACTGTGGAATCTACAGAAGATTCAAAATTTTTTCTCCTAAAAATTAAATAATTAAATTTATGTATTAAATATTTCAAAAGATTAGAATTTTTTTGATATTTTTGTCAAAAAAAAAAAAAAAACTCACTCGCAAGGTACTCTGCACAAAGTGCGGCAATAATCAGTCGTGTTCTTTTCAACTTCTTCCGCACAAAATGCTGCAATAACACCAGCAAAAAAATTGTAAATACACAGAAAGGTGATATTTTAATGATTTATTGATAACACTCACCTTTCTTCCCTTCACAGGGAGAGTCTTCATAGACGAGCGTCAAATTGGAAGAGACGCATCTGCAGGCTTTTAACTGAAGCATCCTGGAGCATTCTTGGGTGCACATCTTAAATATTTACAATATATATATATATATATATATATATATATATATATATATTGCAAATATTAACAATTTTTTTTAATAATTAATTGTTTTCCTTAGAAAACTATTTTACAGTAGTTTGTTTCAGGCTTATATTATTTGGACTCAATTCTAATCTGTTATCCCACAACATTTTAAGTCATGGGTTGCAAAGCATCACAAATGCCTGCTCTCTTGTCGTGCAATGGTCTGGATTGGCTTTTTCCAGCGATATACTTATCTTCAGATCTCTCAAAAAAAAGTTTCTACTTCAATATACTAAAATCACAGCCCAGACAGTAATTATGAATAAGTTATCAATCTGAAAAAATAAAAATGATAATATTATTATATGGTTTTAACTGCAACCTATCTATAAGATTACCTTTGGAGTGAGAACACCTTTGTTTCTTCTGGCCCAAGGCATAGTGCTATATTTTGTACAGTTTGTTTGATACGGTAATGGAAGTAACTCTGTTGTTGTCTGTAAAAAGAGGGATGGTTCAAAATTAAAATAATAACTTATATGTGGAGAAGATTGATAGAAAGCAGTGTCTCTTAACATATGGATAGTTGACTGAATGTAAACAAAAGCAAGATTCCTGAAACTGTAAAAAATTTTAAAAACTTTCGGTGTATCCCTCCGCTTCTGTTATGCTTATAAGTTGATGTGTAAACAGGCTTTTCTAGGAAGTTTTATCATTGTGATTTATGTTTTTTACACGTAATTTTACCATTCATAATAGTTTTCTGTAATTTATAAAACCTAACAGGTCGAGAGACTAAAACAAATTTAACAGAAATAATATCACATCATGAATAAAGGGTAATTGGTTAGCCATGTTGTGAGTGTTATTATTTATTTGGCTATATTTATTTAAAATAGCACTGTTTGATATTTAATGTGTAGAACCATAGCAAGTTTGCGGAGTCTTCCATATTCATTTGCTGATTGTTTCGTTTAAAATTATATTGAAAGAACGCGTTATATTTAAAACAATACAAGTATAATAATATTGGAGGGTGTGTTTTTACAAGCTTAGGAGTAAAAATCAGTCGAAAGTAGTAACTTGGAAGGCTAACGACGAACTTTAAGCCCTAGCGCCATCTGAGCTTAGCTTTACACTGCACGGTCAATCATCCATATTTAATAGTAATAATCTTAACTTTTACAGACATAAACATAAAACATGATTATGATTTTAAAAGAAATCATTCAACTTTTAAAGTGCTTCATTCACTTACTATTGCTAAAAAGAAAAAGTAATTTTTATACATATAATTCTAGTAGCAGTATTGTGATCTGTGGACTATTGGCGACTGTCTCAGAACATAGCATCATAATTTTGGTCCTCTGCAGAAAGGTTGGCTACTCTTTGGTAGTCCGATGATCTGCGCGTGAAGTCAAGCATTTTACGGTAGAACAGTTTAACGAGGACCTATAAGTGCTCATTCATCCGCTCACTGCCACAGATGATTGATCTACTACCACCGCGTTGCCACAGATGATTGATCTACTAGCAACCGTTTCTTATGATCTATCAACTGTGGGACACATGCTTCTAAAACAAACTATTGTTAATTGGAATTCATCCAATGGTTAAATTCAATATCTATTTTTTAACACTTTTTTTTATATATATTTTTTCAATATCTATTTTTTTTAGTAATTTTTGATATACATGTACTCATAAAGAAATTTTCATATCTGCTGACTACCACAACTAATAAAAACTTAAAAGGGCATACATAGAGGAATAAAATTTAATATATATGCTTATGTTAAGGGGGGGGGAATGTAAAATTGTGAAAATTGTTGGATGCTAAGAAAAAAAAAAGTTACATTTTTGCAAGTTATACGACTACAAATTTTATCTAATTTGAATAGAATTAAAACAACAACATTCTCCAAAAGCAAGATTGTTTTGTTTTAATAAACACTGTCTGGATTAACCAAAACCAAAACTACGAAACTATCTATCAAATCTTCTAAACTTAAAGTTGTATAAACTGTATTCAGGTAGTTTCGATCGATAACGTAGAATAAAATTGCTGCTCAGTCGCTAATTTTTAATGATCAGTCTTCTATACTTTAAAATATATATTATTTTAAAATGTCCGTTTCGCAATAAACAAAGGGAATTACTGAATGGATGTTAAAAAAAGGAAATGTGTTTATACTTTTCTCATGCCGACACTATAAAAATGTCCAGCTCTGGCTTTCACAGCTTCAGATCCAAAATCTGGATAAAACCTCGGATCGTGGACGTATATCAAAACAGAAGGAGTCTTGTGATCATCAAGATATTCTTCAGTTTGAATATTTAAATCCAGTATTAATTCTGAAACAAATTCACAGAATTATGTCAATTTCAAAGACATCAATATAAAATGGTTTGCCTATAATTTTTTCAACAAGAAAGACTGTAAAAAGACAGCACATTATTCAATTACGGGCACCAACCGTTCTTGTTGAGACAAATGATACACTTCGATAAAATTATGGAAAGAAAGCTATGCTTTGGGAGCTTTGAATTCATATTTAAATGAATTAAATCTGAAAGTATAATACTCGATACCAGCCCATAAGATGAAAGAACAATCATTGGAAAAAAGATAATACAATTTAAACAAACAGAAAAGAAATAACAGTTGGTGATGTTGTTTATTTTCTGCCCTCAATGTGTTGGAAAGTTTTTGTTGACAACTATTAAAATTGAAAGATGTGTTTTCAACATTTTAAGACGTCTGGTCACTTTGCTTCTTTTGGTGAATAAAATTTATGTGCAGAATCACCCATCTTACTTGTCAATAAACCAGTATTTATGGATGAATTATTTCCTGTCAGCCAAGAAAAATATTTCTGAATAAGGTTTCAAGACGTATAGCTTTAATATTTAAACATTTTCAACGCACAATATTTTAAATATGATATTCAACTACTTTTAAATTGAATGATTGAACATGAGATGAGTGGGATCATTGCATGAATGCATTAATTTTCATTTTTCTATTTTTGTTATTGTAGCTCTGCGATATTTTTGGTCAATTGGAAATATCGCAGCCACTCAATGTTTCAGTATTTGTTGGAAAGCAATAAATGCTTAAACATCGCTTTTTTTTTTATAGTACTGCATGATTGAGTTGCAAAACTTTTGTGTTAATTTTTCTATTACTGTCAAGTCGATGCCTGCAAGTGATGTAGTGTGGGCATCTCGATCCTGTTTGGTTATTGAAACGTGGCATTTGTTTGCGTTAGCAACTGTTCTTTCCATTCTATTTCGAGTGAACCAAGCCTGACAAGTGCCAATTCTCTTAAGTGACGCAGCCTATATACTTTTCTTTCACAAAAATTTCAATTCTTTCACACTATATTTACACAAATAAACAAAACGACAGGCACGAAGCCATGTTGAGCATAAACATAATTATTATGCATCGAAGTTGCCAGGTACTCAAAACAAAAGTAATATAATACTGTTACAATAATGGTGTTGCAATAATTACGGTGACAATTGGTTCCCCATCTGTGGCATTTGAGGATTAAGAAGATTTTCAAATCAATAACGTAGAAAATTTGTTCTCACATAGAGTTGATGGTCAGTGTGGTCCCGAGAGACTGAAGATGGGCCGTGTTAAGGAAAAACATGTTAAGCCCACCTTGAAATTCATTTTTCTCTGAATAAGCTTCGATGGACATGAATCGTTCTTTCCCTCGATCCCTTTTTATTGTGTTAAATAGAAGAGAGAAAGAAATTTACCAGTTGGTTTATTCCACATGTCGGATTCATAAGCATAAAGAACTTTATGATCTGGTGTATTCCATTTAGCATTGTAAGTAAAACAATTTCCATGCTCAGCGTTGTGGTACAGTCTAAAGTGCCTGAAAAATTGATTAGAAAAAGACTCACTAAACGCCGCTGTATATATATATATATATATATATATATATATATATATATATATATATATATATATATATATATATATATATATATATATATATATATATATATATATATATATACATTTTTTTTTCTTTAAAACAAACCTACCAATTTCATTGTTTGCATTTCGCTGATAAGAACTCGAACATTAAAAACATAGTGATTAAGTTTTCTCAGAGAACTAGTTGTAATATTTAAACATTTAAAGGGGGATTTAAAAAAAAATGCAAACTGATAAAGTCAAGTTTCTGGTATTGAGGAATTAGCCATAGAAAAGACTATATTATGCATGCATTTACAAGACATATTTTCGCAAAAAATATACAGGATCTTTCGAAGGAAAATTCGATCCAAAAAAAAAAAAAAAAAAAAAGTTAGTTTTTATCTTTTACTAGGTTCTCAAACAAGTTATTAACTGTCATATTTCATCAAATTTTTTTTACATATAATGTTCTTGTACTTACTGTAATTTAATAGCATATTAACTTGTCACTTAAACTTTTGTGTACATAATTATAATGAAAACTGCTAATATGTTTAGCCAATTTCTCAAACATCGTTGCTCCCAATCTACAACTTAAGGAAATTTCGATCCTTACTAACTTCACCTGCTTTAACATCTGAAATCACTTAGTGCATAAAATATTAATGATGAGTGAAGAAGCAGATGTGCAGATATCTTTATTTGCCGCTCAGTTGAGTTAATAAATTTTAATGATTTGCTTTTATCACGATTTTTTGTTAAAAAAAACTAGAAATTTTGAGAGACATATATTCTTAACTTTATTTTGTCAGTTAAAACTTGACTTCAAAATTCTACGTTATATATAAAGTAGATATATATAAAGCTATAAAGGGCTGTGTCATCCTACTACTTGCTGGATCCTCAAAAACGCCTCTCTAAAAAGTAGGCGTAACTATAAAAAGAGAAGCCGCCTGGAAGTATAAAATATTATTTAAATTATATTACATTTTATTTAAAAAGGGTTCTCACCAAAAAATTCGCATTTAAATAACTTTTTCACTAGTCGACTCATATGTTTAAAATTTTAGTAAAATGAAATGAATTTTATATGTGGTCTTTCATAGAGAATGTCGTTACCCTTTGCTGTGTCTGACGGCAAGGAGAAAAATCTGATTGGCAGAAAAGTTCTTGTTATTGATGGTCGAAACTTCTAAATAAAAAATTATTACTCTGGATAAAATTTACAAAAATCAAGCATTCTTCTAATAATGCCCCCTCTTTTCAAATTGTATTAAATTTCTGTAAAAAGATGAAAAAAAAAATCGGTTTTCGTATTGTTTTACATAGTATTATCATTACGTCATTCTATCCATCTTAACCATATAAAAGAAAAATCTTGGGTTGAAAAGTAGGCGTTACTTTTCATAGTATCTGACGAAAGCTTTGAGTGTAAAAAGAGAATGTAGGCGTTACCTCCCAAAATCAGTATGAGTGGAATATGATAGAAGTTCGCTCGAATTGTCCCTTCTTTTCTCTTTGCATACTAGCAACTAGAATTGAAAGTAAGACGGAAACGGAGAAGAAACTGGTAGTAAAATCATTTCATTTCTAGCTGTTTTTCGTGAGGAGGAAAGAAAACAGCTCTTACTATTATTAATTATAAACTATTTCATCAATAATTACTTTTACTTGAGTAAGAAGCAGTCAAATGTATATGTTATAGCTGTAAGAAATCTTGAAAGTCATGTAAACTTTAATCCTCTCGAGGAAAAGAGCTATAGTGAAATAGTTATCTTAGTTTCAATTCTTTTTCTTCTTGATGTGTTTCAACTTTCAGCCATGCGGGAATTTTTTCCAAAAAGTAATTCTTCAAAGTAAGGTATTGGAAAATTACTTATATTTTTATAATTTGAACTAATTTCAAGAAGATGAGTTAATTTAATTTTAATTATAAATAAATTATTTTATTTTAATCTTCAGAAAAAATATATAATTGAATACAATATAAATTATATCACACAATTTGTATGTACAATCAGCAAAAAATAAATAAATAAATAAAATAATAATAATACTAATAATAAATAAATAAAAAATAAAAAAATAAATTTTTGAACAATTAGTCGGAATTTTATTTTGTAAAGTTTTATAGCAATTTCTCAAAGAAGTCTCTTAAATTATGCAAACAGTTGACTGTAAACGTGACAAAATATTATCTATCTATTTATTTATTTATTTGTCCAAGAAGTGCTGCACTCTTTATGAAGAAACCTACCTTTAACCAAATTTGGATTTATCACTTTCAAAATAGGGTTGGGTAGACGAAGTTTTGAAAAGCTGCCTTTCATAGCTTAGTCGCTATAACGGTTCAATGTTTTATGACTCTAATGTTATTTTTATTTGCCGTACTTCTCATATTTTTTTTATTAATTCATTAAATTGTAATAATTCTTTAACAAGAAGTTATAATCTATCGTTGTACAAACAAAGATGTAACACAATGAGGAATTTAGATAAAATATATAATTTTTATTAATTCATTTGTTAATAATGAAAAAAAAATTGAACTGTAAGGGTACATAAATTTTATATATTCTGAAATAACAGATTATTCTTCAGAACCTAAATCTAATTTTTCATGTCATTTGATGATTAAAAATGTGCTCCAATATTAATTTGAAAAATTAATAATTGAATGGTTAGGAAGTGCTGCTTTATTTTGAGATTACAGTAAAACCTTTTTTTGTGCGGTGGATACGGACCGCATAAAAGAAATCGCACAAAAAAAATTAGAAAGTTTTATAAATTCTTACATGTAATAAACAAGTTTGTACGTAACAAGTAGACTTTGTTGCCAAGTAGTTGCCAAGCAAACAATTTTCATGGGTTAGAGTCCCCTTGCCGTCAGGCTAACCGTGGGAGGTTCTCGTGGTCTTCCTCTCCATGTAACGCAAATGCGGGTTAGCTCCATCAAAAAGTCCTCCACGAAGGCAAATTTCTCCCAATACTCGATCCAGGAGTTCCCTTGTCTTCTGGATTGGGTTCAAAATTACAAGGCTACGGAGTTGAACATTAGTAGCCGTAAACCCATTAAGTTGGGTCGGCTGTTCAACGACGGTTATAAAATAAAATAAGATATACTACCTAGGCCGGGATAGCCTGGTCGGTAGGGCGCTGGGCCCATGTCCAAGAGGTCGTGGGTTCGATCCTCGCCGGCCGAAGACTCCCCGTGTAGTAAATGGTGACTGATGCACGTTAAATCTGTCGAGTCTCAAAGTCCTCCATGTTCCCATAACAAATCAATACCTCTGGGGGTACTGATTCAGGAGTTTCCTTGTCTTCTGGATTGGTTCAAAATTACAAGGCTACGGAGTTGAACATCAGTAGTCGTAAACCCATGAAATTGGGTCGGCTGTTCAACGACGGTTATAAAATAAAAAGATATACTACCTAAGGGCCGGGATAGCCTGGTCGGTAGGGCGCTGGGCCCATGTACAAGAGGTCATGGGTTCGATCCTCGCCGGCCGAAGTAAATGGTGACTGATGCACGTTAAATCTGTCGAGTCTCTAAGTCTTCCATGTTCCCATAACAAATCAATACCTCTGGGGGTACTGATCCAGGAGTTTCCTTTGTCTTCTGGATTGGTTCAAAATTACAAGGCTACGGAGTTGAGCATTAGTAGTCGTAAACACATGAAATTGGGTCGGCTGTTCAACGACGGTGTTATAAAATAAAATAAGATATACTACCTAAAACTTTTTTTATGCGGTTGATAGGGACCGCATAAAAAAAGTCGGACTTAGAAAATACATCAATGATTTATGAAATAGATGAGAGAATGCTTTCAATTGAATGAAATAATTAAATTAGACCTAAAGAAATTGTAAAAATATTTAATTCTTCATTGTACATATACCTGGAGAAGTTTTCAAATTATACATTAAATAGTGGAATTGTCTGCCTTTTTACTTTCTATTGGCTATAATTATTCATTTTAAGGGAGTACTTACGTCTAAAAATAAAATAAAAATCATTAAAACTACATATAAATAGAAACAAAAGTAACTAATTTATTTATCTTTAATCTCACTATAAAATGAATCCTTAATCACGTGAATCGTGTATAAAACTCTGAATACGAAGCGTATACTGTTCTCGCGTCGAACGACAATATGTACGTAACTGACTTGTCAGGAGATTGTTTAAAATAAATGAACAAAGCATCGCGAAGTCCAGATACATCGTTGTCAAGGAGGCCACGTAATCAGAGTTCGTCCACAACATGTATATGTACATGCATTGATAGTAAACATAAACTGGTGCTAACGCCGCTAAGATTCATATACCGCATAAAAAAATCGCAAAAAAAAAAAAAAAAAAAAAAATCGCACAAAAATAAAATCGCACAAAAACAAAATCGCATAAAAAAGGACCACACAAAAAGAAGTTTTACTGTATATCACCGAATTGCAGCACTTTAAACTCATTACGTTAAAACATTCAAAAGAGCCTTTAAATGAAAAATGTAATCCCTTATTTATGAAATTAAGAAACTCTCTTGTTTAAGAGAATTTTCAAACATAAAAGCTGGTTGATAGTTATTTCCTTTTCCTTAAATTATGTGTTTTAGTTTTAAAATATTCTTTTAACCGTCTCCCTTGCATATCAAATAAACGATTTATTTAAAAAAAAAATTTTTTTCCATAGTAGTGCTACGATTTTACAGGATCCCGTTTTACGTACCTTGATTAGAAAGAACTGTTCAAGTACGGAGCAATCGTAATTTTTAGCATAAAATTCTTGCTAATTCATAATAAGTGGTTTTAACGTTATGAATGAAATGATAATAAAACAAAGAAAAATTTCGTTTATTAAAAATTTAATAAACTTAAATTTAGCAACCAAATATGTTTTTCTCTGTTTTGGGAAAGTTTTAAATCAACAATAAAAATTATAATTCTCGTATAAGAGTTTTCAGACTTTTTTGAAGTTTCTCATTGAAAAAAAAAAAAAAAAAAAATAATAAAATAAAATAAAATAAAAATTAAGATTAAAGTTATAACGCACATTTGTCCTATTAGAAATTATTATTTTTTTTACAGCTGGCGTTTTTTTATCTCATGTTTGTTTCAATAAGTTTATTTTTGAATATGCCTTCGTCGCTTAAGTTTTTGAAAACATGATATATTGTTAAAATTGAAAACAATCAATAAATCACTATATATTTTTATTACTTCCAGTTTTTATTTAATTGCAAAATAATGAGAATAATGAAGCTTTCTCTTTGTATAATATAATTTGAATTTTCTTCTATATATTTTATAATAAAAGAAAGCTCGTAATAGTAGAGACGTGAAAGCGCGAATTGCCCATTTTCGATGCAGAGTACGGTAGCTTCTCTGGACAGCCACGGCGCATGCGCTGTAACCTGTTGTCAGCGAATTCAGGCTCTCTATTCATTCCTATTTAGAGTACTCTTACTTGTTATTTCATTTGCACAACATGGGATACTTTTTTCACTGTTTCTAATTCTGTTTTGCTCTTTACAATTGCTGTTATAACAATTTTATAACACTGATATAACTATTGCTGTTATAACAATTTACTGCTACAACAATTTGCTGTTTTTAATAATATAGCTTTAAGGTTTTTTTTTGTCAATCATTTATTTTTCTGGAGAAATATATTTTTAATTTATTAAAAAATCATCTATCATATTAAAAATTTTAAAACATTAAAATATTAAAAAAATCAAAACTATCAGTTTTTTTTTTATAGATGATGAATGGGCAAAGGGCCAATTTTGGCTTCAGGTGCCCAGCTATAAATGTAGCTCTTGCACCAGGAGTTGGTACTTAGCTCCGCCTTCATCACGTGGTATCCGACGATACTATTTCGCTATGATTAGGAGAAGAATGTGAACAATCCTGAACAAGGTTGCTATTAGGCAATCGTATGACAAAAATATTTATTTAGCAATCTTTATGTGCATTTTTTAATATTGAATATTTCATAAATTTGATGATATTTCTCTCTTTTGAGTGAATAGTATTGTTCTTTTTTAGACATTTTGCTGCAATATATTTAATTAGCTAGAGTAACGAATGGTATAATAGCAGACGATAACGCGAAGTAAGTGTTTGAAAAATAATTCACTGATTGCGTTCGGCGCGCATTAAGGGTTGTCTCAATTTCAAGAGCGGAGACGTTTCTTCTCTTACTCCAGCGCTGAAATGAACTCTTCGTCCGAGGAGGTGGAGCCAAGTGCTAACTCCTGGTGAACGAACTATACCAGACCGGGCCAGATTGATTTGTTAGATGTCTTCACTTACTTGTAACATTGTTCCTCGTCCATTTCCATTCGCCCATTCAGTTTGCATTTTATGATCATGGTGTCTTTGGTGTAACCCAGTCGAACACGATCACTTTTGTTCATCCGCCAATAATCATCGTACTATAAAGAAATAATGATTCTTTTTTTTTTTTTTTTTTTTTTTTAAATAAAAGGATTTTATTTTAGTATGAAACTTACGTACATCTGGAATGGGTTCTTGGCAGTCATATTCCTTGCAGTACAGAGATCTTCGCAACCTACAATCAAATAGACCCTTATTTTTAGAGGTTTTTACAAGACAATTATAGTGAAGTCTTTAGTATTAATTACTTTCATTCAGCGGTTATAGTCAGACTAGGGGGCTAAGTTCCATGTACGCTTACGCTCACCAACCAGATGATTTTTTTAAAAATTTTATAACCGTCGTTGAAAAGCCGGCTACTAATGTTCAACTCCGTAGTCTTGTCATTTTGAACCCAATCCAGAAGACAGGGGAGCTCTTGGATCAAGTATAGGCAGAAATTTGCCTTCGTGGAGGACTTTATGATGGAGTTAACCCGTATTTGCGATACGTGGAAAAGAAAACCGCGAAAACCTCCCACGATTAGCCTGATGACAAGGGAACTCTAGCCCATAATTCATCTACCACTGAGGATATTATACGTCAGCATTGTGTTCAGTGTCAGCTGGGTGCGGAATTCGGATCGACTAGTCATCGCTGGGATTTGAATCCGGTTCATCACATTGGAAGGCGAACACTCTATCCTCTGAACCATCACGGCTCAAAAGGTATGCCAATGGTACTCGGTTGTCCCAGGTGGAACTAACTCGCATTTGCGTTACATGGGGTCTAAAATCATAAAAACCTCCCACGGTTATCCTAGCTATAACCCATGATCCGTCTACCACTGAGGATATTTTACGTCAGCACTGTTGTATGTGCAAGCAAGATGCGGAAAACGTATCAACTAGCCATCACTGGGATTCGAATCCGGTTCATCACATTGGAAGGCGAGCACTCTATCCTCTGAACCAACCAGGTGGTCACCACTCTCCCAAGTACTGACCGCGCCCGATGATTCTTGACTAATAATAAGATCGGACACCGATTTAAATAACTTTATCTTAAAATGTAGTGTAGAATTACGTTATAATAACAATAATAATAATAATCATAAAAACAATTACACCGACCTCCCGGTTGCTGTCAACAAGCAAAATGATCACCCTACTGTTCTTAGACAAGCAGCACTTGAGAGAATCTACACTATCCCAACGGAGGCTGTTCAATTATATACGGATGGAAGCAATGACGAAGACAATCACACCGGGAGTGGGATCTTCATCAAAACTCAGATGAGCGAAATTAAGATCCAGAAAAGGAATCCCGACCACTGTTCCGTTTTTAGGAACGAGCTTATCGCCATTGATGATGGACTTGCCTCAATACTGTCTCTTTCAATTCCGAAAGAGATTTGGATCCTTACCGACAGTAGAGGCGCTGTTCAGCACTTGGCTAGCTGGCACAGCGTGAGGGACAATACTAGCACGAACATCCTTTATAAACTTTTACACCTTTCCAAATATTGTCGAATTCACGTACAACCCTCACACGTAGATATATCAGAGGCAATGAAATGGCAGATAGTCTTAACAAGGCAGGTTACCTCCTCAGAGCTCTTCTCCATTGCTAAAGCCAAAAATAAATCAGCATAGCTCCCTCCACCCAATAATAATAATAATCATAAAAACAATTACACCGACCTCCCGGTTGCTGTCAACAAGCAAAATGATCACCCTACTGTTCTTAGACAAGCAGCACTTGAGAGAATCTACACTATCCCAACGGAGGCTGTTCAATTATATACGGATGGAAGCAATGACGAAGACAATCACACCGGGAGTGGGATCTTCATCAAAACTCAGATGAGCGAAATTAAGATCCAGAAAAGGAATCCCGACCACTGTTCCGTTTTTAGGAACGAGCTTATCGCCATTGATGATGGACTTGCCTCAATACTGTCTCTTTCAATTCCGAAAGAGATTTGGATCCTTACCGACAGTAGAGGCGCTGTTCAGCACTTGGCTAGCTGGCACAGCGTGAGGGACAATACTAGCACGAACATCCTTTATAAACTTTTACACCTTTCCAAATATTGTCGAATTCACGTACAACCCTCACACGTAGATATATCAGAGGCAATGAAATGGCAGATAGTCTTAACAAGGCAGGTTACCTCCTCAGAGCTCTTCTCCATTGCTAAAGCCAAAAATAAATCAGCATAGCTCCCTCCACCCAGCCACAATTGGTACCAGGGTACCAGACCGGGTAGCTGTTTGACAGCTGACAAAGACCGTCAGTCTCAAACCGCCATCACACGTCTCCGCTGTGGACACCTTAAATCACTGAGGTACTCTGGAGGAGAAAAGTGTTTTGCCCTCTGTGATCTTCGGCCCAGGCATCCTCTGAACATCTACTGGACTGCCTCGGTCTTTTAAAACAAGATTTTATAGAAAGACCCTTACTTGTTTTAGACTTTTTGAAGGTGAACAAACTCATGGAGCTTGTCTAGCTAGGCTAGAAATGGGGATTTGAAAGAAGATAAAAACAATTCTCTTAAACTCTTAATTTAGAAAAAAAAAACAAAAGCAGAAACGTAATAATAACAGTACAGGTTACTGCTTTAAATTAGGGACACAAAAATATTTATAGGAAAACAATATCTTTATGAGTTATATCAATTTTATGCTGATGACAACCAAACCAATTTGCAAATTAATGTGGTAAAACTGGATCCTACCACGTGATTTTCTGGCCAATGAAAATTCACCAACAACAATGGAAAACTGCGACACCATCATTAGATTTTTATATACATATATAGTAAGATTTATTAATACTTTAGAAAGGCAGCCTATAAATAGACATTTATTTCCCTTAGCAATGTACTTTTTGTAACTCAAACAAATATGTAATAAAAAGTTTCTCAAACAAGAAATTACAAGTTATCCTTAGGTGCCACATCTTGTTTCAACTTGGGACAGATGAACTGATTATATTATGCATAACATTTTATTTTTTATGACACTAAAATAAGAATACAAATGTTCAGTTTAAACCTACTGTGGAATCGCGATGAATGAAACCAACACACATCAAAGCTTTTGTCGCAACAAGATATGGGGGAAAACTTTAAGATTAATAAGATTTAGAAAGAAAGGGGAAAAAAAAAACGTTATAAATATTAACTCTGAATAGTAAATATTATACAAAATAAAATATATTAAGCAAAATAGAAAATAAAATGAAAGAAAAAAAAAAACATAAAATGTGATGTATAAAGTGAGTAGCGAATTTAAAAGATCCGACACGTTCTGGTATCTTTGAAAAGTGATTTAAAATTTTTCAAGTTCGCCATATTACAAAATATGAAATTAGAAGCGTGAATTGCTAGAAGCGTGAATAGAGGGATCTTTCATGGCGAGTTCTTACTGCTGTACTGAAGGATGTAGATGCAATGGAAAATGGATGCGTGCAAGGCAACATATCCTGCTGCATAACTTAAAGTTTGTAATTAATAACGTTGATATTTAATTATACAATTTTATTTTAGAAAATTAATATTTTAGTCACGGATTTGCCCGAATTGGATTAGCTCATGGTAAAAATATAAATTTAGTTGACAAAAAGTTTTTAATTAATTTATTAATAATAATAACATACAATTAACTCAATGATTTTATTTAGAATTTATTTTCATTAGTCGGGTATCCATTGTTTTTTTATATCAAATTTCGAAATAGTTAGTCTATTTGTTTTTTGGATAAATAAGCATTACTGCATATTCTTTTATTTCTATTCACTTGATTAAATATGGTATTTAAATAAATGTTTTTCGAAACATTAGAATTCCAAGTAATTAGTTTGTTTATACTAAAATTATAATAAATAAACTTACTTTTATTACTTTTATTTTTTTTAAAACTAAAAATATAAATAAACTTTTATCGTATAAACCAACAATGCAGATATTTTCTTCTTTTCTAATTCCAAAATAAATAAAAAAATTAAAATTAATATTAAAATAAAAAATAAAAATTATAATAATCATAGCAAGATTAATTTCTCAGAGTAAATGTTATTTAACAAAAATGATAATCATGAAAATTAAAGAGAATTAAATCATTAATAAATCTAAAAACAAATTTAATAATAAGAGTATAATTTTTTTTCATAATAGTGTAAAAATAAGTTAGCCAAGCGAGATGGAAAAATTAGATCCTTGTGGTATTACATCGATTTGAATAAAAATATATTTTCGATTGTAAAGATACTTATTAAAAAGTCAAATATTAATTAGAATTTCCCAATAATCAAAATCACAACTAAGGATATTTTCAAAATCATATTACTAAGTCAAAAGAAATTCTTTTAGTTTAGAAAGGGGAATGCTATTAAAGAGATCCTGGAAATTAAAAGTCGCAATAGAATTAATTTTATTTTGTTTAATAAATTCTAAAATCGGTTGATTATTAGTGATAATCCAAGAAAAACCTTATTTTATAATATTGTTAATAATGTTATTTTAGTAGTTAGAGAAAATGGTGCCAGGTTTAGTTAGGTAAGAATTGGACCCATATGAGATAATTTTAAATTTAATAGGAATTTTATGAAGTTTTGGGTTGATAACGAAGTAAGGAAATTTTACATTTCATATTTTAATTTTTAACTTCTTATATAAAGCTAAAAAAAATTTTATGATTATACTATTATTTAAATTACTAAGCTTGAAATTTTTTCTAATTTTTAACTCCTTATTTAAAAGTTCAGCATAAATTTTTTTACAGAAGATTGCATAATTATTGTTAGCTTTGCCTGTTTGGGTAATTAACAAAATTTCTTTGTTGTTGCTTAATTGATCGCTCAATTTTAGAAAAATTTGTTGAACACAAAGTTCTTAAAGTAATAATAAACAGCCAAGTCACATTCTGTTAACATACCTAAACGTAAAGAGAATCTATTTGATATCTTTAAATAAAAATTATTAAGAAATTAATTTAGAATTTTATTAATTGATGCGTGGTAAATGGGTCTAAATTTTGTGTCTTTTATCATTAAATTTCTGAGTTTTAAGTTTTCTATGATATTTAAATTACCAGTAATAATATGAAAATATTTTAAATCATTATCGAAAGATTATGGAACGTGTAAGTTCATTTCAATTCGCTACTCGCTTTATAGATTATAATTTATTCAGTATTTTTCTTACATTTTATTTTCTATTTTTGCTTGATGTGTTTTTTTTTTCCTCATGCATTTTCTATTTAATATGTTCTATTTTCATTTCAGTTTTTTTTAGTGCTCCTCACACTATTGTATTGCTTTATTTTGCTTTGGCTATATTAATACAATGTTAGAAAGCACTTCTTTCTGCTGATATAATCGTGTGAGTTGATGACAAGATTAAATCTTTTCATTATTTTCTTTTCCGGCTTTGTAATATTTTTTTTATATAAAATTTTTCAAAAATATTTTTAAAAACATTTATTTTAATAATTTTTTTTCTTACCATCTTTATTAGACGAATAAAATTCTCTTCGAACTTGAAATATTGAGTAAACTTTCAATACTAAAATCTATTTCAAACATATAGAAAAAAAGGTCCCTTTTTTTTTTTAATTACATTGCATAAGAAATCTTGAAAAGAATTTGTATGCTTGCAAATTACAATTGTAATTTTCATGTATCTTTTTTTTAAAATTTTTAATTTATAACTTTAAAAACAATTTCATTGAAATGGGAGTCTAATTCCGATCCAGAAGGAAGGGGTAACAGAACATCCCATGTAATATTATATTATAACCGTCGTTGAACAGCATACCTAATTTTTTGGGTTCACGACTACTAATGTTCAACCCAGTAGCCTTGTAATTTTGAACCCAATCCAGAAGACAAGGGAGCTAATGGATCAAGTATTGGGAGAATTCGAATTCGTGGAAGACTCTTTTGTTGGAACTAACCCGCATTTGCGTTACATGGAGAGGGAGACAACGAGAACTTCCCACTGTTGGCTTCACGGCACAGGGACTCTAACCCATGATCCGTCTACCACTGAGTATATTTCACGTCAGCACTGTGGTCGGTGCAAGCCGGATGCGGAATTCGTATCGACCAGCCATTGCTGGGATTCGAACCCGGTTCACCTTATTGGAAGCCGAACGCTCTATCCCCTGAGCTACTACAGCCCAACCCATGCATAACATTCACCGAAAACTAAGATTTCTTAGTGTGAAATCCTACCTGTTATTATTGCAGAGAGTAATTCCGGGAAATTCCAGAAGTCCCTTGTTTTCCACTCTCACGTCGACTGTTGTGGGATAAGCAGCATAGAGAGAAAAATATGTTGTGGCATGATAAAAGAATCCCAAGATACAAGACACAAATAAGATGATCCACAAGATGCGACGAGACCAAGTTCTAGACTCGGCAATTTGACTGATGCCGCTGAGGGATGACTTGCTGAAAACTTCTTGACCAAATGACCACACATTTTTATGACAAGATGATGACCGTGATTTTGGCGTATCAAGACTGTCATTATTTTTTATTACCATCTTTTTTTAAAAAAAAAACCAGTACGCTAGCCAGGCATCTACAGTACGATAACAATATAGGCAGTATCAAGAATAGCAAGATTACTGTTATTATTAGTTTACCAGTTAGTACTAGTTAGTTTTTAGTTAACTTTAGTTATTTTTTTAAGCATATTCCAAAGCGATTGAGTTTAAATAGGGAGACTCGATCATAACATGCACCATTTTAAAAACTTATCAAGGCACTTATTTTTTCGTTACGCAAGACAAACATTTGAAACATTTTCGAAATTCGTCTTTTGTTTTATGGTTAAAATGAGTCTGTTATAATTTTAAATAAAAAACGTAAACATTTTGTCCAGTTGAAAAAATATATGTCTGAAGTCTGGATTGGTTACAACTATAAAACAATTTTCGTTAACTTTTTGCATAACTGGTTACCATAAGAGCATTCATCACACTCATAAGGACAAAGTTGATCTGAACGCCATTTGTAGGAGCGGTGAACAAATGGCAAAATCGATGGGATTATGTTTGTCCACTTTAAATGACCCGTGGACAGCTAGAACAAATAGATATAAATATTTCCACCGAGAAGGATGTTATATATAAAATCGATGTTTCTAGTTCAGTGATCGACGTTCATAGACGACCGCAACTATCTTAGACGGCAAAGAAAAGATAATGATTGTGGAGACATACACCAAATCACTTACCATTTGAAATTAAATTAATTTTAATAAAAATAGCTCACTACATTACAATAATTATATTCAAAGTTTAGATTTTTATTTATTTATTATTTTTTTTTTTGGGTGGCATCCTCAAACCTTGAGTTGGGGGTGCTAATTGAATAGTAGCAAGTTTTATATTGATCAGTGGTTTCCAAATGGTGTACAGTGGGCTATCCTCGGGTTTCGTGGAAGAAGTTCCATAATTTTTTTTAAAACTTCTAATTATAATTATATATCCCGGCCGTGGTGGCTAAGAGAATAGAGCGTTCGCCATCCAATGACGTGAACCGGGTTCGAATCCCAGTGATGGCTGGTCAATACCAATTCAATACCCGACTCGAACCGACCACAGTTCTGACGTAAAATATCCTCAGTGGTAGACGGATCATGGGTTGGAGTTCCCTTGCCATCAGGCCAATCGTTGGAGGTTTTAGTGGTTTTCCTCTCCATGTAACGCAAATGCTATGTAACGCAAATATTTCCAAAAAATGTCCTGCGCGATGGCAAATTACTCCCAATGATAGATCCAGGAGTTCTTTCGTTTTCTGAATTGGGTTCAGAATTACAAGGCTACGGAGTTGAGTGTTGGTAGTCGTAAACCTAAAAATAGGATCGTCTGTTGAACGACGCTTATAAAATAAAATAAAATATTTATATCCAACCCTGGGTGGCAGAAACCCTTCAGCATATCACAGCATTTGCATATTATTTTTCATCCGAAATCTCAAAATAAATTAATAAATAAAAATAGAGATCGAATGAATGAAGTAGAGATTACTTATTGAGCAATAAGGAATCATAGTCAAATTTTCCAATATAAGTAATTTTTTAAAAATTAAAAATCCCATCACCCCTCTGCTGAGTATGTGTACGTTATGTTATGTGGACGCTCTACATTCGTTTGTCATTGGCCAGAAATTAACATTGTCATCGGCTGGAAATTGACACAGAAATTAACAAAGGGATACCTGCAAGGGATGTAGTGTGGATATCTCGATCCTGATTGGTTGTTAAAACGAGGGATTTTATTACGTTAGCAACTGTTCTTCACATTTTATTTAGAATAAACCAATCCCGTTAAGTATCAACTCTCTTGAGTGACACATTCTACATTCTTACACAAAGATTCTTTCGCTATGCATTTCTTTTTTAACACAAAGACAGGCGTGAAATCATGTAGGGCACAAACAAACTAATTATGCATCGAAGTTGAAGGTACACATAACAAAAATATATCATGGTTATAATAAAATACATAAACAAATAATAAATCTAAGTTAAATTAAAGACGTAGACGATTAAGAATTATATTTGAACAAATTCGTTGTGGAATACTACGCTATATTTAATTAACTTCGTGTTAATTAGCATTGTAGCAGAAACGTAGCCCAACTATAGCATGCCATTTTGCTTATAGACGATCAGATGGCGATGACATCATAAGTCACGTGCGTGTGATCTTCTTGAAGTGCAAGTACCCAATTGGCATTTGTTATAGAGCAGGGTTTTTCAACTTACATGAGGCCGGGGCCACAATTAAAAACACAAATCAAATGGCGGGCCGCAACTTTATCAAAATTTTATGTAGGACTCTTTTTATGTTTGAAGGAACATTAAATATTACTGTCAGATTTTTACCAAGTTGTACAAAACAAAAGAATTGAATTACAAATTAAAATAAGAAGTAGATTTTTAAAACTATTTAATTGCATATTAAAAAATTCGGGCTACAATAACTTTAATGTGCCCCCTTGTATTAAACAATTAATGTGCAACAGATATCTAATTTTCAAGATATAAAACTTTAAAAAGATTGGTATTAAAACTTTCATAGTAGCACACAAAATGTTCAAAGACAAAATTGAGGATTGTCTGCTGCAACCTCCAGAGAATAGATATTTACATTTTAAATTTAAAATTTACAAATGTGTTTGTAAATATTTTCGTTCAAAATGAGTGGTTTCAAAACGTTAAATCGGAGAATTTCTTTGAGAAAATTTCTGATACACACATGCTAAATTATATTCACAAAATACAAAAAAAATGAAATAAAAAAGAGCAACACACACGATTATTTTTGTATTTGAATAAATATTTTCTTGGATGTAAAACCTGAGAAATAATTTTTTTTGCACCGTTGGTTATGATAATCTCACAGAAACGAAGAAATTAGGTTTTTATTAACGAGAAAAGTATTTTAAACCCGTATAGATTTTTTACAAAAATTGTCCGCAAAAAAATAACAACTATTATATTTTAGTTCGCGGGCCACAAAAAAGGCTTCGCGGGCCGGATGCGGCCCCCGGGCCGCCAGTCGGAAACCACTGTCATAGAGGATCACAAATTTTTTTTGTTTCTTCTTGTTTTTAATTCTAGTGCTGGCTTGTGAATCGTCCAGTTTGGGAAATAACTAATGTATAAAATGGCGGTCTTGTGAGTGTGAAATGCCATGGATAAAAATCATTGTTATGCATTCTTTTATACTATCTCACATTTAAAAAAAGCAAAAAACAAATTTGAAACTTTTATTTAAATAAATTAAAAGATATGGTAAAGTGGGATTACCCTGGGATCCAAACATTTGCAATTAAATTATCTCAAATTTGATTATGTTATGTAACGTAAAGCTTGTTCTTTTTTTTTTTTTTTTTTTTTTTTTTTTTTTTTTTTTAAAGTTTGTAGCGTTCTCTGGAGTTAAAATAGTTCTTACAGATTACAGGATGAGCAAGTTTGTTTACAAAGGCTTACAATTAACCTAGGCTATTTACATTTTTGAAAAAAATAAATTTAAGATATTTTTAAGCAAAAAAAAAAAAAAAAAAAAAAATTATAAGTTACTCAACATGTTTAGTTTTGATACTTTCTCAAAAATGAAGTCCTAATTAAAGGTCTCAAAATATTTTGAACGAGAAAATAACGAACCAATATTAAGGTAAAAGGAATTTAAGACATTTTCGTTTCCCACCGCGCTCCCCCACAGCGCTAAAATTAAAACGCAAATTCTTTTGAAACATGTTTGTCTTACTTTAAAAAATAATAATTAGTTGCAATTAATAACAATACACACTCATCGATAGGATACAGCGAATATTCCTGAAAGACGAGTTATCTCGTTCATCGAGGTGAAAAAGCGAAATACACCTTGATAGCCGGAAGAAATTCGAAAGTGGTAATTGCCTTCCCTCCTGAATTTCTAATAGGTTTTATAGTTTTTAACCCTATCTTTTTCAATAGTGATTCATCAGGGTTTTTTTCTTGAGTTCGATACTTTCTCCTACCATGTATTAAATTTTGAATTGGAAGGAACCAAAATAAATTCCATATTAAAAGTAATACTCTGCATTATAATCTATAATGACGTTGTTTCAGGTTCAAAGCGGGTCGATTTCTATAAAAAGGTGATATAAACAAAGTTTGGTGAAAAAAAAAGGAAATATCACAGTGCGCTTTTAAAAATTTAAAAGTGACTTGAAATTTTAACATTATGACTAATTGTCCCATAATTTGGCGTGAATGTGCAGTACAAGTGACTCATTTTCAGAGCATTATAAATCAATATTTGCGAACAATACAGGTTAAAAGCAATTATTTATTTTTTATATTCAAGGCATATTAGTTTAAAAAACTAAAATAAACAATTTTCGCGAGAAAAACGTTCGCCTGAAATCGACTTCGAAAAATCTATTTATGCTATATATCTATTATGCAATTTTGATATTTATATTTTTAGTGAAGTAAAGCATTCTTGCAATAGCTCACGACAATCCGGAAGGTCATGGAAGTTAAGGTTCCACCATTTCGTTATCAACTATACATATATGATGGCGGCAATGTGGTCGGCATTGTATTTAAATTTTAAGACTGGAAAAAATTGAGATATTTTGAACGATCTAAAAAATAAGTACACAAAATATATTTGAAAAATGATTATTTTTAAATGAGATATAATGACAGATAGTGCGAAGGGTTAAGATGCATACAATTTATACGACATTTAATTACTTTCACAGTTCACTTCAAAAGTTAGAAATGAAAGTTGACCTCTACGCTTAAGGCACATTTTAACTGATACTCCTAACAAGTGAAATTCTTGTGAAAAATCAAGTATTGATCCACGCAGAATGAAATTTATCCTAGCAGTGTCAGCACAAACGAGATAAAAAAAAAAAAAGGGGGGGGGGAGGATTCTCCTTTTAGGGTTATGATGTCTTACGTAAGGTTTCTCATTTTATTTATAGAAAAGAAAATTCCCTCCAATAGTTACGAATGAGACTTGGCTACGATTACTTACTATGGGCTGCGATTCTCAACGATTTGAATCACATAATTAAAATATTGGCATGGGAATTAACAAAATATGTGTCATGTTTAAATAAAAGACAGTTTAAAAACAAAAATAAAGAGGCACGTCCAATGGCAGACACACACACACACACATATACATACATATATATATATATATATATATATATATATATATATATATATATATATATATATATATATATATATATATATATATATATATATATATATATATATATATATATATATATACACAGAGAGAGAGAGAGAGAGAGAGAGAGAGAGAGAGGAATTGTAAAATAAAATAAAGTAGAAATTTTTTAACGTAAAGGTTCTCTTCAGGACGCATTCCATTACAATGGTAAATGCGATATTTCAAAATAAAGAATAATGATAATAAGATAAAAATTACTCTTTATAATGCGGCTACATTGCTCAAAAATAAAATTGCAATTGAAAATGAGTTTGAGATAAAAGAATAAAAGCAGAAAACAAACCTACCGATGTGGAGTAAAAGTGAAAAAGCCTGAAAAATAGATATGCAAATCTAACAGTTAACAAAAATTCGTATTATGTATTTTATGTTTATGGTTTAATTATGTATTTTATTGTAACCTTTATATATTTTTGTTTTGTGTACCTGACAACTTCGATGCAAAATTAGTTTGTTTATGTCCCACAAGTGTTCTTGCCTGTCTTTGGGTTAAGTCTTCGAGTAAATCTTTGCGAAAGAATTTAGAATGTGCCACTTAAAAGAATTGATACTTGACGGGTTTAGCTTACTCGAAATAAAACGGAAAAAAACAGTTGCTAACGTAAACAAATGCTACGTTTCAACAACCAATCAGGATCGAGATACCCACACTACGTCACTTGCAGGTATACCATTGCAGTTTTATGCATTTTTAAGAGTTTCAACAGATACAATGGCAATGCATATAGCAAAATTAGCAAAATTAGAGGTTTTGGTGTCATGAATGAGTAGCTTAGAAATCAAACCTGACGATTTTGTAGTTATGAGTAAACTATTAGAAACTCTATCTCATGAGTTTGAGCCACTAAAAAAAGGTTTGGAGTGAAAGACTTAAAGAACAACCAACATTGGCTGAAGTAAAGAGACATCTTATTTCAAACGAGGAAAGAAAGATGTTTGAGCCATCTAGAGAATGTGAAATTTTCGCTTTAAAAGTAAATGTTAAACAAACTTTTGGTAAGCAAGCATTATCAAAACAAAATGTTTCTATTTATAAACAAAGAAAACTGTAAAGTGTTTTAAGTGTGGTAAAAAGGGACTGTAAGCAAATAATTACACGACAGCCAACCGTAATGAAAAACCAAACTGTAAATCTGAAGCCATTATTGGTTCATATTACTAAAAGAATTTATTGGTTTCAATCGTATACGAAATTTTGAATGTCCAATTGAAGTAAAAATTAGTAATAATGCAACAACGGAAGCTTATGGGAGCTGTGTAATTTTCCTTGAAATGTAGTTCGTGGTTTTTTGAGAAACAACTAAATGGAAAATGTTTATTTATTTATTTATTTTTTTTATGCCCACGTGGTTTCAAGGAAATTTATTATGAGTGAGTCAAGCAAATGATAAGTGCGAATTTACAAAATCTAAAACTATTGGAATTCACAGTGGAAATTTTGTAAAAGTTATTACTCAAAATTGTAGTTCCTGTGGAGGGTAATGATGTGTTTTATTCTGAAGCTCATTTAAGTGAAGCAAATTCCCTTCAACTGTGGTATGAAAGGCTACAACATTTTGATAAGCACCTTGTTAAAAAAAGATACTACAATCCCATGCATTGATGCAAAAATGCAATGATGTTAAATGTTTATGAAGCCTGCTTATTGAGAAAACAGCATAGGTTGCCACTCCAAAGTCCTCAACAGCACGCAAGAAATGTAGGAGAGATTATTCATACTATTCCGTTTTGCACTTATCGTCTATCAAATTTCTGACCACTTTCTGATTAACTAGAGTGCTCACATTATAAGAGCTTCTCCACGCCTGACAACAATGCAAGTTTCAATCCTTTTAAACCAATCAGAATTTATCATCATATCATCGCAAAGATCGCTGCCTTTGGCAAAAATTTCGTCTACGTTCCGAAAAACTAGAGTGCTTAAACCTCATCTAGAGATCCAAGCGAGGTGACAAATTAAATAATAACTATTTCCCGGTAACTTCGTCACAAGCAAAATTGATCACCATATTATCACTACGATAAAATTTTTTGTCACTCGAAATTTCAACTATTGTCCGATTAGCTACAGTGCTTACATTTTAAATGGAGCACCGTATAAGGTGATATCTCAAGTTTTAATTGTTTACTGATCACAAAATGCAGATTTTTGAATCATATTAACATCAATAGGAATCCGAATTTCGGCCACTTTCTAACTAGTTAAATTGCTCTTAAAATAACTGAGACACTGTTAGATGAAAATGTTTGTTTCAATCATTTCTTGACCTATATAAGCATATTATTTGGATTGACAGTTAATATTTATACTTAATTTCGATCACTTTCCGACTAGCTAGGCGTTCTCTCTTCACAAAACTACCTCTTTCATCTAAATTAACTCTAAACATCCCATTATGTTGGACAAAAATTCAAATTTGAGGGTGAAAAAAAAAAAAAAAAGTTCGTTTCTTCAGAAAAAGTGTGTGCTTAATTCTGTAATATTATTAATAAATATCACAAATTAACAAGCATTATTGAGGTCAAACGTTTAATGACAGGAACTTAGCAAGCTGCAATCCTAGTATTAGATTAAAAAAAAAGTTATTTAGTCTTTTTTGCTTACTGTAGTACAACACAGAACCTGGGGGGGGGGGGGGGGGAGGTACTCTGTTAGACAGTAAAACTGTATCTTTCCAGACGAATATCCACTCTTTTTCGCATTCAGAGCAAGAGAGACAGAGTTTATTTAATTCATTCTAGAGTCATTAACTGTAATTTCCTCCGAATTGGTTGACACAATTCAAGGCCCCCTTCATCAAATGATTCCTTTCAGAATGATGCCCACGCGACAACAATTCGAGAATTCATGTCTGAAATTTCGGAACAAACCTAAAATTACATGGTTTTTAACAGTATTTTTATTTCTAAATCAAATTCAGAATTTTTTAACGTCACTTTTTGGAAATATCTCATTTTTACAAAATGGTAGGGCGGAAAAGCTTAAAAACTACTTTCCTTTATATTTAAAAATTGTATTTTAATAAAGTTACAAGGACATGTACTGTTTTATTATCTTTTTTTAAAAATTTTTTTTTAAAAACAAAAAGATTTTTTTGTCCCATCCTCATCATAAAGCAAAGAAAAGGGAGGATCTGTTACAAATCTTCATAGGCCTAAAGTAATTTACTTTAAACTTTAGGAAATCAAATTAACCTCATTTAAAACACATTAATTAAATAAATATTTCTTGGATATTACAACTGGGTTCGAATCCCAGTCGATATTGGTTGATACGAATCCGCATCTGGCTGACACAGACCACAGAGCTGACGTGAAATATCATCAGTTGTAGGCGAATCCCTTTGCCATCAGGCTAACCATGGGAAGTTCTCGTGGTCTTCCATGAAGGCAAACTTTCTCACAATACTTGATCCTGGAGTTCCCTTGTCTTCTGGATTGAGTTCAAAATTACATGGTCACAGAGTTGAACATTAGTAGTCATAAATCCAACAATTGGGTCGGCTATTCAATGACGGTTATAAAATAAAGTAAAATATTAATTAGAGCCGTGTTGGCTCAGGGGATAGAACAATCACCTCCCAACGAGGTAATCCAGGTTCGAATCCCAGCCATGGCTAGTATTCGAATTACGCACCCGGCTGGCACCGACCACAGTGCTGACGTAAAATATATTCAGTGGTAGACGGATCATTGGTTTGAGTCCTCTTGCCGTCAGGCTAAAAAAGGAATATTTTCGTGGTTTTCCTCTCCATGTAACGCAAATGCGGGTTTGTTCCATGGAGACGAAGAAGAAGGGAACCGTGTCTTAACGATCAGTCCACTGCGTAACCTTTTAATATATAATGGACAAAAATTGGAAAACACACACCAAGATTTGCAGAGTCGGGACGAAATTCTGACGAAGTTGAAATCCATTTAAATCAAAACCAAGTGAATATTTCTTTCTGTTTCATACCACTCTAGCTTTAAAAAGGCATTGTTCTTTCTTTCATTTTTATTACATCATGGTAGACAAAAATGTCTTATTTCTTCAATGAATAACTTCTGATACCACTTTTTACTTTTTTTAAACGAAAAATGCACAGTCCAACAGGCACTAATGGGTTAATTTAGTTTTTTTTCACGCTAAAATTTGGCATTGTACTTTACAAATTCGGAACAATTTTTAAATGTAATCAAATTACGTTAAATAATTGCACGGTAACTAATGTTAAATATAAAATATTTATTTTCTTTTTATTTATAAAACAAGCATTTGTGAATTATTTAATTTTTATGTATGTGCGATAGAAATATATCAGCTTAAAAACAAACAATATAAAATTGAAGCAGTCAAACTTTTAATTGTTTCACTTAAAATAATTTTTTTAAACTAAATTTAAAAGATTTATTAATAAATCTAATTATATGCCTTAATACTTTATAAACAAAACTCTGTTCCGGTAGTTTTCCAAATAACCGAATCTGAGAAACCAAAATGTTAAATATCTAACTTTTTGAAATTCGATTTCACAGAAACTATTTGATCGATTTCGTTTAAATTAGGTATTTTGCTCATAAATTAAATTTTTTTTTAAATGGCGTAAACCTTACAATTTAAAAAATATTTTGACGATTGTTAAATAAATTAATAAAAAACAATAAATAATTATTAATTTTTTTCTTCATTACAATCATTTTTGTATAAAAGAATTTTATAATTGTGTACAGGAATTTTTCAATTCACTTAAAAATTTCTTGAGATATGGCGAAATTTACAAAAAATAAAATTGACAAAAAGTTCAAAACTTTCTTCCGTTCTTCTGACAAACTATTAAGATTGTAGCTGCTTCCTAAATTTTCCTTGCCAAAAATCATGATCTGGCAAAAAATAAGTAAATAAAAATAAAATAAATAAATAAAAATATAATAAAAAAGAAGATAAGTTTACTCAGAGTACGTTTTTATAGCTAAAAAGTCTATATAAAAACTATTTAAAACTATAATGTCCATGTGAAAACTAAATTTTTTTTTACAAAGTGTCTTTAAAAATTTTACAAAGTATGAAAATAAAGCTTTTTGAGTTTTAAAGGAAAAAGTTCGCTACAAAATTTCTCCTGGGGCCCGTAAAATCTTTCTTCAGCCTTGGATGTAGCTATTACCTTCCTCTGCTGCACTACAGCTTTTGTGGGCCCTACACAGACTCGCGTCAATGACAACTTGCAGTTCTACCCAGAGAGCAAAGATTATTGAAACGTAACAGAAAAGTGCTATGTTTGGAGTAGTTACTAGTTGCTAGTTAAAGTACGAATCTTTATTATAAGCTGCACTAAAAATTATTTTATAAATTCTAATGAACTATAAATAAAGCTAGTTTAAAAACAAAAAACATTAGAGAGTTGGCATGGTAAAGCAAACTCAACTAGACAGAGACCCCGTGAAAGCGCCAAAATGGTAGGTTCTTCTTCTTGACTACAGTAAAGTGCAATTCAGAGTTTGCCCGTTCCAAAACAGAACTTATTTCGACAAAAATCACCCTCTGGAACTACTAAGATTGATTCCTAGTACGTGAAAATCCGATCATTTTAGGACCATAAGTTATTTCTGTTTTTAAATTTTTTTTTTATTATTATTCACTTTACATTGTTGCTCAAAATAAAAAGAACAACCTGAATAACTCTCTGTCTAATCTAATTAGTGCTGACGATATTTTAAGTAACAACATCAGAACGCAAAATGTACTTTTTCATAATAAATATATATTTTTTTCGACGATTTGGATTTTCTACTTTTAAAACATGGATGATAGTTTAGGTGAGATGGGTTATCAGTTGAATTAAAAAATTTTTTATATGCAATTTTAGAAAGCGTTTATCCAAAGAAAATTCCTAACAAAAAATAATTTTTACCAATTATTATTTTTTTATTAATTTTTACCAGTTAATTTAAAAACCGCAAGCTATAAAATTTTTTTTAAAATAATGTAATTTTATAAATTTGATTTCTCGAGAACCATTCGTCCGATTTAATTCTAAATACTAAGGTCAGATATCACAATCCTTTCTATTTATTTTATTTTAAATTCAATTCTTCATAGAACATCAAAGTTAAAGGTGATTTTTTCCCCTATTATATATTTAAATAGAGTTACTATCACGTGAGGGTGTTCATGGCAACCATTTTTTCATATTAATAGGAGATTCATGAGCACATGAATTAGATGGATTTCAAATGAGGCTTTCGTTGTTTATGGGGAGATATTCTGGTACAGTGAATTGTACTTACTGATTGATTAAAATCTAACCTTGCTCTCAATTGCACGATAGAAAAAAAAAAAAAAAAAATTGCGTGCGGGTACGTTACACAAATTGAAAAGAGATTCTTCGAAAGTGAATCGGGACATTTTGAAGAGGGAAACAGTTTCTTCTTTTCTTTTACTTGGACAATAAATTTGTGAATTCTGGAATAATTGTAATACTTGTGCCTCCTCCAAGTGGGACATAATTTATAGACAGTCGTCATATTTTTTTCGCCGTATCTATCCAGGAAAACGATTTTATTAAGATCTCTATTTGATTGCGATAGAGAACTCACCAAAAGTTATGAAAAAAAATCCTTAAAAAGGTTATTGATAGTTAAAAATGTTGGTTATTATTACAAAAAAAATCACAAGGATGTAAAAAACTTCGATTTCATTCATCCTTTTGTTAGAAGTCATATCCAACTCCCCGTTTATTAAAAGCACGACCTTGGCAAGGCAGCCTTCCATCACATTTCAGAATCAACAGCTACATCGCGCTTTGAATTTGTTAATCCGAGAATTTGATATGGCTTCCTAATAGATGGCGTTAGTGAAAGTTAGTTGTGTCCATCTTCTCCCTCTCCGCTAGAAAAGAATTCATCATCATACTACTTTGCCGAACAACCCAATACACATACGAATGCTGCAGGTGTAATAGCGAAAAGTCTTTTATTTGCCCGAAGGTGTGCTCACGTCACGGAATTTTTACATTCTTGTAGCCTTGACACGTCACTTCTGTGGCTCTTTACGCTGGCGGCAGCGAAATTTTTCCTCGGTCGAATACACCACCACCAAAATCAAGTGTTGATGCTGATTTTCACACGCTAGTGGTTTTTAACTTTTTACTTTAGCAAAAGAAAACAAACAAGAATGAATGATAAGGCTACTTAAAATCTGAATTTTTTTTTGGATTACTGAGGTAAGATTTGTTTTGACTGAAGATAAAAAAAAAAAATCGTTTGAATTGTTGTAAACAATATGACAGTGACGTAATGTAGTCTCAACTATTCTAAGTTAATAAACTATTTCCTCTTTCTTAAATTAAGTGACATCTACAATTCTTTGCTCTCAATTCAACTACTCTTACATAGAAAATAAAGATGTTTAATCTTACTTGGAGCATTTTTATTTGACATATTATGTCAAATATAATATCTCCGAACAAAAACATGTATGATAATTTTTTTGTTCGTTTTGGGTTTCGTACTGCGATTTACCATATTAATGACAAAAGTGTTCCATCCTTCTCTGTTAATTTGAGAGAACCTTTTTCTAGATTTGAAAATTTTCATCGTGGGAAAAAAAAAAAAAAAATCTAAATTCGTCTGTATTTAAAATTTTGCGATATGTAAATTTTTTTGAAATTGTGCATGTAACTCAATTAATCCAAGTGATATTACTAGTGATTTAAGTTATAAAACTATACACAAATTTGAGATTTTTTGTGTTTAATAGTTTCTAGATATTCTTATAGTGTGAAATTAATAGGTATACTAATGTAGTCTTGCATTTATTGTGTTCTTGGTGAAATTTTTTCTTCATGTGATCATTAATTTTATATTCTATGTTTAAAATTCTTTTGATATTATTTAATAAATTATCTTCTTCTGAGAAAGATCGATTTACGTCACTTATTGGAAATATCTCATTTTTACAAAATGGTAGGGCGAAAAAGCTTAAAACCTACTTTCCTTTATATTTAAAAATTGTATTAATCGCATCGATTTAATTTAATAACAAATTTTATCACCATGTCTATTCACTTACAATTTAAATATTTAGTTTTCCTGTAATCCCTTATTTTACATTTGGAGAAATTTATTATCAGAATTACTGTTCTATTGCAGACAATATATGTTTTATATTAAGGTCAGCAACAAGATAACTGAGCACAATCATGTTATATTAATAAATATGCTTGTCCTAATTTTTTTTCAAAAGGCAATTTTTCTTCTTGATCATTATTCAGGGCTCAAAGCTGTCATTAAATTCCTGGAAAAAAAAGGTGTTCTTAACCATAAAAACTTTATTAAATATCCAGAAATCTTTGTATTTTCTAAATTTTTGTTGGAAGTTCACAGCAAGAATAAATATAATTTTTTTAAAATCTAAAACATAATTGAAGAAATTTCAGATTCAGAAATTTTGTTCTATGTCATGAAACGAAGTATATAACAAAATGAACACCTAAGACTTCCTAGGTTGTCAAGTATGGTACTATTAATTTACTTCCATTGTTAGAGAGACAATTAATTACCCTTGACTTGATGGTATAGAACATTCCATGTGAAAGAAATACATAAAAAGCTCTTGTCTTTCTTTTTTGTCTCCATCAATACTAATTTTCAAAAGAGAATCCTCATATTTTGCTACTACTTAACGATTTTTTCTATTTATACTATTCTCTCCCAATTTTTATACATATATAAACCAGAAATTTTTGTATAACTTAAAAAAAAAAAAAAAAATCAGTTTTCCAAATAATGTTTCTTTTTTTTTGCTTAAGTGCAGAAGCTACTGAAACTACTACCAATCGTATATCTGTGGATCCTAGTAGTTAGTATCCTAGAAATTGCTCTCATTTTAATAATCAGCATCCTTAAATTTGGAGGCAATTTGTCCTTCATTTTTATAATCTGTACTTACAGCCCTGTTACTATATCATACACAAAATATTAGAGGGGCTTTCTCTAAACCTTAACTTTTGATAAGATAATCAGGAAAAATTCATCTCATAGTTTTTACATTAAAATAATACATTTAAGTATACAAATCAATGATCAGCACCAAAAATTTATTGGTTTTAAACTGTAAGTGCATGGAAAAATGTAATGACTGTGTCCTCGGTTAAAGACTTTAATTTTTAAATTTTTTTTCTATAAATTAATAAATAAATATAGGAAACATTTTAACTAAAATTGAATTGAAATTTTTTAAGAAAATAGATTTCATCTAGAATTTTGAAGATTTTTTTTTTTACTTTCCAGAAAAACTGTCTATAAATATCTGGACAGCTTCCAAATTCTTATGAGAAAAGCTGTGAAAATTCTTTTTTTTTTTTTTTTTTTTTCTATCTGCAGAATTAGAATTATTGAGTCAAAACTTTTGTGTTATATTCATGTTATATACATATGTTGTGCCATTACATTTATTTATTTGACAATGTAACTTGTATGTTTAAAATATTAAACAACTTTTATATGAAGTAACCAAAAGATAAGGTGATAAAGAGAATAAAAGAACTTCAACAGTTGAAAAAGTTATTATATCATTGTTTATAGGTTATTTTGCTGCTTACTTCCTTAAATAATTATATTTGAATATCAATAGGAGTCTGTCCAGCATGTCACATCATAGTGATGATGGTATGCTTATAGCTGGGAGTGATAGCTTTTGGGAACCTGGCAACTACAAAAAGACCACCAAGAGAATTGAAGATGGGTTTAAACTTTCTAATGATATGATAACATTAATCCAGGAAAGGTGTGAAATTGAGAAAGTTTTTGCTAAGAGTTTAAGGAACTGGTCTAAAAAATGGAACGAATTAATTGAGAAAGGTAAGAGCAAACTTATTCTCTTTAGATGGGAAAGTTTTGTCCTTGATTTTTCATTTTTGTCGCACAATTAAATTTTAAGAAAAAAAACATCTGTTTTTGAATTGAAGCTTTTTAATAAAATCTGAAAAAACCCAACCCAAGTGTATGCTTTTTTTTTTCTTCAAATATCCCCCACGAAATTTATATATTTTTTTAATTTTGAATCTTTAATTTACCTTTTTAATTTAAATATTAAATGTAATTAAGAAGTTATATTCGTAAATCGGAATAACTTTAATCAAAACAATCAAACCACGTTGTCTCCCAGTTACAATCGTATGCAAACTCGACTGGCTTCTACGGCTTTCTACTGGGTACTGAAAAGGGTACAATGAGTGACAGATATGACACCAGTCAGTTGTTTTTTTGTGTGCATAATCTTATATACTAAGTACAATATTTTTATATACTATATATTTTTTATATACTAAATACAATACAAAATTTTACTGTTGTACTAACTGGTAACCTTGTCAGTAAAAAATATTGCAAAATATTTACCTTGGTTGAAAAATGTGGCATCAACTATAATTAACTGTGAATTAATATATATATTAAGTTTAACTGTAACTTTGTATTAGAATATGTATCTCTTCAGGAATTGCCATTAAATGTTCTGTACATTCTCATCTGTATGTACCTAGAAAGGTGCATAACAGAGCAAAAATATTTTTATTAATTAAAAGTATGTTGTGACAGCAATATGACCAGTTGCTATAAAATGATTCATAATTATGAGTAAGAAATTTTAGTTGAACATAAAAAAAAGACTTAATTTTATGACATGAAGTAATAAAATTATCAAATTTGAAGAAAATCTCTTTTCCACGAAATATTTACCAGTGTGTCAGACAAGGAATTGTGACAGGCTTTTGAATTGTATCTGGCTATTTCTTAACTAAATGAAAATATATCATTTTTATTATGCAAGAAAAAGTTGCAAATGATATATTTCTTGAATGAAATATAAAAAAAGAGTACTTAAAAAGTTTTTAATATTCTCATGAATATGTTAATTGATTTTGCCTGTTCTTACTATTTTATACCACTATTTTATTTTGTTTAAATGTGTAAGCTTCTAATGTCAATTGATGAACACTGAAAACTAAAAGAAAATTAATAAAAAGAGAAGTTAAAATTTTATATATATCAGTCCTCTGAAGTTTCTTTTTAAAAGCAGCTGGACGTAATCCAAACATTAAAGTATAATTACATTAATGCTATATTTTTTCTACTTATTTTTATGAAGTTCAAACTTTTTTCTTCAACTTAAGACCAAAAAAAAAAAAAAAAAAATTATTGTGCTAAAATTTAAAAATTGGTCTTCATGTTTGCTTTTCACATAATTCAGAAGTTTTATTTTGTCTTCGGCTATAAGTGTACACTCCTGTAAAAAATAATAATTTTACTGCAGTTAGTTTTTCCGTTGTATTGAAACAAATATGACATTCATAAATGGTAGACTAGCTCTAAAGTAAAATTAATTAATGTAAGTTCTTATTACTAATATTTAAATAGTTATTTTACAGTCCTTATGTAATTTCAAAAAGTTTGCATTTTATTTAATAAAAGCTTTTATAAACTCACCATTAAAAGTCAGAGATAAGTTATTTTATATGATTGTGTAATATTATTTGTAGCATTTTTAATTTTATTATTTTGTAAACTGTGTGTATGTTGTATGCAAAGAGGAGGTATATCAGTGAGTAGGAATATCAAATTCAAAAGTAAAAAATCTAAAACTGCTTTGAAATCAAGAAGAAAAAAAACAAGTTTTTTTTTTTTTTTTAAACTTATTATTACATACTCAGCAAATATTCCTAAAAATATTTTCTATGATTAATTACGATTGAAATTTCTTTTTTAATATTGATGACAGGTTTTTAGAAAATATGTTTTATTCCACATTGCTTAAAATTTAAAAAAAGATTAAGTTTTTTTTCACATTAATTTGTATTCCGCAAATGTTTTAGTATTCATATTTCTAAGAATCTCTCGATCTCTTGAAATCTCACATAAATTAAAATTAAAATTTTTTTTTTTTTTTTGTACATTGTTTTCCAAAGATTTAAAGATTTTTTTCAAGTTTTTTTTAACTAAAGTAAAATTTAAATTTTCTTTTTAAACTACTAATATGTTTCAGTTGATTTCATGATATGTAAAGTACAAAATATTGAAAAATTGCGACTTCTGCATTTATGGATTTAAAAAAAAAATGATATGGAATTTTTTTATAATTTGTTTCAAATATATCGACCTATTTTTTATATTTTTTAAAGAAGATATTTCCTTTTCTCTTGAATGATAAATTATATATTTACAATAATTATTTATTAAACATTCTTCATTTACACTTTCTTCTCCTATTTATGTATTTTTAAAATATATTGTTTAGGCTTTGAACTGAAATATTAAGCTAATAAATCTTCCATTAATTTTCTCTTCAGGCTGCATAGCGTTTTAAAAAAGTGCTTAATAGTGCTAATTTTTGATTTTCGTTTTTTAAAAGCTATTAAAGGTGCTTTTTTCATTGGGTGTTTTTAAAAAGTGCTTAATTTTCCCTTTTTCAAATTGAGATTTTTCCTTTACTATATTTACAATCAAATTAAATGTTATTGAAATTGAGTAGGTCCTGAATATGGTACGACTGAAGCTGCATGGAAATCTTCTTTAGTTGAAGCAGAGAGGCGTTGTGACATGCATCTCCGTGTAAAAGATCGCTTGAATAATGATGTCGTCACTCAAATAAAACAATGGCAGAAAGAGAATTATCATAAATCAATGATGACTCTTAAAGAACGAAAAGAAATGGATGAAGCATTCAAGAAGGTATTTTTATCACCTTCAAAAATGTTTTATGATTCTCATATGTGATCTACTTAAAGAATTATTTTGGGATTTTATTTGTTTTATATTGCTTTTTATCTTTATGTACTAAGTCTTTCATAATACATATGTAATGTACATGTGTGCTGGTTTTAAAAATGGTAAATTGTAAATATGATGTTTTGCATTTATTTTGTCATTATTATTATTGAATAACTTTGTTAATCATAGATTCTTAGCTTAAAAATATTTTTTTGTTTATTTTATAGATCATTTTTGTATATCATTTTTAAATAGGTGAAAACTAAAAAGCAAAAATTGGAAAAAAATAAATTTCATGAATTTCTTAAACTAATAATGTAACTTTTGTCCTTCAATATTTTATGCAAATGAGTGTAGTTAAATCAATTATATAAAATAAGAAATATGAAAATAATATAAATATAAAAAAAGAAATATGAAATAAAAAATATTGATATATCATAATCAAATTTCCTTGCACTTTTGGACAAAAAGTGCTGATTAGCAAATTTTAATCAACCTTTTTAAATATTTAGTCACCTTCTGGTAACCATTGATTTTGCACTGGATTATCTGACTGGGCTTAGTCTGTTTGAAAAGCTGTATTAGGAATTAGAAGCTGTATTATTAATTTTGGAAGTGTCATGTTATGAAATGTTACATAATTAATTGCTAAGAATGTTACATCAGATTGTAAGCTACAAAACAAATTTTTGAATGTTTACTAAAAATGTCTACTTTATAAAATAATGTTTACATTAAACTGATCATTAATTTACTTTGTATGCATATGTGATAAAATTTATATTAAATCTCTTAAAAATTCCATATTTAAATTTTTAAGAACATTATGTGAAATATTATTAAAGTTTATCTGATAAAGAAAAAGTGCAGAACATTAGATTTAAGATCATATTTTTTGGAATTAAAAGAAAATTGGATCCTAAATAGTAGTGAATTTAAGAATTTACACTTTAAATCAGTAGCTTAATATTGTATGAGGGCTGCAATCTATAACTAAAGAAAATGTTCAAACTATAAAATTATACATAATAGAATTTTACTTAATTTACAAACTTCATAATGTAGCATAAAACAAGAAAAATAATTATTTGAAAGGTTGTACTTTGTATAAGATTAGATTTTAAAGAGATCTCGGTATCCCTAGTAATAAAATTACATGCATCATTTGTTGGTATAAAAAAGCTATATAAAGCAAAAATTAAATAAGTAAAAAGTGTGGCAGACTTTAGGGTATCTTTTATGAGGTGGTGAAATCAAATAATTTTCTTTTTTAACTTAGAAGAAAAAAAAAAAACTTATAATGTTGTAACATATATACATTATTATAATTGATTTGAAATTATAATTGAAAATAATTTTAAAAATTAAATAATTTTTTACATTAAATTTATAGTTGTAATTTTCTAATAAAAAATTTTAAATTTATAATTTTTTATAAATTTATAATTTTTTATAAACTTGTAATTTTTTATAAAAATTTAATAATTTTTTATTAAATTTTAATAGTTTTTTATTTTAATATTTTTACAAAATTTAAATTATATTTGATATAATTGATAATTGAAAAGGAATAACTGTATATGGCAAAATTGTTCACTTTCTTTATTGTATCTTTTTTAATAGGCTCAAAAACCATGGGCAAAGTTACTGCAAAAGGTTAATAAATGCAAATCGGATTATCATTCTGCTTGTAAAAATGAAAGATCTGCCATAAACCAAGAAAGAAATGCTTCTAGTGATACTTCACTGTCACCTGATCAGGTAATAACGTCTCTCTGTATCTATAATTTCTCTTGCTTAGCATTTAAATTTTGCTGTATTTTTGTATTTTCTATGACATACATTTTGCACTTGATAGATATAGCTCATCATCAGTCCATTTGAAAATGCATGGCAAGAAATAAAGAATTCAGTTTGAGAAACGTCCCTAGCAGCAAAATAACTTGGGCTCTTATTGGGCCAATATTCATGAATCTTGGCTCTGTAAAGGTTCAAAGGGCCTTTAATTTTTCTGATATAGGCCCTATATAGAACTTTCCTATTCACCCAATATTTTACAGCCACTTTACATCCAATATCAGAGGTCTGTCCTGGCCAAATTTAATGCCATTTAGCGGTACCTTCACAAATTGAACTTTAGGAAATTTTCACAAAATACTTTTTTTTAAAGTTTTTTTTTTTATCCCGCAATAAACGATAAATCCATATTTTTGCCATATTTTTGTGTTGATTTTTTAATATAATTTTTAATTTTCACAAATTATGTATAAATTTTCACAAAATAGAGGTACCTCTCAGAAAAACCTAGACAGACCCCTGAATATGGAACTGTCAGATTCACCTAGTATTTTATATCCATTATTTAGCTAATGTAGGTTCTATATTGGCTAATGTAGGCCTTATATAGGCCATTCTAGGACCTATATTAAAAAAGCTAGGCATCTCAATATTGCTCACTTGGTGTATGTTCTTATAGGATCCATATTGAGTCAATTTTGAACCCAACTGGCGATAAGGTAAAATTATTGCTAAGGGTAGCTTTAAAGGGTGAATTAATTTATGCATTTCAGGAAAATTGGGAGCAACTTTTGTTTTAATATCTTGTAAGTGTGTAGCCTTTTTTACATACCTAAAAGAATTCTAGCTGTTATCAAAGTCCATACTTTTTTTCAGTTATTTTTATATTTCTAAGTTGTCAGGAGAATTAATCAAAATACTGCTCTTTTTTGTAGGTGAAGAAATTGCAAGATCGTGTGGCTAAATGTAAAGATGAGGTTCAAAAAACAAAAGAAAGGTATGAGCAAGGTCTGAGGGAAATAAATGACTATAATGCTAAGTATATGGAAGATATGACTGTAGTCTTTGACAAGTGTCAAGAGTTTGAAGAGAAAAGACTTGATTTTTTTAAAGAAATGCTTTTTGGAATTAATAGTTGCCTTAATATATCAACAGATCCAGAGTAAGTTAATTTTCTTCATAATGATATCTGTTTATAATCAATCACTTGAAAAAGGGCTTTATTTTGTTCGTTTTCTATTGTTACTTCTTTTGAAACGTTATTTTAAGTGTATATACTTAACACCCATTTGCTGATAGCATTTCACACACTCGTGCCACAGGTCCTGGGTTTGATCCTCGGACGGGCAAGGTTGACTCAGCCTTTCATCCCTTTAGTGGGTCTATTAAAAGAGTACCAAGCATGCTTGGAGACTAAACACTGGGGGTTCTGTGTTTGGCTGCTCCTGCGTCCCAGAGCCCAAGGTCAAGAAAACTGAGATGGGCACAGTAGACCATGGCTCTCTATGGGCTGTCGCGGCACTGAGTTAAGTTTCATACTAGTTTTATACTTAACAATATATGCACTTTGTAACATGTATGGGCTTGAAAGTTAACTAAACTGATTTTTAAATGTGATTAGTTCATGAAAAGTATAAATATTCTAGGGCAAAATGAAGATAACTAGGCAAAGCAATTATAAAAATTATCTAAAAATATATAGCTGATAAGTGAATTTTAATTTTTTTTATTGAAAAGAATTTATTAAAAGAGGAAGAAACTAGAAAAGTGTAAAAAAATCTTAGTTTGAAGATTGGTAAAGTAACCATTTAAATTCTTAAAAGAATAAAAAATTTGCTGTAGGCCTTATAAAATGAACAACTGAAAATAGTTGCAGTGGCTCTAAATATTGTGAAAATGACTTGCACAAATTTAAATATCTAGATATCAGCTACAAAAATTAGTCAGAATCCACTGTCTTTAAAACTAGAAAAGAACAGATTTTAAAAAAGGGACTGAAAACTAAGTATTCCTCCTATTTTTTTTAAAACTGGTATTCTAAAAATGTAAGCTAACTTAAAATTTAGTTGCAGAAAATAGTTTTTTTTGTTTTGTTTTTTTAAAAAAAATTTACAATAACTTTAGTCAAATAAGTCAAGCACTTTTATATCAAATATAAAATTTTTTTCTTCTTTCTTTTAAAATTATCAAATTCGAGTTCACCACTAAAATATAAAGCTATGCATGCTATTTGTTTTATGTATGTAAGATTGTATATATTGATATAAATACTATATTTAGATTTGGAATACTACTTATTTCTTAAACCGGACCATTTTCTGCTTGTCTGCATTAATCGGTAATCAATTTCAATATTCATTTTACTTCGTTAGCACAATTATTTCAAGATATTCAGTGAGCATACTTTATTGTGCAGCAAACATTATTAAATTTTTAATCATGATTATTTTAACATAACCCCCAGGCGATCAAAACAAAATAATTGTTTTGATAATGATTTGAGTCAAATTTTGAAAATTAATTTTTTTGCATCTCTATATAAAATTGTCTAAAAAAGTATACCTTTCAATTTAATTTTTTTAGGCTTCCACAAATCTATGAAGAATTTAGACATTCTGTTCAAAATGCAGATTCTAATAAAGATTTAAAATGGTGGTCGAATAATCATGGTGTTGGAATGGCAATGAATTGGCCTATTTTCGAGGTATTAATTTATATCATATGTAGTATATATATTTAAGTATATATTTATATATATTTTAAATGAACTTTTTTTTTTAACCTTAACTACAGTAGAAATCTTATCATTAACATATTCTACGTTAAAAAAAATATATATATATATATTTTCAAACTTCTAATAAAGAATTATTATTATTTTATCTCGTATACTACTGCATTACCTCTTTGCCATCTCGTTTTTGAATCCATTTTAAAATTATTTAAGAATCACAATTTATTTTTTCCAAGCCTAATATTCTTTAATATATTTTATAATGTGTTCTCCTGTTCAATTAATTTTAATGTCTGCTGCAATACCTTTATGTACGCTGTTGCAAGTTAAGATAAAATGGAGAGAGCCTGTTTGTATCTAAGTGTTTGTCAAATAGATACCAAGCTCCCAGTGCAAACATATATCAATATCGCCAACTCTTAAAACGACGTTGCTTAGCCTTCTTCTTGCTTGCTTTCTTAAATCGTGTGAAATGAGGAATACAAAACTTATTGAATAATCTTAACAAGTAATCAGGATTAATAAAAATAATAAAAATCGTAACAAATATGCATCTTTCTATTCACATTTAAAGAAACTGATGAAAGGATAAAAGATATTGTTCTTTGTAGACAATTTTCTTGCACAGTGAAATGAAAGTAAGAATTACTTATCTCGGATTGGATTTGTTAAGGGCATGTCAGCAAAAGACGCACCATTTTTAGTGGTCCAATCAAATCCAATGCTCTTGCAACGTCATATAGTTAGTTATTTCTTTTTCAAGAACGAATGTTCTCCTTATTTATCGCCAACTCCAGAATTCCAGTGAGACTTCGAACATGTTTAACTTTTAAAAGTTTTTAACTTGTTTTAAAGCATATCTGTGTGATTTTATAACGAAATAAAACTGAACTATGTGCAGCCATGGATGGCTAATGAAATCCTATACCACTATGATCTTTTCCTAACTTGCAAAGGAGTATAAGTGTTTAACTTTATCATACAGCAAGCATAAAATTTTGTATGTCACAATCACAATAATTATGTGGTGATTTTTCTCCTCTAAAAGATTTAAAATTCAATTTAGTTAAATAGTTTTAAAATTAAATAAAATTTAGAACATTAAAAGTACTATTTCTTAGTAACTATAAACTCTCTTTGATAACTTATGTCCAGCTAGATTTTGATTTAGTGCACATTTGAGGATTATTTTTAGGATACTATGTTAAGTATTTTAGCTTGCAAAAAGAAACAAACTTTTTTTAATGATTTTAATGGCAACATTGGATTAATCTAATAATGATCTCTGAATATATATGGTATACTGTAATTGGCTTAGTGTATTTTGCAAGATTTTTAATTAGATTGCTTTCTTTATTAATCTGTTTTATTATATATTGTATATAATTAATCTGTTTTATATTAACACAAGAATGCTGTCATTTTATATATAATTATATCTATCATCTTGTGTTACTAGCTTTATATAATTTAATTTCAAAACTAGCAATGATAAATTTCTTTTCCAAGTTTAATATGTTTGTCATGCACTCTGTGCCTTTTAAATTTTTTATTTTTTTTTATTTTTTTAAATTTTTTTTTAATACATTATGAAATAGAACTGGCACTCCCTCTAAAATATGTATAAAAAAAGCTTTTGCTTAGTAATAAATTTATTAAAAATTTCTAATTTGCCACTATAATGCATGCGATTTATTTCGGCAGTTAATGAATATTTTATTAATTTAATTGTTTGCATAAATCTGCTATTTTTTTTTATATATTGCTTTGACTTTCTGCGAATTATACAATAATGGAATGTTGTTATACGAGGCGCACCCAGAAAGTAAGTTTCCCTATTTTCTTTTTAAGAAAAGAACTAACACTTTCAGGAACATATTTATTGGCAGCAAGTGCTTCAATGTTTCAACTATTTTTCAACATATCCACCACCTGAATTGAGACACTTGTCGTATCGTGGGATAAACTTTTTGTAGAGCTCTGCCGCCTGTGAATGGAACCAGCGTGTGACAGGCGTCTTCAGCTCTTCGTCGTTGCCAAAACACTCACCGGAGGACAAGAGTTTCTTGAGGTGTAAAAAAGCGTGAAAATCGCTGGGAGCAAGATCATTGTCATGCAGGAACACAACACCTGCAGTAAGCATTCCACGCCTCTTGTTTTGAATGGCACGTAGCAATCTCCGCAGTGTTTCGCAGTAACGGTCAGCTTTCACTGTTTCACCACGTGAACGGAAGTCAATGAGCAGAATGCCCTTCCTGTCCCAGAACACCGTGCACATCACTTTCTCTACCGACAGCATCCTAATCGTTGAATTTTGTGTTCGGGTGTCAGTCTTTTCAGCACATGCTGGTTCTATTCACAAACGGCAGAGTTCTACGACAGACGGATACAAAAGTTGATCCCATGCTACGACAAGTGTCTCAATTCTGGTGGTGACTATGTTGAAAAATAGCTGAAACATTGCTGTACTTGGTACCAATAAATATGTTCCTGAAAGTGTGAGCTCTTTTAAAAAAAAAAAAAAAAAAATAGGGAAACTTACTTTCTGGATGCACCTCGTATATATAGATGCTATTTACAAATCACACTTGTATTATCTGGAGATAATATTTGCACTTCACAAAGAAGCTAGTTCTTTTAATTGGGAATCACATATGATGATCTCTAATAATGTAATTCATGAAACACATGTCAAATTCATATTAATATGATTTAAATAAAAATCACACATCATGATTCAAATTCACGTGATTTAGAAATTAGGGTTTAGTGTCTATTTCATGTTCATTCAAATAGAAATATATAATAGTTACCGTATATTCCGGCGTATAACGCGCACTTTTAATACAAAAAATATTATTGGAATTTACGGGTGCGCGGTATACACCGAATATAAAAAATTATTGATTAAAAAAAATTTAATATAGAAAAAAACTTTATTTTAAAGAAATAACATACCTTTACCTATATACTTTATTCATTTTCGTTATTACATAAATAGTTCATTATATTCGTCTTCCGTTATTTCTTCAGGCACGTCATCACAATCTGTTTCGTCTTCATCATCTGTGTTACCCTCATCCATAAATAAACAGTCATCTTCTGATCCGTCCAGATTATTTGAAATGCTGCATTTTTTGAATGATTTTCTAACAATCTCAGGCTTAATTTCATCCCATGCTTTTAATATCCATTCGCACACTGTTTCCAAACTTGCATGACGCATATGTCCTCCTTTCGTAAAGGTTTTCTCGCCCTCCAACATCCAAGTGTTCCACTGTTTTTTTAAATTGGCTTTAAATGGTTTGTTTAAGCAGACGTCTAATGGCTGAACTAATGGTGTCAATCCACCCGGAATAACTGCCATATCGGTGTTACATTCTTTCAACAATTTTTTTGTATTATCTGTAAGGTGGGACCTAAACATGTCCCACACTAAAAGGCTTTCTGGTTTTCTTACGCAACCAGGACGGATTTGCCAGACATTTTTTACCCACAATTTAACACCATTTTCGTCCATCCAGCCTTTTTCGTGGACATGAACAAAAATACCGTTTGGAAAATTACATTTGGGAAAAGTTTTTCTCTTAAAAATAACCATTGGTTTTAGTTTCGTTCCATCCGCTAAGCAAGAAAGGGCTACGGTGAAATGAGATTTCTCATGTCCCGTTGTTGTTACGTTGACAGATTTTACTCCCTTTAAATCAATTGTTTTATTACCGATCATGTCAAACATGACTGGGGTCTCATCCATATTTCCTATTTGCGAAAGTAAATATTCCTTTTTTTTTCGCAGTTCTATAATATATTTTTGAAAACTTAACAATTTACTATCCAAGTCTTTTGGTAGTTTTTGTGATACTTTGGTTTTTTCACGTAGAACTAAATTTTTTCGAGCCATAAATCGGCTACACCAACTCACAGTAGCCTTGAAATTTTCACTCTCGTGTGGATTAATCTTTGCGCATTTTAGAGCAAACAAGCGAACACAGTTTCTTGTTACAATCAAGCCATTTTGCCGATTTTCCAAAATCCAGTTTTCTACATTTTCCTCTAACACCGGCCATTTTGCTAGTCCTGCACGCAATGCACACTTATCCTTAGGCATATCCATTATTTTTTGTTCATTTTTCTTCCATTCACGCACCGAGCTTTCCCCAATACCAAAATGTCTCGCCGCAGCCCGATTTCCACTTTCTTTCGCAAACTGAATTACTTTGCATTTAAATCCAGCGCTGTGTTTGCTTCGTTTGATAGGAGCCATGTCTACTACTAAAAACTACGCTGAATTCTTGAAGTTTACAATGTTTACTTTTCAAAGGCAGGACATCAAATGGTGCGATTGGCCGAAGAGGAATTACGTTTTGTCTCCTGATTCGTGGTATGCTTTTGAGACATACACAATAGACAGCATTCCAGATAACCCTCCCCCCCTTACTTCTAGAATGTGGGGAACAACATTCTTCCACACACCTGCACTGCTGAATACGACTACATCTCTTTTCTCAGAATCACATTATTACTCTTTCAACTCTACCCTCACATACATGTCAAATTCAGTTCTTTTATTTTTGCAAAAGATAGGGAAAAAAACTTTTTATTTACGATCTTGAAAGACGAAATATTGCACATGTACAATCCTAATTTTCGTGAGCGTTATACGAAGAGTATATCTTAAAATTTAAAAAAAGTATTAGAAATTACGGGTGCGCGTTATACGCCGGGGCGCGTTATGCGCCGGAATATACGGTACATCTTTTTTTATTTGTAATTTATTAATTACATGTAGGGTATATTCGTATGTTTCAAAAACAATGTTGTGCTTATTTGTTTTATGAATTAATGTTTTGTGCTATGCTTTTGCTATGCTGCAGGAATATTCTGAAGAGTTCCGTGACATAGTAGGAAAAAGCAAGAAAGCTCCCTTTCCTGAGAGTGGTATTATGCTTGTCAATCAGCACAGAATTGGCGAAGATTTACCTGTAAATTTAATTATTATTGCTCAGAATATTTGCTTTGCTTTTTATATGTTGTAATTATCTCTTACAATTGCTAAACCTTCTTCTAGCCTCTTTATATCTGCATCTGTTGCATCTGCTTTATTAATGCTATAACAATTATAACCACATAACTAATGGTGATAGAATATTATATTAGACTTCATTCTGGGTTCTAAGAATAACATCTAATTATTGAGCTAATAATACATTAACAATGAAACATGGAATTGTATTTTAAATTTTATTTTTTTATTGTGTTTATTTTTTTACATTGTATATATTTTATCTTTGTACAATTTTCTTTGTGTTTCTGTAACAGTTTGTATTTTGTTTCATAGTTCTATTTGAATATTTTTAAAATATCAATAATACTTTGCTGTATGGATAACTACAGATGCACATCAAAAGTTATAAGATTCAATGAAAGCGTCATTACACTAGAAAAAATCAAATATAAAAGCATAGAACATGTTTAGAAGAGGAAGACTAGCTCCCATAGACATAATGAAACCCGGTCTCCCAGTGGTTGGTATAGTCTCTGTATATAAAGGGGAAAAAGCAATCTTTAGAGGCGCAGAAGAAGAAGTTATTTTTGAAATTGGTTCACTTATGAAAAACAAAGCTGGTTCTTCTTGAAAATCGAAAGTAGTACAGAAGTATTACCTAATATGCAATTAATCTTTTAGTTGAAATCAGAATCATCTACGCAATTAATTGTTTCCCCCCCCCTAATTAAGCTTAGTTGAAAAAAATTAAGACAATTTTTAGTATGAATTCAAATACAAGAAAAATGACGCAATTATAACACTGTGGAATTGTTATTGAGTTTTTTGTGGAGCGGTTTTATTTGCCGTTCGTCTTTTGAAACACTCATAATGGTGACGAGGACTTATATAATAATTTATTTTACATTCTGGATTATTGTGCTCAATATTTACAAATATTTAAATAAAATAAAAACGATGTCCAGCTTTTATATCTGGAGCCTTGTATTGCTCCCTTCTCTTCCATCTAGTCCTTCTCTTCTATCATATCCAAAATCAATCTCATTTCTCACGAGAGAGAGTCCTTCTCTTCCAACTCTTTCCTCCCACACAAATAGGGAAACAACATTTCTCTTGTTCGACACCCACTGGCCCTCATGTCGGGTACCAATGCTCACTGAATGATTTTAAAAAAAATCCATTTAAGAGAAAACAGGCAAATCTTACTTTTATGTATCCTTTTGTTTGTTCTTCAAAACCTAATTTACCACCTCATTACCACTCATTCACACTTTTCTGGGTGTTTTTTTTTTTTAAATATCATTTTTAAAATGTCTTTTCAGTCTCACAAGTTATTTTTGCAATAATGCAAGTTATTTTTGTTATTTAACATGACTACCTTCAATTTTAAAAAATTGAGTTAACTGCTGCATACTGTTTGAACATTGAGAATTAATCAGAATCAAAACATCTGAAGACCATTATTTGTGATCAAAAGTTGATTACCATTCATCTTATTTTGATGCATAGGTTATATTTTTTTTTCTGCTTATTTATCTTTGTACTAGAGTTTTATATTTGATCAAAAAATTGTTTTTCATCAATTATGAATTCAAGGATAACTTTATGCATTAAATGCGTGTGAATTTCACCAGTTTGAAGTTAGTAATATAGAAAAAGGGTCGACTTGTGTACCATATCGATCTGTGCCCTCTGATATATATAATTTTCTAATATTTTTGAAAACATAACTAAGAATTGTCGATCGATATGACACACTTTCTTAAATTTGATAAGCATTAGAATATTAAAGAAATAATGTATATTTAATTTATAGGTTATTGTACAAAGTAATTTACCTTGTTCAAGTTATTAAGCTTAATTACTATATTTTTAGGAATATGATGCTAATATTCATAATGTGTCAAAGAAAGAAAAAAAGAATGATGGAGGAATAACATTAAATAATATACACAACAATTCAACCAAGAATGGCAACGAGGAGAAAAATGTGTCAAATAGAAATTCTGGCCTTAGCACGTAAGTAAGCAGACACTAATATTAATGACTATAACTAAAATTTGCTGTTGATCATTTTATTGTTTAAGCAGATTTTGTTGCAAAAAGATTTCCTATAGTATTTAAATTTGACATTATCTCCAAAATTCTTAAACCTCCTATTGAAAACTATTCCTGTCTCTCAAGAGAAAAGAAGAAAGAAAAAAACATAAATTACTTTTTAATTTAACTGTCATTTTTAATTTTTTCATCATAGTTTGAGGGTCAAGAAAAAGAATCTGTTTTCACAAAGTACCCTTCTAATTCTGATTTTTAAGCCTAATTCCTAGCAACATTTATTAAAATAGCTTCTGTCAAACGAAAAATATTTAATAAAAATTACTGTATATTAAATAAAACTGAATTATTCAATAACTATAGGCATAATTCGTGTGAAATGAGAACTACAAATCTCTTACACTTCTCATCACTTTGTGAAATTGTTTTATCTTATAACTAATGTTGGACAAAAGATAGAAAGGGCTGTCATATCCTAGTAATATTGAAACATGAAATATTTTTGCAGAAATGGTCAACAAGATAATAATCCATTTGAAGATGATCAAGAAGATTGGGAGGATGGTAGTAATGATGCTTTAGTTGATAATGGTGAACCAGGTACACCTGTCAAAGCACTCTATGACTATGATGGTGCAGAAGCTGATGAGTTATCTTTCAAAGCAGGTGAGATCATCATTTGAATTGAATATTTATATATTTATTGATAATTATTGATGCAATTTAGTTTTCTTTAAAAATTAATTCTATTAAAACAGGGTGCATAGCATTTTTAAAAAGTGCTTAAAGGTGCTTATTTTTGATATGCGTTTTTTAAAAGCATCAAAAAGTGCCCTTAAAATTGCTTTTTTAAAATTCAGGGTTGGTTAAAAGGGCTTAATTTTCTATCTTTTAAAAGAGATTATTTTCTTGCTGTGTCGATTATCGTCATAAATTACAAAATATGCATGGTTTTCATAATTTTCTCTGCAATATTTATCAGAAGCTAGTTATTTTATTATGTATGTAAAGTTTTTTTTCAAAATGTTTTTGAATTTTATTGATTTTATGTTTATAAATTAAGAACTTTAAACAATAGAAAAAAATAATTGTTATTACTGCCCAGATCCTAATTACAGGGTGCGTAGCGTTTTTAAAAAGTGCTTTTTCTCATTGGGTGTTTTTAAAAAGTGCTTAACTTTTCCTCTTCCGAAATGAGATTTTGTTCTTTTCTATGTTGATTATCGCCACGAATTATGTAAAAAGACTTTGTTTACATTGTAAGAACAGTTTGAAATTTTGGTCTTATTCATACAAAACTGAAAAATGAACTTGGAGAACAGAGGGCAGAGAAGTAAATGAAAACTGATTTTATGTATAAAGAATAAGATGATTGTTAAGTTTTTTTTTATAAGATTGCTTTTGTATTTTTATCTCCAATAATTAAGGGATAGTAAGGGATTCGATTAATTGCAATTTGACACATTTTTATTTGTAATTATTTAAAATTTTCTACAGCAAAATTTGGGTTTTTAACAGTAATTTTAAAAACAAAAAAGACTGTAATGTTAAAATAATTCAAGAACATAATTGTTGGAACACTTGTAATTTTACATATGTTGATTTAAAATTACCTCATATTTATAATAGATAATAATTATCTTTAGGCCAAAATTTTGGGTTTTTGACAATTTTGAAAATCTAACTCCAAAAGTTTTTTTTTTTTTACATGATTATTAAAACTGTCAAGTGTCAAAAATTTACCATCCTAATTCTGATATTTTTTTATAAAGTGCTTAAAAATACTTATTGAGTGCTTGAAAAGTGCATAAAAGGTGCTTATTTTTTGTTGAAAAATTTGTGTGTGAATTGTGATTTTTTTTCTTTTGGAAAGTGATTAAAAATATTTTTTGAGTATTTAAAAAGTACTGAAAAGGTGCTTATTTTTTGTTGAAAATCTGAAATGACTTACAAATTTACTCTTAATTTGCCCTTTTTAAAATTTCCGGATACATAAGAAACCATATTAAAATGACATATAATAGACTTTCTTAATATCTCTATTATTTGGGGTATAACCAGAGACAATACCTTGCAAATTTAAACTCATTTATATGCTATTTTTAAATATTTTTTTCTTTTTAAATTTTATTTTGAAATTATTCTAACTATATGAAATTTTTCTAACAATATATAACTGTGACTCTGAAAATTTCCTTGTATGTCTTAAAAATTTACTTTTAATTTTTAAAATAAATTTCTAATGAGCCAGTTTATATATCAAACACTTCAAATAGTTTTTAAAAATGTTTTTAAATAAAATTATAATCTATATTGATGTAGAGAGGGTATAAAAATGCCAAACAATTTTATTTTTGCTGTAACAAGGGAATTAAACAATATTTTATGAAATAACTAAATAAAGAATCAAACATTTAATACTTACATCTATTTATTAGTTGAAGAAACTCAATTTAAATTTAAAAAATGAACTTTAGACAACATGCATAACTGAAAAATGATATGACTAAGAGAGATTTAATTGCTTTATAAAATATTTCTCAGAAACATTGCTCACAATAAATTTATCAACGAAACTACTGAAAGTTTTAAAAATTTGAGTACAAATTTTTATTTTTTAAAAAAAAAACTTGCTTTACACATCTAAACTGATTTTAGGAGTTTTCTTTTATTAATGAGGAAAAAACTCAATAACAATTAGGTTGAATTATGATTATAATATTATTCTAAGAAATGATGAATTTTCTTAAATTAGGAGAGGTGTTTGACAAGCTAGAAGATGAAGATGAGCAAGGTTGGTGTAAAGGACGCAAGAATGGTCGTGTAGGACTTTACCCAGCGAATTATGTTGAAGCTGTTAGCAATTGAACTAAAACAAAAAATAACAATATTGTCTTGGAATTGAATATGAATTTTAAGAAAGAATTAATTATTGTTATCTAATTTTTTTTAAAAATCAGCTTGTTTACTCTTTTTAAACTTCAGTAAAAAAAAAATCTTGAAATCTGTCTGTTTTTTTAACAGAATTTTTGAGATTTTTTTTTATCTTGTGCATTTCTAAAATACTTTTAAATTTTGATTTTCCCCCATCTATTTTCATATCTACTTATTAAATTGCAATGACAACTTAAAGCCTGTCTGCTTATTTAATAAGTAACTGTATCAAATATCCATGAAATTATAGTGAATTTTCTTATAAATGATGTTTAAAGTGTGTTTCAATATCATTTTGTGTCTATTACTGTTATTAGGTAACGTATTTTTATGTTTCATATCATAAAAATAATATTGTAATCTAGCTTAAGCATTTATATTTCTGAGACATTTTTAATTTTTTGCTCATTTTGATAAAATATTTATTATCATTATTATTTAAGATTGTAGTACTTTTTTCACATTCTGATTTGATTTAATTTTATATCAAAACCTTAAATTTTGCAAAAAAAAAAAAAAAAAGATCCACTTAAAGCTTTCAAACAATTCAATGTTATTATTTAGTATTAGTAGTACTTTATATTATTATTTGATGTTAAACTAATAATTCTTGTTTAAAAATAATATATAACATGGTTATTTTTTCAAAAATTTCATAAAATTTACATTCCTCTCTATTTAAATTTGCTCGCTGTGATAGGTTTATTTTATATTGGCTACATTATTTCTTATTTTGCTAAACTGAGATATTTTTTAACAGTTTCTATAATTTTGTTCGTGTCATATATATAAAATAAATAAATAAATGTTTGATGCCAAGAAAAAGTTAATAAATTATTTTTCTCTCTTCAACTGATTACCTAGAATGTTGAACTTGGAAGAAAAGATCTACATTATTTTGATCTACAATTTTAAACTGGCAATTTCAAAAGTATTTAAAAATTTTAACTATAAAAACATAATTATCTATCCACTTGAAGGATGTTTAAATTTAATAAATTCAGCTATAGATATGAAATTGAATTATTTTTGTTATTGTAACTTAAATGTATATTTTTTAAATTTTGTAGGTATAAGTAGATATCAGAGCTTATAAAAGCTACATCCTGCTTAAGAAAGAAATCAAACTTGTGATAGTTAATTTAAAATACTTGACAGTGGAATTTTGAAGAAAAAAGTTATTTTATATTTACAAATAGAATAAAAATAGTAAAATTAATTAAAATGCTTTGATGTTTTTTATTTTTACATTTATGCATCCCTTTAAAAAAGTTAAGATTTAAATTATTACACAACTTAGAATTCATGTTTAACTTTTTGCTTATGGCTGGTACAATAAGTAAACCAGAATGGCTTTATAGTGCTGAGCTTCGTAAGCAAAAGGTCAAATCAAAATGTTACAATTTGTGCTATGTTCAGTAATTAGCGTAATAGAAAATTTTGCATTTTTAAAATTTATTAAAAAGCTTTAATTTCTAAAGTTTATTATAGGATTTAATAATAAATTGTAACTAGTTATTATTTACTTAAAGCAAAATTTCTTACTAATATCCAAAATTTTTTTTTTTTTTTTGGATAAATTTAGTCCAGTAGCAAAACTATAACTTACTATTTTTTTTAATGTATTAATGGAGGAAAATTGATGAAGTTATAATAGCTGTAGGAATTTGTTTATGTGGTTATAATAGATGGAATTTAATAATTATATAATTAAATTTTAATTTCCACCACTTATTTCCTATTATACATATTAAAAAAAAAATTTCATACATTTGATTTTTCATATAGAAGGAAGTGCAGAGAAATAACGAAGTACAGTAGGAAACCGATTATCCGGAACGATCAAGACCATCGCTATTGATATAACTGACTTTTCCGGTTTTCTGAATCGCTACAAAAAGCTGTTTTGTTTTTATTGTCAAACCCAATTTAAAAAAAGAAATAATTTAGAAATAATCTTAAAAAGAAGAAAAAACGATAGAGTAATACACTAATGATTATTTCTAAAATGATGGTAAGGTAAACCTCTTTTAAAAAAGAAAGAAAAATCCTAAAATCTTATGAGGTAAAAAATTTATTTCTTAAATGGTGGGAAAATTTATCGAATTTCGTTCCTGTTTTCTGATTTCCGGATAAGAGGTTCTGTACTGTATTTATGTTATTATAAGACATTCACACAAGTATAATAGACATTTTCCCTGTGCAACTATACATTATTATTATTATTAATTATTTTGTTATTAATGTAATATTTACATTTTAAAGTCTTGTTATTGTTTTTCTTCAGGGTTGCCTCACCCCAGGGAATTTAAAAATCATCTAAAATAACAGGGAAAAGGCAGGGAATTTCGTTTCTTAATTTCCTCTTTTAAAAAATGGTAACCACTTAAAGTGCAATCTAAGGGATATTTAAGGATGATATTTTAGCTATATTAAACTAGATAATTTACTAAAGCATTATTAAGTATGTTCAGCTGTTCCTTTTTTCCTTTAGTCTTTTTTGCAATTATAACTAGTATAGTTAGCCCAATTCAGCTCATACAAGAGCACAGTATTTGTTTTTCCCATCTTAATATATAGTTGTGTATAATATGTACAGGGAATTTCTTTTTCTCCAGATTTGAGGGGCAACCCTGTTTTTATTTCTATTCCACTAGGTAACAGCCTGAGCATCTGTTTTTTCATCCTGAAATATATATATAATATATATATATATATATTTTCATCATGTTTATATTACATAAGCTCACCATCATCAAGTGTTAAGGGACCAAAACATTTTGTTAATTCTCAATTTCAGAACAATACTTTCCACATTTTAAAGTTAATAAATGTCATTCATTTCTGCCATTGTTAAGAAATGTTGCATAATATGATCCATCAAGGACAGGATTTTGTGCAAGCTCTCAATTTTATACTTCTTGCAATTAAAATCAAAAAGTATTCCTTTGTTGTAAATTGTTTGTGCTTTTTTTTAAATGCTTGAAAATTATGCAATTTTTTAATCTGTAACTAAAAAGTATCTGATTAATAATAACTTATATATGTATACATGGGTGTCACTCTTCAGTCCCGGGGACTGAAATCAGTCTTGAGAAGAATTAATGGACTAAATCGCATCATTTAATGCCTCGTTCTAATTTTTTAAAATTAAATTTTCTTTTTTTTACTTTACAAATAAAATTACATTTTACTGGAAACATTGCTATTTTTCACAATTATTGTGAAATTATTAAATAATGCTGTCAAACTGCAATGGAAGAATTGGGATTTTTACTTATCTTGCTTTTGTTAACTTTCCTCGAGTCCTGACAAATGGGATTTCATCTGCTTGTGTGAACAAAATTTGTGCTATTACTAAATCTGCTTGAATTTACATCCCTCCCAATGTATTGACATGATGTCCAAAGTTAAATCAATATTCATTTTTTATTTAAAAAAAAATTTTATAATGCTTGGACATAAAATATATAATGGTGAAGTGATATATAAGTAGACATATGAATGTTGTCAGAAAAACGTTAGTGGCTTATTATTTAGTGAAAAGTGTGAAAAGATATGTTAGACTAGCTGCCATTTTTGTTTTGATGTAAAAACAAAGCATAATATTTTCTTTTAGAAAAAATAACAAATGATAGATTTTAAAGTATGCCATTATCAAGAAAAGGTAAATTTTAAGGTGATAATTTCTAAAACTTTCAGTTCACAAAGCACTTGACTACATTAATTGGTCGAAAAAAAAGTTTAGTCTTGAAATCTTTTTCATATTGGCACCCAAGTATGTATGTATATATAGCAAAAATTTATTATCCTAGTCATTGTTAACCAACGTGCAATGCTTTTTTTTTCTTTTAAATTTTTTATTTACTAGTTGATTTATGTTTAAATTTTAACTGTTTTGTAAACAGAAACAAAAGAATTTTTTTTTTTTTTACGGTTCATTCAAAATGTATTATGCTGTTTTGTACTATTATTCAACTAAAATACTTATATGATCAATAATTTATGGTAACTTATCATTATTGATTTTTTATTGTATGTATGTGCAAACATTATTATGTAATTAATATTTTTGGTTGACCAAGTTTAAAAGAGTATAATAATTAGATTTCTATGTAATTGATATCTGTTTTACGAATACAGGGTTGCCACAGGCGACTGAAATGCAACTATTTTTGGCATGAGGCGACTATGGCAACTTTTTTTGATTGAAAAGGCAACTATTAAAAGACTACTAAAACTATTAAAAGATTGAAAGGCTACTAAAAAAGCAACTATTTTCAGGAAAAGGAAACTATTAGGATATTTTTCTGTGTTCCTAGAAATGTTTTTTTTAGCTTAAATTGGGTGAAAAAACTATGCTCGGCAAGATTTTTGAACACATTGAACTTTTTTTTTTCTTAAAGAATAAAAAAATTTTTTTTGGAGTCTTCATTTTTTAATTCGTTCAATCTGCATAGATTCCATTGTAAGTCTATTTCATTTTTTGACCGTCTTTTCAATGATTATTGCTAGGAAATTCCACATGATTTAAAAAAAAAAAATAATAAATAAAATTGTGATACGGTATTACGATGCGCGAATTTCAAATTTGAGTAATCACTTATCACAATCTATCTATCAATCATATATACATATTTCCCAGATCAATTATTGATAAAAGGGAAAATAGTGCTAGAACATTAACGGTTATATAAAAATTATCATATTTACCCCTAACTTGACTAAATGGATCATGGCATATGACTATTTAATCATTAACATATTTTTAACATATCATTAGTCATATTTTTGTTCTTATTTAGGCTACTATTTTCATGCTTTAGGCTACTAAAAGCAACTATTTTGTTCATTTTTTTCTGTGGCAACCCTGAAATAGATGGTTGTGTCGATACAATTTACTAATTTTTAAAATTTTTTTTTTCTTTTTGGAGTTTTTTTATTTTGTCTTCCATAACTATGCTAATTTTCTTTGTGAAAAAATTTACAATATAAAAAAATGTACTTTCTCAGGAAATGTGAATCGTTTTGTAGTAAGTACTTTTTATGTGCTTTTTCTTTTTGTGTGCGGGGTCTTTCTTTTCGCTGCAATATTTCAGCGCAGCTGAATCTCTAGTTGTTGTAGAAAATTGTAAATATAGTTTATATATGTAAATATGTTTTATTCTTATATTAATATATTTTGTTGTTTTTATGTTTAGAATGTGATAATGTTTAAACTTGTTTACATGTTTTGCATTTATTATTATTTTTCTTTTGATGTTACTAATTTTTTAACCATGACTTGAATTCTGTAAAATTTGCTTTTAGAACAGCAGTTCCCATATAACGAATGGCATGTTAAAAATTTTTGTAACAAAACAATTTAGTTCATTTTTAAAAAGAGTTATTCTATTTATTTATTTTTAGTTTTCTGAGAGAGAGGGGATGCAAAAATTCCTGCTTCATAGTTATTATTACAATAAGAAAGGGGAGGTGCAATATTGAAAGGTTACAGGATTATATGCAAGATACAGGGCTGCCATTGGCGACTAAAAAGGAGACTAAAGCGACTATTTTAAAGCAATAGCAACTACGACTATTTTTTGTAGAAATATGAGTAAATTGCGTAAAATCTGCGACTTTTTTAAGCCAATTGGCGACTAAAACGAAAAATAGCTTCACGAGTCCCCCCCATCCCCCACTTTTTTGCGCGTTTTCGTTTTTCCCATACTTCCTCACTGTTTGATGGCATAAGCAAGGCAGAAATGTTTAACTAATCAGACAAATGTAATCGAAATTCGCACTATGTGAATGCTCCTCCTACTGCAGAAAAAAAAATGTAATATCTCTTAGGATCTCATCGTATACTTCAGCATTTTTAAAGTTTATAAGCATAAACTCTATTTTATTCACTTTATATTTAATGTTTACTTTTTTCAGTTTAATGTATAATTAAAACTGTATAGTTTAGAATTAAGTATATTTTCTAAGTATGATTTTTATTTCCACGTGTGTCGAACACGTTTTTTCTTTTTTTAAATTCAAACAAAGTAGCAAAATTAAAAAAAAAATTGTCTTTTTTAGTTTTTTTAATTTTAATTACAACTATTGTTTCTTAGATGGTATCTGAAGCTTTATGCCTCAAAGAATAAAATTTAAAATAAATATTTTTAAAATGTTTGGAAGTTTTTTTATAGCTGTTCCTTCAGCAGTGCTCTGTTTATATACACAAATAAATGTACATTTTTTATAAAATTTGAAAATTTAACTGCATATTATCTGGATTTATGTTAGAGAATGATACTATTTAGGGGACTATTTTTCATATATAATGCAGCTAAAGCAACTATTTTTCTTGTTTTTATCCAATGGCAGCCCCGCAAGATACAAATATTTGAAAAACTTAAATTTTTTTGGGGGCTATTCATTTCTGATATTTTGTAAAAATTTCCAATCAACCTTTTTGTACTCTATTCATTCCCAAATTTTAGTGATTTTTTTTTATTAAAGAAAATAATTAAGAGGAAATTTTGTGACTAATAAAAAAGTTTAAAATTAGTATTTAAGTAAAAAAATATCTATGTCATATATTTCCATAGCTACCAATTCTACTGGCTTAATAAAAAAAATCTCCTGGTTTTTTGTGCATAGTAGAAAATTCTCCAAATTTTAGTAAGTTTCCTAAAAAAAAATCCCTAAATAAATGCCAGTAAACTAGAATCCTAAGTATTAAAAACAGGTCATGGGATGCTAATGAAGCTTTACAACATTAGAGAGTGACAGTCATGTGATACCTTTTAATGATGCAGCATAATGTTGCTGAAATGTAAATAATTCTTATTTTTTGGGATTTTACATATATCTAGTTTTGCACTTTATTTTTACTGCAAATTTTAACGTTTTATAAAAACTCAACAATGTGATTGAAAAAAATGTATTTTCTGAACTTATAAAATAAGAAAATGTTTGTTTCGTATTTGTATTATTTACCCGACAGCTAATGAAGTTGCATTTTAATTAAGGATGTGTGTAAATTTTAATTTCATTTGCTGTCTTAATAGTCAAATGGATATTATTTGTTAACATTCTCAAAAATCATAACAATGTTCAGTTAAGACTATTCCCTCTTTATTAATCCTTTGACGCAGATGGGTGTCTCTTTTATACAAATATATATTTCTTGATGATTTAATTACAAGGAAATAAATATATATATTAATTATAAAAAGTCTAATAAGTCTCTAAGAAATCTCTTAGATTATTGAAATTATATTTGTACTAAAATGCAAAAAAAAGTAATTTGAAAATTGTTTCTTTCATTCATATTCAAAAATTTATCAATCATTGATTTTGTAAATTAAAAAAAATTTCAATGATAAGTAACTTTCATAGATCTAAATAGCTGCTAATAAATGCGAATTCGAAAAATTATTGTTTGGAAGATTTTACGTTTAATGTAGAAAAAGACAACAGTGTTTCATGCTCAATTTCATAACCATAAATTATTGAAATGTTACTCAATTTGACCTAAATTTAATGCAAAAGTATGGAAAATGTGTTTGATAAAAATTCTGCGTCAAGGGTTTAAAACAAATTATTCTCCTTCATTTGACTGCTAATATGTGATGCTGGTATGATTTATTTTAATGCCAAACTTTTTATTAATCTCAGTCTGATTTGTTTTGGATTAATGCTAGTTTTTGTTATAGTGGCCATAATGATTTACTTAATAAAAGTACATAATTGTGGAGACACTTTTCTTTTGCAAGATAGCTGATGCAACAAGAGGTATTTTATCTATATATTGAGAATAAGATAGCTTTGGAGCAATATTTGCATCTTTGTGATAGAACTATTTTAAAAAAGTTGTAAATTGTAATTGGGACCAAAAATAAAATGCCTTTTCTGGTAATATTTTATTGCTGAAATAAATCCAACATTTCCATTTGTTACTGCTGCACTCTTACTTTGTGTCCAAGGATCAAAAATAGTCCTTGGAATATATTTGTGGAAAGAATAGTTGTGGATTTATTTTTTCTAGATTTAATTATCAACAGAATTTTTATCCATGCAACTAGACTTGAAAATACTTGCTCTGTCCTAATACATTTTGAAGAATTTTTATAAAGGCTAGCAAAGTAATAAATATATTTATACGATCCTAATTGTTTGAGAGTATTATTTTTGAATGCAAAATTTCACGAGAATACTACTCACTTCAATCAAAGCTTAGTCCACTTTTTTACAATTATGCTGATTTTTAAATAACCACCTTCACATTGTTGAGGCTCATCTATAAGAAAATTGAGAATTAATGCACTGATTTTAATTACTTTTATCACTTGGAAATGATTTTGATAAATTTGGATGGTGTCTTTTTCCTTTTACTTAGGAGATTTAAAGGAGCTCTTAAGGAAAAGAAAAAGCTTTTAGAGGAATGAATTTCAACAAAAGTTTGAAAAATAAATATTCATAAGTTAACTTGCTGATCTAAAAAAAAAAAACAACTTAAAGAATGAACTTTATTGGATTTTCTAAGACTTGCTACTCAATTAAGAAGTCTGATTCGTAGGATCCTAAAAGTCCCCCCCCCCTTTTATAAATTGGAACTTATTTATTGCGAGTCCTGATTTTACAGGGTTCCAAAGGTAATGAGGAAATCTAAAACTGGCTGATTTAGTATTAAAAAAAATGCTGTAAAAGAACTGTTATTAGGACTCACCAAACTGCTGATTATGACCTTCTGCAGCATCTACACCAGGGGTCACAATTAAAAACACCTGACAAATGGCAGGCTGCAACTTAATCAAAATTTCATATAGGATTCTTTTTATGTTTTAAGGAACATTAAATATTACTGTCAGATTTTTATAAAGTTGTGCAAAACAGAAGTATTTAATTACAAATAAAAACTAGATTTTTAAAAATATTTAATTGCATATTAAAAAATTCTGTCTGCAATAACTTTAATGTGCACTTGTATATTAAACAATTAATGTGCAACAGATATCCAATTGTTGCTCATGAAAATACGTAACTAGTGAATTATCCCCATGTTAAGTTCAAAGAGTATGGTACTGATCTAGAAATAGAATAACCCAAGAAGGGCATTAGCTTGCCAGCGCCGAAGTGGATGGTGCTTCACCAATGCACAGTGGGCCAGCATCCAAGGTTTCATGGCCAAAATTAGTATTTCGATAAAATTTATTTCAAAATTCGGGGGTTTTCACGTGCAGGTAAATTGAATTCATAGTTGAAATACACTAAAAATTCAAAAAAAAAAAAAATGGCGGCTGAAATATGGCGAGCAAAAATAAAAATAATTAATATAGTACGTTTAAATAATTAAATATCGCAATGAAAATATAATAATTTTCGTAATTTTATATTAAAAATGAAAAGCAAATTATATTACAAAATAGCGCGAAAACATTAAAAAAAAAAACATAATTTTTGTTTTCTGATATATTTAGTCCACCTTTGCAATATCGGCAGAATGGGGTAGGTTTTTTTCAAAAGACACAACAAAAAAAAGTTTAGCTAATTACCTCGTGGAACGTTTTGGAGATAAGTTTCGAAAGTGAGTCAAACATTGTAAAATGTCAAATGATAATATAAACTATAAGTTTGTCAAGAGTTATTAACAAATTGAAAAATTGTACTGTAATTTCAGATTAATTACTCTGATAAAAATGCAACAGTAAAGTGAAATTCCTATATATATTTCTGAAATATAAATTTAAATGTTACATTAAAAATTTTTTTTTAAACATATTTTTCACTTCATTGTACTCTCGTCGGTTCAAAAAGTAAATTATAATGTTTGGAATGATTATGAATACTTAATTTGGGCTATATTAAAAGTGCCCACACATATTTTAGTTTAAAATTTAATTTTGACCCACTGTGCAAAGGTGAAATTAACAAGAAAAATAAAATTTTTACCGTTCTAAGAAAGAGAATTTTCCTGACTATAATTAGTTGGTTCCCATAATCAGCGAAAGTTCTAAAAAAAAATTCTGTTCGATTTCAGAGGGCGAAAATGAAATTAAGAATCTCTTGCAAAATGCAGCAGAGTTGCGCAAAAATTCTTTCCATTGAATTCAGCTCCGCATACACACATGCAAACCTGAAAGTATTTAATCAAACATTTAAAAAACGATTTTCATTTTCATACGCTACGTGATAGGTAATAGATTGGGGTTGAATTAATTGTGAAAACGTTGAATTTGAACAATGTATTTTTACATAATTCGTGGGGAAAAATAAACAACGTTTTAAAAATACCCAATGAAAAAAGCACCTTTCAGGTCTTTTAAAAAACGAAAATGTAAGCACTTTTGCACGAAATGATTTCAATATATAGACTTCCTGTTGAAGAAAACCTCTAGGAGAGACCACTAAAGCCGCTCACTGCGTCCGGGCAAACATATGCACCAAATGCGGAAAAAGTCAAATAATGAAGCACAAAAAAAAAAAAAAAAATATCAAAACAAAAAATTTTATTAAACAAATAAGTAGATTAAAATGTATTTAAAATATTTATGTGAGTCTCTAATTTAGAGAGCTTTTTTTGTTTTTTTGACGATACAACCTCGTGTTGCATTCAGAATGCATTAAAGACAGTGCTAGCAATGATTTATTTACTTTTAGAGTTGAAACTTAAATTAGAAAAGTTATTTTGGACAGCCTGTTATGTATCACAAACAAGCTCTAAGGTAGAGAGATAATAACTCTACCTTACACTAACACTAACTAATAACACTAACAAAGAAATGATGAACAAAATCTAAATATCAAATATTATATTTTCTTTACAGTTATTATATGTCAATAAAATATGTCTACATTTATTGCTAATTACCTCAGTAATCGTGGAAAGAAACTTATTTATTATTCTAGCATTTTAAGAGGACACCATACTGCGGAAAAAGCGAGTTTAGACAACCTAGAGTAAGTCATAAAGTTTAAATTGCTGAAAAAAGTACTTCATAGTTTTTTTTCATTTGTATATTTTCACATTTTCTCTTCAGTATTTAAAACTTTATGGTTTACTCTAGATTTGTTTCAACTTGCTTTTTATACATTTTAAATTAGTAATGAAGGAGAAAGAATTTGCAAGAAAATCCCCCCCCCCCACAGTATGGCGTCCTCTTAAGCAATATTATACTTTATTTTTTAAATCCCTATTCATATGAAACATTTTAAAAATGTTATGAAATAATGATATGTACAAAAGAACACAAATAAGAGTTTTTTTTCACCCAATATCACAGATGTTGGGAATTTGTACTTATGAGTGACAACAGTTGAGAACTAGCTTACATGAATACAAAGAAATAGTTGAATGAAAAAACAGAAAAAAGTATTTTGATGTTAATGAAAGAGTCAAAATGCTTGAAAATGCAATTTCATTTCACGTTGTACTTCAATTTAATCCTTTCTCTGATGAGTAAACCCTTTATTAATTTCTTCCAATTGCCATAAATTCGCTTTTCTCTTTTCTAAAATACAAAAAAAAAAATAAATAAATAAATAAATATATATATAAATAATTTTTAATACATGATAAATAAAATGTTTTTTTTTTCATTACTTAAAAATAACAGATAAAAAAGAGAAGATGAAGAAAATTATCATGGAAGTAAAATAACCACAAATGATTAATTGGAAACTGAAAATATTTGCTAACCCATAAAGGAAAAAAGGACATTTTAATTAAAAAAATAAGTGAAAAAGAGATATTAATTGATGGAATATACTCCACAAGACTGAAGAGTGGCACCCTTTGGTATGAATCCAAAAATGGCATCCTTCGAACAAAATATCAACAACTAAATCTTTTTCATGGTAGATACTCAATTTCAAATAATTGTGAGCAGCCAACTAATTATGATAAACAGAAATGCATATTACTGGGACAGGCAAGGTGAAGATTTATAATTGTTATTTCTCTTCTGAAGTTGCTAAGGATACAATCTTTATTTATTTTTTTTATTCACTCTATAGAATTTAAAATAAAAGTACACCATATAAGTAGTTCATACTGCTTTTTTATTAAAAAAAATTAAAAACTGTAGAATTTATTTTCAAAATAATAACTAAAATTTATTTTACTCCATAAATATTTATCATTATTCTTAATTGAGAAGGGCACCAAAAATAATTTTGCTTAGACTTGATAATTGGCTCTGACTGGACTTCAACAGGATACCCGAAAAACTCCCTGATATTTCCAGGATGTCAATGTAAATCCAGACCTAATTTTATCTATACCTTGAAATTATTCAAGAATTTATTTTAAGAATTAATTATTAGAATTTATTTTCAAAATAATAACTAAAATTTATTTTACTCCATAAATATTTATCATTATTCTTAATGGAGAAGGGCACCAAAAATAATTTTGCTTAGACTTGATAATTGGCTCTGACTGGACTTCAACAGGGTACCCGAAAAACTCCCTGATATTTCCAGGATGTCAATGTAAATCCAGACCTAATTTTATCTATACCTTGCAATTATTCATCAGAAAACTTCGATTTTTTCTTTTACTTGTAATGTCAAATATTAGATTTTTTGAGCAAAAAAATATTGAAGGAGGAGGGAAACATGGAAAAGTTTCACTAAATTGTAGAATTTTGACAACAAATAATTTTAATAGATGTAAGAATTAATTAAATTGAATTTCAATTCCAGGCATGAAGTATGAATCTGGAAAGCAAACTTTCCCTGATTTTAGAGTCAATATAAAATTCCCTGACAATTCTAGGTTTTCCCTGACCCGGGGCAATCCTGCTTCAAGAGTCATTTAGAAGATAACATCAATGGTGTGACATGAATATTTTTGACTCTTACATATGACAATATCAATTAACAATTGGTTCAATGATTTTAATGGCTGTGAAATTGAAGTTAGGCTTCCAGGCACAATAGCCACATTCTTTTTGGTAGTAGTCATCCCGCTGTGGACTGATCCTAAAGACGTTTCCAATAGAACACTGAAGCCAAGCATCACTGGCTGCGGTCAGTAAGCTGGTGGGTGACTTGTTTGATCAGTCTGCGAAGGAATAGAAGGTGTGCGGTATCGGTCTTCATTAAACTGTTCCACCATTAAGTGCTAGATTCCACGTGCAGGTCATCGGGCTACCTAAGCGGGGGAGCCATTTCCTCAGCAGAGAATCAAAATTGCGATTGGCATGTCTTCAGATCATCTTCAGAAATGTTTCCTAGACCATCGTCGATAGCCTATTGTGCAACTCTAGTGCAACATAAATAAAGTACCCACCTCCCTATCTTTTTGGTAATTCTGAAACTTTTTTGTTGTTGTTGAATTCTGCAGTTTTTGGGGGTGAAAGTATCTCAAGCTAATTCTACAACCTTTTCAAGACACTTCACACGAATTTAAAACAGATATTTAGATCAGTCTTCAGATCATCTTCAGAAATGTTTCCTAGACCATCGTCGATAGCCTATTGTGCAACTCTAGTGCAACATAAATAAAGTACCCACCTCCCTATCTTTTTGGTAATTCTGAAACTTTTTTGTTGTTGTTGAATTCTGCAGTTTTTGGGGGTGAAAGTATCTCAAGCTAATTCTACAACCTTTTCAAGACACTTCACACGAATTTAAAACAGATATTTAACGTATCGTTCCTGCAACTAAACTTTTAGATGAATGTTTAAAACTATACGTTCTCGAATCTTCATTTTAGGAAGCTTTGCCCTTTAGAATTATCATTATTACTAGTTTAACCTACGGCCATCTGCTGAATAAATTCACACATTTTTGTCACATGTTGTTTCGCCCTCTATTTCTCCCTTCCATGATGTTCCCGGGCTGGAGTGTTCAGTAATAATGCGCCAATAAGAATAAAACTAATTCATTTCTTTTGCCCGGAAAACATTTTATTTCTCATTTTACACACAGAACCAGGTTATCTTTAAGGTAATTGTAGATAGTTTATTTTAAACTAGATGTCAGCACTAATGAAATACGTGTATAATATGCGTGTATAAAGAAAATAGGCACTGTTATGGCCGTTTTCTTGAAAATGGCATGTCTTCAGATCATCGTTAGGGGGATCATCATCAGATTGTTAAGGGGTTAAAAAAAACCAGTTTTGTTCCCCCAATTTCTGTTCTTAGGTTTAACTCAAGGTCAACTTATACACTCACAACACATGCATAATATACCATACTCAAGTAAAAAAAATAAGGGTAAATGCAGTAAATTTTTATTGTATATCTTAGCAAAACCGACTCCCCCCCCCCACTGTTATTTAGCCTCTCGCTGTAAGTTAAGTAGGATTTGTCAAGTAGGATTAAGGAATTCAATCCTACTAAGATAAGAAGTAGGATTGATAGGCCACCAAAATTCTACCAAATGAAGAAATATATACAGTCGGACCTCTATTTAACGAAGTCGCTAAATCCCGAAAATAAGTTCGTTATATAGAAAATCATCTTTTGAAATACTTAAACGACACAAAACAGGTTTCAAATTCATAAACACTAGACATAATTAAGATAGCAATGGATACACCTTTATATTGTAAAGTAGTATCTACTATTTATTTTATAAATCTTAATCATAAAAGAAATCTGCATGGAAAGCAAGAATAGAGCAAAACAGTATCCAGTGTTTCACAATCATGCTCTATACATTTTCAACTAAAAAAAGCTAAATTTATGCATACAATTATAGCTGCATTTATTATAAAAGTAATTTTAAACATACATTACCACATGCGTTCTAAAGTTTAATTGCTACTGATAAAATCCGTTAATTTTGTCGTTTATGTTGGATTTTTTCGTTTGAATTGCGAACAAAAAGAGAAAGTGATTTTACAGCTTTCGCTAAAAGTTAAGTAGCTTTGAAATTCAATTCAAGGTTATTTCCCCCATAAAATGCGTTAACAAGTTTAAAATGTTCTGAAATATTTTGGGAAATAGGGAAAGTGGATCTCAAAGAAAAGTTCGTTAAATAGAAAATTCACTTCGCTATTTGGAAGCTATTTTAAGAGGAAATTTCCAAAATGTTCTTGGTTCCTTGAAAAAATCCGCAAAATAGAGAAATTCGCAAAATGGAAGTTCGTTATATAGAAGTCCGACTGTATTTACTTTACGAACGCAAAAGAAATTATTTCTAATGAATGTATATTAATTTTAAGATTTTGAAAAAGTAGGAAAAACTATGAGCTATTTTTACAAGCTAAATACGTAAAAATAAGTAAAAATGTAAAATTTTTTTCTTCACTTCCTTACTTCTTCTTCACGCTTTTTTGCATTCAGTTGCTCTTCCTCCCATGCAGCTATAAGAGTATCTTCAAATTCTTTACAGACAACAAAGCCATCAAATCTAATAATATCGAACATTAAGGCATGAGAATACACATTTTTGAAAAAAGAAAATTAAAGTTTTATAATTTATATGATACACAGAATTCATATTTTTTAAATAAGGGGTAGGGTGCATTTATTGAAATAGGTACTTTCTCAGAAACAAGAAAGCACTTTTTGAGGAATAAAATGGCTGTTTTTCAAAGTAAAATAAAGATTACTGTTACCATTTCATATATATATATATGTAACGGTGAATCCCAAAAAACATAGTTGCTTTAGTCTGAAATATATGTTATATTCGATTTGATAATAATTTACTTGTTGATATTATTTGCCGATACTTTAATATCTGCTGAGGATAGATTAGAAGAAACTTCAGTATATGTAGTACTGGTTAAATGCATATTTCGCAGTGGCACTTGACCTTAAAAAAACATTGATGTAGGGCATACCGATTAAATATATACCAGGCAGCGGCACTGAACCTTAAAAAAACATTGATGTAGGGCATACCAGGCAGTGGCACTTAACTAGACCTAGCACATATTTCTGACATTTACAAAACTGACAATGTGATTGTCAACAATGACTAATTTTTATCATTCACAGTAACATATATAAGAAAAAACTGGTTACAGACTAAACAAGAATTTCTTTTCATTCAAACTCCAATTATGCACTAATATGTAAGACCTTGTGATGGGAAACATCAATGATTGGGTTCAAAAGCCAGTCAAAAATAAAACTTCTGGCTGGTCTATATGAATTCCGCATTCGGCTAGCACAGAACACAGTGCTGACGAAAATTTCCTCAGTGGTAGACAGGTAATGGGTTAGAGTCCCTTAGCCGTCAAACTAACCACAGGAGGTTTTCCTCTCCATGTAATGCAAATGCGGGTTAGGTTTAGCAAAAAGTCCTCTACGAAGTCAAATTCCTCCCAATACTTGATCCAGGAGTTCCCTCGTCTTCTGGATTGGGTTCAAAATGTGAAGGCTATGTCATTGAGCATTAGTAGTCGTAAACCCAAAAATTGGACGGTTGTAAAATAAAATAATGTAATAACAAAAAATTATGAGAAATTACATACACTGGATGAATGCTTCCTTTATGGCCATCAAAACCAACAACAGCTGGGCTGCAGTCAATACCTAACTTTTTTGCAATGCGATTCAAACATGGAACTATAGTAAAGAGAAAAGAAGTTCTTTTGAGAAATGTGACATCAAAAATATTTTTATTTAAGTTAAGTGTAGAACAAGTGAATTTAGTATGACTAAATAGTAGGGTTGACAATTTACAGTTCTATCTGGTTTTAACCTAAATACCTTTTTCACACAGTTTTTAACAATTGACAAAAAACTAAAATTTTGGTATAGAAAATAATTATTAACTATTATAAATATAAAGTAAGTATAAATAAAAGTATGTACAAAATTATCAGTGATGTTCGTTAATCCTTTCGAAAGTAAACCCCTTTTTTTGACAAATGCTGACAAAAACCCAAAATTTTGGTGTAGAAAATCGCAATCTATTATTAATATGTATTAGAAAATTATAAATAAAAATATGAGAAATTACCTTTTATCCAAGATGTTACTTCTTTAAATAATTGAAAATAAAAATGCAAAAACAATCGTTGTATTAAATTAAGGAAAAAAAAAAAAACACTTATATAATGTGTGTTCATGTATGTATATGATCGAAACATTTATGAGGTTTGATTGCTAACAAACTGCGTTGATGGTAGTTTTAAAAATAATGAAAAAAGATGAAATTTTGTTAAAAGAATTTTACAGTTTTCTACCTTATAATTTGTTATAATTGGCTGAAGCTCAAATTAGATGTTGAAAGTCCATTTATAACCTTTTTTAGAAACAAATATGTAAGTAAAAACTCTAAAAAGTTCTTAAAGCAGACTTAGTTGATGGTTTCTCCATATTAGACATATTGTGTGCATGAAATATGTTTTTTCTTCTTTATGAAATGAATTTAAAAAAATGAGGAAAATTTAGTTATTTATTTTAAATGAAACAATGCCATTATACGTGCAATCAATAAAATATCAAAGAAATTGCAATTCATATTCTAGATAGAAATTGCGATTAATAAAAAAAAAAATAAATAAATAAAAAAAAAAAAAAAAACAATTACCCAAATTTTGTTTCTCAGTAATTTGTTGCATGAGAGGAGACAAATTATATTGAAATGAAATTTGACATACTCCCTAAAATTTTCTGACCTCTAACCTAGGGGTTGTACTCAAAGAAGAAAAAAGAATGTAAACCTCACTGAATTTAAAACTTTCAATAGCAGATTCTTCTTGTGGGGCAACTAAAGAATGATGTTAAAAACCAGAAAGCCAGCAAAGGAAAGGGAAAAAAATCAAAATTCAACATTTTTGAAGGACCTTAGCAACAATTTTATAAACCAAAAACTTTTTAAGGACCCATACGAACACTGTTGCAAATAATTTTCAAAGAAATTCAAGATTAATTTCAATTAAACAATATTCAGAAAAACAATGTATAAATTAATAATAATGGCTACATTAAAATGTAATTATATTACACATATTTAAGTAAGAAATAATAAGTGAAAATCTTCACAATTTGGATAAAAACTAGTATGACAAAAAGTCAATACTAAAGTTGTAAGGAATGATAAAGCTATTACAATATAGAAATCCTACTTTGTAGATGTACAGTTCCATGCGGTAGCATGCAAGGTTTGAACAACTCAACATTTCCATATTCATTTCTGGGCACTTTCCCACCCTCTGCAGTGGGTGGTTCATACGGGTCTGTCTGCCAAAAACCAAACACTTCAAGAGGCAAATCTGTCCTCATTACACCAGCAATCTGTAATTTAATTTCCCCTCTTATTAAAAATAATAACTTTAATTATCAGCAAACAAAGAAGAAAAATTTGATCTAATATTTTTTTTCTATCTCTTATAAGTTTGAGAAGCTAGACTAGGTGTGCACAACCTTTCTGAGTGAAGGGCCACCTGCACAACAGGTTGACTAACGAAAGGATGCACGCATATTTAGTCTACTCGGCGGCAAATATGATAATTTAGGCCGGGATAGTCTGGTTGGTATGGCACTGGGCCGCTGTCCTAGAGTTCCTGGGTTCGATCCCAGGTCGGCCAAAGACTCCCCGCGTAGTAAATGGTAACTGATGGACGTTAAATCTGTCGAGTCGCAAAGTCCTCCATGTTCCCATGACAAATCAATACCTCTGGGGGTACTGATCCAGGAGTCTATTAGTAGTCATAAACCCAAAATTGTGGCTGTTATATAAAATAAAATATAAAAATATGATAATTTTATATTAACATTAATGTTCCATGAACTAATTTTTTTTAAATCAATAAACTATGTAACATATTTGAGAAATGAAATATTTTTAATTATTAGAACTCATTTAAAAATGAAAAAACTGATACTATTAAAAAAAGTCAATTCTTGATTTTTCAAAATATAAATATATGAATAAAATAAAGAAATATAAGTTCTAAAAAAAAGAAGTGTAATGCTCATCATAAAATGAAAGTGTAAAAAATAAATACATGTATATTTTAATGAATAATATAAATTTGAATTAAATATTTTAATTAAAGAACATTAATAGGGTTTTAACAAAAAGCAAAAATTAAAACCATTAGAGTATAACCAAAATAAGATTCAACATTTATTTGGCATAATACTTCAGATATTATTTCTATTTCTTGAATTATTAGAGGTTTTAAGAATTTTAAATAGGAAATGTTTTTTTTTCTTTTAAAGTTTTTTTCCTAAGAAAATCAAATAAGCTTCATAAAATTAATGAAATTACAAACAGTAAGCAGTTTAAAAATTCGTGTTTTCCTCTCTTTTTCGAATATATTTCATTTTGTTATAATATTGTATTAAATATTTGAGATTTTAAATGATACATGCAAATGCATGCAGGGCCCGACTTAGCCTAATTGGGGCCTGGGGCAAAAACTACTTTGGGGGCCCCCCTCTGCTCCATTACTTCAGTAATAAAGAATTGAACTTCATTTAGGTATAGAAATTTTTTACCTCATTGTACATGTATAACAAGATAATTGACTAGAACCTAAAACAGCTAGTCCAATTCAAGTCCCTCCCCCTCCAATGGTCAAACGAAAAATCGTTCTGTCCACTTTCTTGATTTTCTGACAATTCTTTGTCCATCATACCGAATGCAGTTTTCTGATTGTTAACTTTGTCATCTAGCTGCGAAAAATTCATATCCTTGCTGACGTTAAGGAGGAATTCAGCTGAATTTTCACAATTGAGATGACTCACTCAAGACAATCAGAAGCCTGTATTTTTGTAAACATATCTCCTTTTTCTATATGTAAAAATACAGGCTTTTGATTGGCCAAATTTTTCCATTGTAATTGTGAAAATTTAGCTGATTTCCGCACTAGAAAGCCATGGATTTACGAAATATAAATTTTTTGTGTTCATACGATATATTAATGAAGAAGCTTACATAAAACTGACGGATTTTACACAGTCCTGATATTTTGTTTAAAAAAGTACATTAATGAAGGAAACCTAAAATAAACTTTCAATTCGATTTGGGGGCCCCCTCTCATGTGGGGCCCGGGGCAACTGCCCCTGCCTTTGTCAGGCTCTGAATGCATGGTGCTAACTGCAGGGGTGATTGTTAGTCCAAGTCAAAATTCCGGAAAATTTCTTATGTTAAAAAAAAAAAAAAGTTTCAATGGAAAAATTAGAAATTATTATTATTTTTTTTTTAAACAAGGTTTTTCTCCTTTTTCTTAATATTTCTTAGTTTGCTTAAAATATATTTAAAATGTTACACATACCTATGATGACCTGGAGAAGTAATTAAAATTTACAAACATGTCTTTCTTTCTTGAGTTTATGATTATAATGACTATTTACTGATAAAAAATCAGCTCATAAATAATCCTGAATATAAGCTTATAAAATATCTGACTCTCCCTTACAAACAAATATATATATTTTTTTCCGGAGCACAATCAGCCCTGTAACTGCAGAAAAAACAATGGGAAAATAACTTATATTTACAATGAAATCCACACAAATTAAATGCATGAAAAAGTTATTATTTAAATGCACGATTAGTTAAATAACACCCTAGTTAAAATAACAAGATTGTCAAAACCATATGAAAAAACATCGTAATAATTGGAAGGAAAAAAGCTTGAATTCAAGATTAAATTGGCATAAATAAAGTACGTCAGTATGTAATTATATAAATGTGCAATTTAAAAGACACATGTTGTAATAAAAATCGGAATTTTTCAAACCACGAAGGAATGCTTTGCCAAAAGAATAATAACTGGATTTACGATGGATAATTTGGGCTTACAATAAAATCATAATAGGTAGCACTGCTGCAGGGGGTTTGAGTAAGGTATGCTTTGTTATTAAAGAGGATTATACCTCCACATCTTATTTCAATATTGGAAACTTACTCGATCCCATTTTGGACGTGCTTTTACAATCTTGTACGGTTCCTCACCAGCACGGACTACTCTAGCCTCTTTCACCCACGTCTCACGAGAGTGAAGTTTGCACACATTATCTCTCGCATAGACAGGCTCTTCTCGTAGAAAACCGACAGGTGCTGCATCAGGTGGATAAATTGCCTCAAATTTCAAAAGATGCCTTTTCAGAGCATAGAGTGGATGATTTTTAAACCTGAAAAGGAGATAAATTGAGTATAAACAAGATTTTAAAAAAGAATGATGGCCAACTCTGGCAATTAGCTTTGCTGTCTCTTGAAAGTTGAAAAATAACAAACTCGATCAACTTGATGTACACTGGTTTGCTTCTTTCGCCAAATTATGGCTTTCAACTTATATTTTTAATTAAGTATTAAATACAGTTTGATTGAATATGATTTAATGTTTTTTTGTGAGGTATGGTTCCACCTACTTATTGCCATAAAATTTTTAGATGTTGTTAAAAATTCTTTGAATAGCAGCCTCAGTCCTGCTAGATATCCAAATTCATGATTGCTAACCATTACAGATTTAATGAACAATGTAATACTCTTCACCGACCCCTATTTTTTAATATGTGTTAGAAAATTTTTGGTATGTGTGAAACACAAATTCTTTATTTTAATAAATATATATATATATATATGTAACCTATAGCAAAATTGTACGTAACAAATTAAAAAGAGTTTTTTAAAAGGGTAAAATGATAGTGCCATTGATATATTTCTCATTGTTTATAATGCCTCAACATTTCACGATCAGCAAATGTCTGACCTTATTACTGGTTTACAAGTCAACTCCCTGACTTTTATCAAACATTGGGGATTTAAAAAGCTGACTTCTACGTCAAAATATACAGCAATTATTATTCAAGCGCGTACTTGAAAAAGTTTCTATTTAAATACATGATTTGAAATTTGCCTGTCATAATAATATTGCATTAAAATTAAAATCAGAGATTTTTAAAACCATAGCAACTTATGATGAAACTATGGGCAGCGTTGAAATAGGGCATATTGGGTATATGTCGTCATCCTTTTTAATAAGTCGAAATTTCTTACAATCAAGTTCAATACTTCAGATAAGTAGAAAAAAAGTTCCTGAATCTTTGCTTTAAATTAAGTTAAAAACAAAATTATTTTCTAGCAGATGGAAGAAAGAAAAAGAGTTGATTTTGTTTTTTTTTGTATGCAAGAATTAGAAAACTACTCTTTGTATTTAAATTTTGCCTGCCTAAAAAACTGAGCTGCTGCAATGCCCATGAATAGAACGGCAAATCGAGCATGTAAAATCTGATTTTTCAAGTTTTTACACTCTGTGCCCTTTTTCGTACATTTTTAATTATTTTTTTAAAAAATAGTTAGTCATGTCACTATTTTAAGTCGCTGGGACTATAGTTCATCTAAAATAAGATGCCCCAGACATTGGTCTGGACCTGTGGCGGTGACTATGGTAACGAGGTATGACTATTTAAGTAGGGGTGCGGGATCACTGTTTTGGAGTGGTTTCGGCTCGAGTCACCACGAGATAGGGGAATCTCTTTCTTCGGTCCATTGTGTTAGTCCTAGAGTGAAGCTACCCTCCCCCTAAAATGCGCTATTCTTGTTTCCATAGCACCAGACGGCCTGAGACTTTGTGGCAAGAGGAGTTCTTAGCTTAGACAAACTATAAATGGTTCTCTGGTTATGACACTGTTTTCAAAATTACAAAACAAAGCAAGAACTTACTCTCCAACTGTTTTAGGTAATGGCTTGTTGACTAAAATTTCCTCCAATTTCTTTTCTTCTTCTTTATTTAATTTTGAGTTTGGAGGAGCAAAGTATTCGAGTGTTTCTTCCCACCAATCTGAATCAACTCTTAATTTTAAAGTTGAAGTCATATATTCACTGCAATAGCGCTTGGTTAAATCTTTTACGTAGCAATCATTATCATAACCTAAAATGTATGTCACAGGTTGTGGAAGTAATTTTTCAATATCATAAGGTTTATCAACAATAGCATTAGTACATTCAATAGAAATCCATTGTTTATCTGGTTTAGAAAAAACTTCACACCAGCAGATGATCTTATCTTCCTCAAAACTTTGGTTTTCTGGAGTATCAGGCTCCGAATCACTAGATAAGACATTCCGACTGGATCGTTTTTCTGACATTTTAGACATCTTTTTTACTTGTTTAATTCTTTTAGAGTTTGTCTCAACAAAATCGTCATCTGCACCGCTGCTTAATTTGTAGCTTTTAGCTTTCTTAGATCGCCGGAGTTGAAGTTTCTTTTCCTTAAGTGTAATATCGGATTTTGCTTTTTTGTCTTTTGCAGCAACTATTGATTTTTTGAGCTCCTCTTTTGGACCAGGCTCAACCTTTTCCTTTGAGCATGGTTTTTTTAATAAATTTTTAGCTTTGTGACTAACAGGATAAAGAGAAACACAAAGTCTACTTTTAAAACCTAAAACTCTAGCAAATACTACAAACAGTAAATTGTACTCAGATGGACTTAAGGACTTTTGCTCCTGAAAGTAGTTAGGCATATTTTCTTGAAAATCAATGAAAGGTAACTGCTTACTTTCAAAGCTGAAATTTTCGCAAAACCAAGAAACTACATTACGTATAACATCAGAATTCGCTTTGTCTATCTTTCGAACAGCTGTTATTGCTAACAAATCTGAGGGCAGATGAGAAAGGGCTAAAGCTCTTAAATAGGGAAGATTTAAAACATTATTTATAAATAACCCGTGTGCTAATAGACATAATATATGAGTTTTATGTATATTTAATTGATGCTCTTTTCGTTCCCGATTAATATAAAGTCTAACGTATTCCATGTGATCGAACTGTTTTTTCTTTCGTTTGCGTACATTGAGTTCTGGACAATCTATTGTAATTTCTACGCCATCTTTGGGAATGACTGGATTGTAATCGTCCAGGCTCACCTCTGTTCTTTCTTCAACTTCTTCCCAATCTGACTCACTACTCGAATCACAGCTCTCTTTCTTCAGCGTTTTAGAAGGTGATTCACTGCCTGCATCTAACTCATGCTGAGCAAGAACTTGCAAAATCGTTTTTTCTTGGGTTGATGAGCCAATAAAAGCAGTATTATTTTCTCCTATTAACAGTTTTTCTTTCTTAATTGGTTCAAATGAAATTTCTGGTCCGTTTTCCTCTTGAACTTTAGCTGATATGTTTTTTGAGGTTAATTTCTTTTTAGACACAGGTTTTTCGTTTTTTTCAGATGATATGCTAGCATCAACAAGGTCTCTTGCTTTTCGTTTTTTATTCCTTTGCACTTTGGGTTTTTCAGAAGATATTTTTTCTTGAACATCAATAATGTAATTGTAATCTATTAATGGCTGCATATGAAATGATTTTACTAATTCTGTTTTTATTTTTGCCATTTCAGGTAAAGAAGAACTTAAATCTTTTAAACCAAACCCGGAACTATCAACAGAAGTTGGCTCAAATTCTGGAGAGGAAGTTTCATTTTTGACTTTAAATTTTTTGTTCAGACTCTTTGAGGTTTTTATCATTTGATCTTGATTTAAATTTGAAATAGCTTGATCAATTTTAGGATTTTGGTCATCATTCTTTTTATTCGTGGGCTTACGTCCTGATCGTCTTAAAAGTGTATTTTCAACAACAGTAATGCCTTTGATAGAAGTAATATCCACATCAAGCTCTTGAACTGTCTTCTTTTCCTTAGGTTTGCGTCTTGATCTTCTTAAAGGCGTTTCTTCAAATCCATTACTGTTCTCCATCGTCGTGAAGGTTCTTCTATAAAATAATAATTATTATTTTAGATTGTAGTTTAAAATTTTGTTGAAAAAAATCTTTAACATGCAGGACTGTTAGTCGAGGACCATTAAAATTTGATTCAGAATTGTTTTAATATATTTAAAACAATAAAAAATTGAAAATATCTAACATTAAATACTTCCACTTTATGTTATTGCTTACCACAAAGGGTACTACCTGCTTTAGGATTTACTTTAGTTATAAATATAATTATAAGTTATATAATTTAGTTGTAAATATAAATAATTATAAATATAATTTTACTTATAAAACTAAAATAATTTTAAAATTTTGTTTCTTCTGATTCTATTAGAAACAAGTTAACTATGAAAATAATGAATATAGTTGCTACACTATGTATTTCTATAGTTTGAAATCAAAGTACTTCAATTTAATGGTTATTTTCAGATAGCAAGTGGCACACTAAATATCAGCATATCTGTAGGAAAAAATCCAGTCGATTTTACAAAATAATGTAGATTTCATGATAATTGTTGCATAATCTAGTACTAAATATTTTACACATGGGGAATTTTAGGGATTTTTATTGTCATCAAAATAGAAAAATTTTAATATTTTTCAGTTATGATTGACGTTAAACATACTTGAAATGTTACTCTATGTATTATGTTTACTTATAATTTTAAATATAAATAGGCATTTAATTCACCAAAGATAGTTAAAAGATTTTTTTAATTAATTTAAAAAGAGTGTTCTGAATAAAAATAAACTGAATATTTTAGAACAAAATAAGTTTTGAACTGATTTCTATAAATGAGGTTGAATTCATTATATATTAGAAATTTTGTAGGAAATTTTCTAAAATGCACAAAAACGAGAATTTCAGTAGTAGACCCGGTAAAATCCAGTAGTCTACTGAAAAATCTAGTAGAGTTGGCATGTAACAGGGTCTGCCAAGATTGGCCAGAACAATCAAGGTTTTTTCAGATTGGGCTCACTTAAAAAAACCCATCTTTTAAAGTAGTAGTAGATTTTTAGATTACTAAGTAGATTTTTTCACATTTTATCATTTCCAATCTCCCGTGGAAGAATCATGCCGGCATTGTTGCAGAACAATACAGAGAAACATTTTTTCTTTATTAAGTAAAAAATTATGGTTTTATTTTCTCAAAATTTTAATTCCCCCCCCCCCCTTCAGAATTACATTTGAAATATGTTTTTCTCACGCATCCATCGGAGAAAATAGAAATCGAGTGAATTTTCTATTTTCATTTGAAAATAATGGAAAATACAGAATAATTAGATAGAAAAAATTTATTTTTCTTTCCTTCATAAATTTTTGTCCTGAAAAATTATAATCCAAAGGTATCAATTTTTTTAAAAGAACACCATATTTCTCATTTTAATAAACTTTTACAGTGAATGAGAAATTAGTTGCCATTTCAGATTTGTAGCAAAATAATTAATCATTGCAATACATTTGTCCCCTTTTTCCTTTTAATTTGGTTGAAATAAAATCGATTTAATATTTTTAATATGTCATGTGCATGAAATATTTTTAATCACACCTTTTATTCTTCATTTCATCACTCACTCAAAACTTGTACTGCTTCCAAGGTAAATGTATGTAATCTTTTGATAATTGCTTTTTCAATTATTGCTACAAATTTTTACTTTTATTTTTGATATTTCAATATCTTTCATTGCTCATTTATTATTTATATTCTTCTGTGATTTTTCAATTTTTTGAGACATTTGAAACTAAGACTTTCTACATCGGTCAGGAGTGGGGATGTATATTTCCTCTGCGAGAAGATGAGTATGGGATGATTTAGAAAGTTTTCATCAAGGAAATGTAAAGCTCGCTTGAAATAGAGATATTTTCTTAGAAAGTCTCTATTAAAATTTTTTTTAGACATAAATAAATATCTACTTATTTACTGTAAATTTAGTTACATAAATATTGAATGAAAATTTTTAATTTTAATGAAGGTGGTCTGTAGATGGAAGGAGAAGTCAAAACAGAGGGTTGTATGGAATAGGATGGCAGAACAAGCCAGGGCCCACAAAGGGCTGTAGAGCTATAGAAGAAGAAATTAAGATCATTTCCCCTTTGCCATTAATTCTCAGTCTTTTCATTTAATAGGATATTGATGACTTTTTTCTGAGGTAAATTTTATCTGCTTGAAGCATTTAGCAGTTAGTTTGAGTTCCAGATTCCTTGATTTAGCCACTGGTTAGAGCATTTATCTGACTTTAGATGATTTCACTTAAAACTTCCATTTTTTTAGGGACAACAGTAAATTTAATGAATTTTAGGGGAAATGCAACCCCTGCATGCTTTTACCCTTGTGGTGCTCTCTTGTAAACAAAGACACACATTCCAGATTTAAATCACATAAGGCCAATGGCTGGCGAGTTTGGCTTATCCAAATGTCATTAGTACACAACAGATATAAAGATTTTCTGATATTTTAAATTTTATTTTTACATTTAAAGGAGTATCAGAAATGTATCTTATTTATTATTTTTGAATATTATTTTTGTGTGTGAAAATATTATTTGGTAAAAATTAAGTTAATTATAAAAATAAGATTAAATAATGTAGTATATATATGCAACGAATGGAATCATTTATTTATGGAATATGAATGCATATTGCAGATATTAATTATTCATGATATAGTTATTTATACAAAATTATCATTTAAATCTGATGAGCATTTCTTTTCTTGTCCAATAAAAACCTTAATTTATATACATGGAATACAAAAATTTATTATCTCCTTTTATTCATTTCAAGAGCAAAAAGTATATTTTAGATAATGTTGATAATTTTTGTACATTGTGAAGCATAAAAAATCAGACAACGAGAAATACAAATGATCATATGTGCTTCAAAAAGATATACCGTGCCTTTCATTTGAATGTATATTTATAATTTAAAACTCATCACATAACTTTTATAACAATTTATTTCAGCAACTTAATCATCATACAGTTCATACTTTCAGAAGGCAGAAAAATGACTGAAATAGTTATTCTCATAACTATTTCTTTTATTTATCTCTTTGATAATAATCAAGGAACATTTTTTCAGTGAATACTATATCTTATTCTTATATTCAGTATAATAAGTACACATGTAGAATATATTGAATAAAAAAATCTCATGTATCCTACAACAAAATTAGATTTTGTCATGAAAAAACTGACATAAAAAAACTCAGGTTTTTATGAACCCTGTGAGATACCCCAAAATGGGGGAATAAAAAATCGTAATTTTCTAGCACATAAATTTTTTTTTTCATGTTTAATTTAAGTTTTCTGAATAATATTTTTGAAACAGGGACACTGCTCAACCTGAAACGATTCTAAATATAAAAATAAATTTATATACAATAATTATTCTACAAATCAATTAACCCTCTTTACAAGGTACAGTACATTATCACATCACATATAATAATTAACAATTAACTTTGGCGCCAATCATAAGGTTGAAAAAACTTATTTTAACATTTTAAAAAGAAAAATGATTTTAACAGATTGGCATTATAAATAAGTTGACGATTCATAAACGATAGGTTAATCATAAATAAATCAAAATTTAATTATATCGCGGAATTATATAAGCAAATATTTAATACCGATCTTAAGTGAAGGCTTTTGTTCAAAGATTAATTTCAATTTCAATATTGACTGAGAATATAACATTGCGTAACTACATGCGGTACAGACATATAATACAAACAAACCACTCAAGTTCCGAAAAGCGACGAGCATACTACACTCTTTATGTGGCGCTAGTAGTTGGCGTAGTCCCAGTTTTCATGGAATTTTCCTACTCTAAACATGGCAATCAAAGACTAGCACTTTCTATTTCGTCATTTAAATATAGTAAGTAAATAATATTCGAGCTGATTATTCTAAGATATTTTCTACCAACCGTATGTCTTTCCTTGAAATACACTATAAAGATTTGTTTGGGACATTGAAAGAAATTTACAGTTCATTAAATTCGAGTCAGCAGACCTAGAAGTTGGAGATCCGATTCTCAGATATGAGAGCAGATATTTCGCTTTTAAAGCCTACATAAATTTTAAACCATTATCAACTTATAAATCAACTGCTAAACACCTATTTTACATTTATATAAATATTTTTTAATTTAAAATTTTTTAAATTATCTATTTTCATGTTTACTTTTAATTTAAATTTTGAAAAAAAATTATAAAAATCATTTTGGTATAGTAAAATTATAAAAATCATTTTGGTAGTAAAATTATAAAAATCTTTTTATATGTTTATAATTTAGCCCTTATGATGTATTTTAATTTCACATAAACAACTGTAGTGTCTAATTTTTAATTTAATAAAATGAAGAAAAAAAATCTATTCTAGCTTTCTTTCCAGAATAAAAGTAAATTTTCACCTTTATTAAACTTTACTAAAAGAAAAAGTAAAGTAAAGCTTAAATAAAAAATTTTGATTTAAAAAAATTTCAATTTTGTTAAAGATATGTCTTAATCAATCGAAGAAAAATATTAACTTCTGAACTTATAAATGGCTAAGAATTTTAAATATTTAGCTAATTTTAACTATTTAGTTAAATTTTAACTATTTAGTTTTAAGATAAAAATGGAATTATTAAAATTTAAATTGTATTCAGTACTTCTTATTTAAAATTAATTTAATTTTTAGAGCAAATTACGTTTATATGTATTTATATCAAACTAAAAATCATTTTTACTTATAAACACTTATATTCGAAGTAAATCTTTATTTTTTCATCGTTAATTGCTTAGTATAATGATTTGTTTAGCATAACAATTAAGTTAATATGTAAAATCTAAATTATTTATAGAAAATATTATTGTATAAAATAAAAACAAACTTTATTAAAATAGAAATAAAGTCTTCGAAAAAAATTATTACAATGATTTAAACGGTAAACTATTTCCCTTAAATTTTAAAAATAACTTCTGTTGGGGTATCACAGAGGATTAATGTATAATTTTAAATTAAAGAAAAACTAACTTAATTAGAGTTTTTTTTTTCTAACTATACATGCAAAATCTTCTAAAAAAGAAGACAGATAAAATTTCAACATAATTGTCGGCTAGTTTTTTTTATTACACTTTCTCCAAATTTATTTTATATATATTCATTACTAGATGGCAGCACAAGTTAAAAAACATTCGTAATTTCGTATACTTTTTGGATGTAATAGAAGATTTCGGTCAGTTTATATTCTGTTTGCTATATTCTGTAATATACTTTTATCCAACAGAGTAAGCTTTAATCTATATGTTAAGCGAGAAATAAAGAAATTGAATCACTGCTTAAGAAAGTTAAATTAAAAAGCATCATAGCCTATTAGGATGTCAGTTGAAACTTCAATTATTGATTATAATAAATGATTTATGTATAATAATTAGTTATTTTCAATAAACATTTATATAATAAATAGTGATTATAGTTTCAAATGTTACAGCAAAGCTTTCAAGTAGTAAAATCTGTTATTTTGGATATTTAATAACATGATTAAATTCTTTTCTCTTTATCATAAAGAATTTATTTTACTGATTTTAATTTGAAAAAAAAAAAAAAATATTTCGTTTCGTTTTTCTTTAAAAAAAAGCAAGTAAAATGGCGTGAGAGTTTTAAAAAAAGTAAATTTTGAAGGAAAAATGAGAAACCCTTACATCCTATATAATTCACTAGATGGCAGCACCATGAGATTCAGTCATATCATTTTGATATCCAAAGTGGTGTCTCTTACTACTCTTTAATCAGCTAACAGATGTTTCTCGTTTCAATTCGCGATCTCAATGCTCAAATACGCCATCTGGGAAGAAGAATGGTTCCATGTCTTAGACCCTTCTCTTTTCCCTGTTCTCCTATTCTCTGTTATATGGGAATGTAATAAGATTTTTTTTCCTACTTTGCAACTACTTTATACATATATGCAAATTTTTTTTTAGTGCTCCTCACACTATTGTATTGCTATAATTTGCTTCGACTATATTGATACAATATAAGAAAGCACTCCGTTTTGCGAATATAATCGTGTGAGCTGATGAAAAGATTATATATTTTTTTTCCTGATTTTTCTTTTCTTTTTTCATTATTCTGTATTTTTTTCCCTCGCTTTCACTACTTTTTGAACTTATATACAATATATCTATCTCTCTATATATATATATATATATATATATATATAATACTATACAGATTGTTCCGTCATCTACGTCCTCATATATAATTTTAGATTTATCTTTCAGATTTTAGTTCATAAAAAATATACAAATTAGGGATCGTAAAATACTACTTAAGAACGGGAAAAAAACTATATGGAAGTCTTAAGAAGCACTATTAAGACAAACGGAATTGAAAACCTTTAAAACCAGTTTGATTTCTTTTTATTTTATAACAGTCGTTGAAGAGCTGACCCAATTTTTGGATTTACGACCAATGTTCAACTTCGTAGCTTTGTAATTTTGAACCCAACCTAGGAGGCAAGGGTACTCCTGATTCAAGCAATATGAAAAAGTTTTCTTCGTAGACGACTTTTTGATGTTTCGTGGGGGACTTTATGATTTGTTTTGATTATGTGAATTTGCGTTACATTTGCATTACATGGAGAGGAAACCACGAAAAACTCACACGGTTAGCCTGATGACAAGAGGACACTAACTCATGATCCGTCTACCACTGAGGATATTTCATGTCAGCAACCAATCCATGCTGAGTATCAAACCCGGATATCCACATTAGGAGGCGAGTGCTCTTTCCGATAAGCCACCACAACTCCACATTTTATCCATGTATTTAAAATGATTTTTACAATCGTTAAGCAAAATAAAATTTTAAATAAAATAAACCAAACATGGCACATTTGAGAACATCTACCAGTGGGTAAATTTTTACAAGATTAATTATGAAAAATAATATTTAAAAATTATAATTAAGTCATTTTCTGAAAGAATTTGGAAACTTTTTTGAAGAAAATCGAAAAATATGATTTTTAAATTAATTAAAAAATGAAACGTCGTTTATTGCAAGGTGTTTAATAATGAAATTGTTTTGGTTTATAAAATCGAGGAACAACATAGAAAAAAAAAGAGAGTAAAAGACATTAAAAAAGACAAATATTTTCTCAAAATAACGGTTAATTATTAGGGGGGTCTGGACCCCCGCCCGTGCTCCACACGCTAATGGTGAAAGCATGCGAAATGTTGCCATAGATATAGTTTATCTACTGTAAGGATTCCCCCCACCACAAAGTCTGAGGCCGTCTGCTGCTATGGAAACAAGAATAGCACATTTCAGGGAAGGTGGCTTCTTTTCACTCTAGGGCAACACGAAGAAAAAGATTCCCTTTCTCTCGTCCACGCGAGCCAAAATCTGTCCTAAACAGTGACCCCACACCACTACTTGAAATAGTTATACCTCGTTACCATAGTCACCACCACGGGTCGAGACGAATGTCTAGGGGAGTTCTTACTTTAGACAAACTATAGAGAGTTCTGCTCCACGCCACCTGTAACGCATTTCGATTGCCAATTACAAATAAAAACAGAAATTAAGCACGGATTTCTCTCATACTTTTGCGAGTAAATGGAAATAGTATTTTCGAAATTAACGACCTATAGGGGGCGTTGTTATTTGAGACGAATGGCTGCTGAAAGAGCAACATATTCAGTTGCTCTGGAGATTCCTTCAGTGTAATATGGTTACGTCCTTTTTATAATGTGGCTTATTAATGTTTTTTTTTCCTTCTTTTTTTGATATTCTTTCTTATGCAGGTGACAGTATAGAATATCGATCTTGAAATAGAATCTCTTTTATTTTAAGAAGGAATATCTAAGACAATTAGACAAATATTTGTAAATAAACAAAAGAAATATGTATCTATATTCTTACAAGAGAGACATTCTGATTCTCGAGATTTTGCTCTACTAAATTTTAGGATCTATTATAAATAGTCTATTTAAACTTGACATACCATAATTTTCTGAATCAAATTACTTCAAACAAAAGTATGTAAAGTATAGAGAGCCATATAATCTTATGTATTTTAATTTTGAATAGCAACTTTTTTGACAACTTTTTAGAAAGGTTTATATAAAAAAAAATTATAACTTATAAACTAAAAAGTGTAAAATAAAGAATGCTTATACCCAAGTAGCACATATTTCAAAAACGGTATCTTAGAAAGGCAGCTTCGAACATTCTACGATAATATACTTTTTTTTTCCGATCATTAATTAATAAGAAAATACGAAATAATATTTAATTATTAAAAGAACTATATTGAACAAAATTAGCTTCGGATAAATGAATTTTACTGTCGTGTGAAAATATTTTTAAATTCCTGAACAAATAAACAATATCTAAGTATAAATTTAAAATAATACCCAAACTAAATATTAAATAATGGGCTCCAAGTATTTTATCCTACAGATTTAAAAAAAAGGAGAGTGAAAAAATAAAAGCATGTTTTTATTTTTTCAATACAATTGTACTTATATTGATTCGAGTTCGAACTATATTGATTCATCTGGAACAGTATTGGCGTCACTTAACTATAAATTCTATTCAATTTAGAATTCAGTTTGAGTCCCATAGTAAACACACTTCTTTTCAACTATGATTTTTTCATTTATGAAACATAGTAAATCAAAATAGAAAAACTATTAATGATTCTAGTTAACTTTTGACGTGCATAATGTTAATGCTATGATTGTAATCCAAAATTGTGATTATGTGTCACTATATTTTCATTATTAGTAATACACAATGAAAACTCTAATTCTTTATTGAAAGAGATTTTTCATTAAAGTTCAAGCAGAACTATTTTTAACTAAATAATTAATAATCAATTATAAAAAAATTAATAGGATTATGCCCTCTATACATGAATCAAAGGGGTTGTTATAAAGCAGGGGTTTCCAACTTACATGAGGCCGGGGGCCACAATTGAAAACACAAATCAAATGGCGGGCAGCAACTTTATCAAAATTTCATGTAGGACTCTTTTATGTTTGAAGGAACATGAAATATTACTGTCAGATTTTTACCAAGTTGTACAAAACAAAAGTATTGAATTACAAATTAAAATAAGTAGATTTTAAAAAATATTTAATTGCATATTAAAAAATTCGGGCTACAATAGCTTTAATGTGCACCTATGTATTAAACAATTAATGTGCAACAGATATCTAGTTATTAAGATATAAAACTTTAAAAAGGTTGGTATTAAAACTTACATAGTACCAAACAAAATGTTTAATGAGAAAATTGACGCTTATCTGCTACAACCACCAGCGAATATATATTTACATTTAAAATTTACAAATGTGTGTGTAAATATTTTAGTCCAAAATGAGTGGTTTCAAAAAGTTAAATGGGAGAATTTCTTCGAGAAAATTTCTGATACACACATGTTGAATTATATTCACAAAATACAAAAAAAATGAAATAAAAAAGAGCAACATACACGATTATTTTTTGTATTTGAATAAATATTTTATTGGATGCAAAACCCGAGAAATAAATTTTTTTCCACAGTTGGTATGTTAAATTTCACAGAAACGAAGAAATTAAGTTTCCATTAACGAGAAAAGTATTTTAAATCCATACAGATTCTTAACGAAAATAGTCCGCAAAAAAATTACAACTAATATATTTTAGTTCGCGGGCCAGAAAAAAAGACTTCGCGGGCCGGATGCGGCTCCCGGGCCGCCAGTTGGAAGCCCCTGTTATGGAGGTAGCTCATTAATGGGTTGCAGCCCAAGGGGTCACTAAAGAGAAGACAAAAATAAATGAAATAAAAAAATAACCCTTTTCAATATAAATTTCGTGAAAAAAAATCAAAATAAAGATTCTAAAACTCAGAAAATATTTTTTACGTTTTTTTTTTTAAAAAAAGGAGATTAATCACTATATAGGTATTTAACAAGAAGGCGTGAAAGAAAAACCAAATCAAAATGAGGTTGGAGCAGATTTTATATAAAATGGCAATTCTATACTTGTAATTAAAAATGTATATATAGTTTTTTCATACTGTATATTACAGCTTTAATATTGTAACGTAGAATAAATAGGACTTAGTCTAGAAAATTGAAGATATTTATTGAACACCTTCAAAGTACAGTGAACAAAGTAACTGGAGTTTCTGCTAGAAATACCCAGTCTTTTATAGGAATAATAACGGAACAGGAAATGATATATTAGAACATTCTAGAAGATAATAAAAGCTTATTTTAGAAAGTTTTAAATTATTTTAGAGTTCTGAGAATCGAACTCTCTGTTGTATCTCTGTTTTCCAAGGCGACAACTCCAACCTCTCGGCCACGCTTACACGTCAATATTATACAAATCCCATTTTCTGTCCTAAATTAATAAAAAATTATTTTAGCTATCATAGAAAAATAAAATTGTGAGACCTGCCATAGTAAGAAAAAAATAAAAAATTTAAAAGATAATAACTTAAAAAAATTGTGATAACTTTATTACGATCACTGGTTACCCATTGATCAAATATTTTTTTCTCTTGTTTGACTCCGATAAACGCCACAACGTGTCAAATCAAGGGTTGCAAAAACTGGTTTTCAAATCCTGGCTGCATACGTGTTTCAAGACGTCACAAAATAACGTCTTTCGTCAAGACATCTTCAGTATTCGTCATTATTTCGTCAAGGCGTCTTCAGTATTCTTATTTATATTAAAATCACCGTCAGGACAGTAATTATAAGTTAATAATAAATAGAATATAAAAATACTTTAAATTATGATTATGTAAATACATTAAGAATGACTGCTGGTGAAAATAATAAGAAAAAAAGAATTCTAAAAAAAAATATCAAACAGCAGCGGTCGCCATAGCTACGCATGGAATGACGGCGCATGCGCACTGTTTACTATTACTCTTGAATACAGTTGAAAAGTGTGATGACGTCCAAATAAAGTACACAAGCCATAAAATCCAAAACAAGGCCCATTTTGCCAATGGGGTAAAATAAAGCGGAATTTATTTGCAGCTTTTTTTTAAGACAAAGTACAAAAACATAGCTCCCTTTTTCATAATAGCTTTTATTCCTTGGAGACACGAGAGTACGTTATTATTGGTACAAATGATCAATAAATTAAGCATTCAACATATCTTTTATACCCATTTAAATATGAATGACAAAGAAGAAAGTTCACAACTTAATTATAAAACAAAAGATTGTTAATTTACGCCATAAAGAGTAGCAATAGCCTTGTAATCATAATCAAACACTGTTAATTTAAATAAATAGGAGTAAACGATTTAACTCTATTTATTTGAAATGAGAAGGTCCAGAATGCCTCCAAGGTGTTGTTCAGCCTCTTCTAGCTTCTAATCAAAGCGGAAAGAAATAGAAAATATATTATAAATACATTTGTATAAATGCATCATTTGAGTGTTAAAACTTTTTTTTTCCTAAAAAGGCAGTGTAAATTTTAAAAAAATCAAGCACATTTTTAACTTCTAAATAAAGAAAAGATCTAGGCCAGGGGTGGCCAAACTGCGGCTCGCGAGCCACATGCGGCTCTTTAAAAGATTATTTGTGGCTCTCGTTAAATGTACCCGAGTTCGCTTTTCATTTTTGTGCTATTATATTTTTAAAAATTATTATCGTTCCGTATGTGTTTCAAAATGTCTTTTAAATTACTGACAACATATATGAAAGACTAAATTTAACATTGTAGCAAATTTCATTTCTGTCCAAGTTAAGAATGATATGACTCATCGAAAACTGTGCAAACGAACATAAACAGCGGCGTAATCGACCGACTCCAGACAAATTAACACGATCTACCAATAATTTATTCCTTTTTTTTCTAAGAAAAAGGAAGCTGGAAGGAATATTGACGGAATTCCAAAATAGATTTCAAGACTTGAAATATTTTAAATAATCTCTTGATTTTTTTCGGAATCCATTTGAAATAAACATAATTCAAGGTGAGTTTTCCATTTCCAATATAATTGGGACCCAAAATGTATCTGGAGAATTAGAATTAAAAGAGATTCAAAAAGATCAAGCTCTACAATTAAAATGTAAGTCGACGGTGAATTTTGGAAATTTGTACTAAAATCGAAGCATCCGGAATTAAAAAAGGCTACTTGTCGAATTATTTCAAGATTTGGAACAACTTACTTAAGTGAATCATTTTATTTCCCTTTAAAATTCGTGAAATCCAAACACCGATCAGTAATATCTCAAAGAATTACTGAGAAGTGTTGTCACCAATTATTCACCAAATCTTAAAGAATTATCAAGAGAAGTAAAATAAACGTGTTTAATATTTAAATTCAATTACATTTTGTACTTTTATTTATATGTTTTCAATAAATATAATTTCCGTAAAACAAAAATTTTTAATACCGTTTTTGAAAACCTTTTAATTACGTATTTAATTGCGGCTCGCGAAAAATTTTAAATTTTGAAAAATGGCTCGACTATTAAGAAGCTTGGCCACCCCTGATCTAGAATTCAACTATTCTCAAAAAAACTTTCAGTAACATGAATTTTTGTCATTTTAAATGTTATTGCCAATTATAGCGCCTAGATTCACGAATGTATAATTACATTTTATTATTTCCAGAATAAATAAATAATAATGGGTAGCAATATATTATGTAACCACAAAAAACTATACAGAAGAATATGTTTTAACAATAAACTCTTGCCATAGTTTTATTAATTTTTCGTTTCATGTTTTTGAAATCACACATTACAGCTTCATTGATAAAATTTTTAAGTAAAAGTAGATTCACTGCCCAATAAACATGATATACTGCCCAATAAACCCTTAAACATCGATTTAAACTTCATCACAGAATTATCTTTCGTGGTATAATGCTTAGCAATTAAAAAATTTAGGAATTTTGATGATCAAGCTTCATTTTTTAATAACTATTTAATTCAATGAAATCAAAGTTGTTCTTTTCCTTAATTTTTTTTAAAAATTTTAATTTTACATTAGAGAGTAAGAAAAATATATACACATTGCAGCTATAGACACGGAAGAGATATTATAAGAGAATACATCATAATTTAAAAAGTAATTAAGGGCATATATGAACATACCCAAAGCGATATATAAGAGCTATACATCGACAAGAGATAATTTGAGTAATATTTAACAAGAGTGATATTCAAAAGCCAATCACTTTGTCAAAAGCTAATTGCCCCGCATTTTATCATATCTTTGTTGCTGTCACATTTACAATTTGTGTAACATAACGATTAACTCTTTTAACTATATCAAATCTTTTAATTTTCTTAAACCTTTATCTCCTTTTTTATTAAAAGCAGTTTTAATTTATTTTAACTTTCTTTCCTACCCTCCTCGATGGCCAACGCGGTGATTGCACTTCCTGAGATGCCCCTCAAATTCCCGCATCTTCATCTATTTTCTATATTAAAATATAAGGGGGGCTAACTTAACCAATCTCTTTCCTTTCAAACTCTCCTCCTCTTTAAATTTAATTGGCTATCACTTTTCTGGTTCTACAACCAGTTAACGAATTTTTCTTAAGATACTTTAACACATTCTCTCTCTCTTGCTTGGTGACACCTCTGCTGTTTCTCCGAGATGCGGACTTCGGTCCGTATCGAGGGATTTTATTTTTTCTTCTACTTTTCTCACTTAAAATATTCGAAATGTAAAATCTTCGAAATCTTTATAAATTTCAGTACTGTTCTCAGTACATCTCATTTTCAAATTTCAGTACATCTCATGTTCTTTATATCGATCCTTTTGTATCTTTAAATTTTCTTTGAAAATCATAAATTTTTATAATTTAAATGATTTCTTTGTATTTATCTTATCACTCTTTAAATTTACTTTTGATTGCGAACCTTTATAAGATCTTAAATTTACTCTTTTGTCACCCATTTCTCTGCAAAAACCTTAGCATTTGTTAAAAATAATTTCCCTTGCTTCATATTCAACTATATGCTTTTGGTTGTGGGCGTGTGAGTTAGAAAATTATTAAAAGATTCTGTTGCTCTTCTGTGACTCATCATTTAGTGTTTTTTTTCCATCAAATTTTCCTGTATATAGTGAGTACTTTTTTAAATTTATTATGGGTATTTGTTTTATTTCTCTTTCGAAACATCACTAAATAGCGTTAAATTATATATTTATATTTGGATATAGCATGTTATCGTTTTATTTGTCTTTTGTTTATATTTTTTATTAATTTTAGTTTTCACCATCAATGGCTGATCGATACGAGTTCCGCACCCAGCTCCCACCGACCACAGCGCTGACGTAAAATATCCTCAGTGGTAGACGAATCATGGGTTAGAGTCCCTTGCCGTCGGGTTAACCATGGGAGATTTTCGTCGTTTTTCTCTCCGTGTAACGCAAATGCGGGTTAGTTGCATCAAAAAGTCCTCCACAAAGGTAAATTTTTCCTAATATTTAATCCAGAAGTTCCATTGTCTTCTGGATGGGATTCAAAATTACAAGACCACGGAGTTGAACTTTTGTTGTCGTAAACCCTAAATTGGGTCGGCTGTTCATCAACGATTATAAAATAAAATAAAATTTGTTTGCTTAAACTTAGTCAACATTCAAACTTAGTCAAAATCTTAGCAGTTTGGTTTCGGATAATAGGGAAAATATCCGAAACTAAATTGCTAAGATTTGAATGGTGACTAAGTTTAAGCAAACAAATTTTATTTTATTAATCCGTTTTCTATCCAGTAAGCAAACAAAATTCCACCAACCTGAGACACTCAAATGCTGATATTAATAACTGGACCATTTATCAAATTTGTTGTCAGTGTGGTTTATCGTATATTGGACAAACTAAATGAACCCTAAACTTCCACTTAACATGAAAGCTATGTCAAAACAGAGAATATTATACATTCTTCCATCACGTTACATAGTTGGAATTATCATAACATTTGAGTTTTCTTCTGCTAAAATCATTATATACTGCTTTTTATCAATCGAACTTGATTTCTGGGAATCACTTCACATTTTGAAAAATTCTAATGTTTTATTTAATGATTTTTTCTAGTACCACCCTTTTCTACTCTAATTTACTCTTTTGCCCCCTGGGGTTCCCTCCAAACCCCCTCACACCTGTTCTTTATTACCTTTATTTTTATTGCCTTGTTCAAGCTTGTTACACAGTCCTGATTGCTAAAATGTGTGATTTCTTTTTTTCGAGTCTTTTCTAACGTCACTTGGCGAGGAAAAGAACCAAAACTATGGTTTGTCCATTTCTGTTCTTGATGTGCGCTTTATTTATGCTGTTTTTTCACTTATAGTCGAGATATTAGAATTTTTAAAAATAATAGCTTCAGTCGTTTTACTACGGAATTCATTCCCTTTTTAACTCGTAATCAATTCGCAGCAGGATTATATTCTGCTGGGCAGAATCAAGAGGCACGCCAAATGAAATTATGACGTCATTCCTGCGCGGAATAGGCTTAACGTTATTCCACTGTACGATGCTACATTTGGACTGTCCTATAACGATTTTCGGTCAATAAATATGAGAACAGAGAAACATATGACGTGATTACTCGCCTACTCACTTCAACGCACTCTCCCCGAATATCAGATTTCAACGCACTCATTCTCATCTAACTAACTACTCATCATTCACGGATTCATTCATTAACATTGATTCACTCACAATAATTAGAACAGCTATTCTATACGTCAGCTATTCAGTAATTTACTTTCAGTAATTCAGTAATTTATTTTCTATACGTCTTGTTATTTCTCGCTTGTTATTACTTTTGAACGAATCCTACCTTAATGTATAATTTGCTCTTAAAGACGAAAATAAACAATATTAAAAATAATCACGTGTGCAATGCAATAATTAAAGAAATGTCCGATTAACAAGAACAAAAAAGTGGGAATCGACAGCTCTTAATATAGTTTCTCACAAATCTTTTTTTATGCGTTCGCTGCTTTAATAACATTTTATTTTCAGACAATTTCCTTTCTTACTTTTTGATTTTCTCATTCATTTAACAATTTTGAATTATATCCCAAGGAATTAAAAATTCATATGGCACATTTTAATTTTTTAAAAAATTCGTGTTTTTACTGTAAAAGAAATTCTGCTCGAAGTGGTAGTAGTATATTAAGTATCGTTGTCAGACAAAGAACAACACATAAAGATAACTTGTTTATAAAAAATTCATCTGGCACGTTTTAATTTTTCACAACTTTGCGTTTTTCACTGTAAAAAAAAATTTGCACAAAATAGTAGTAATACATTAAGTTCACCTGGCACATTTTAATTTTTTCAAAAATTTAATGTTTTTTCTATAAATTTGTTTTAACTCAAAGTAGTAGTAGTATATGGAGTATCGTTGTCAGACAAAGAACAACACATAAAGATAACTTGTTTACATTAAAAATTCATCTGGCACATTTTCATTTTTCAAAAATTTGTGTTTTTTACTGTAAAATATTTACTTAAAGTAGTAGTAGTACATTAAGTTCATCTGGTACATTTTAATTTTTTCAGAAATTTTTGCTTTTACTGCAAAAAAAAATTTCTGCTGAAAGTAGTAGTTGTATATTAAGTATCGTTGTCAGACAAAGAACAACACATCAAGTTGTCTTGTTTATCAAAAATTCATCTGGCACACTTTAATTGTTTTAAAAATTTGCGTTTTTTACAGTTTGAATTCTATCTTAAGGAATTCGACTCCTACGTTTCTCTTTTACGGACATTTCTGTAAATGGAACTATCTTTCTTTTCAATTCATAAATCGGAATTTATATCTTTAACTGTAAAAGAAATTCTGCTCAAAGTAGTAGTAGTACATTGAGTATTGTTGTCAGACACAGAATAGCACATAATGATCATAAAAACTCATGATGCAATGAGGAAGTAAATCTATACTTTCGGAGTTGCATTTAAAAATACAGTAAGGAAGACATAAAAACTAACAGTTTATTAATAAAAAAAGAAGAAAAAAAAAACGAAGAGAAACCTGTCTACTCTAGGAATCTCCTTAGATATCTTATTTATTAAAAATTCATCTGGCACATTTCAATCTTTTCATTTACACTCATGCATATTTATCATTGAGTCTACTTCATCAAAAATCTAAGAGTGATATGTGCGAAAAAATTATCTCTGTTATAAGTAAATAACTCGTAAAAATATTAGAAGAAGAAAATTTATAAAAGTGACTTCATCTTTCGTCATTTTTTTTCATTAACAATCACTTTCTGGAAGTCCTCTCTCTCGTCCTTTTCCGAATCCTTCTCCCTTTCAAAGTGTAAAAGAATAAGAAAGTGATAAAAGGATTTTCTAAACATGGGACTCTTCCCTAAGTTTCGAAGACAACTCATCCCTTCCTAAGCATACCATTGACAGAGATTTTAATTAAAGTCTGTCCCTTCCCTGTACAAGGAATCCTCCCCCTTAAGAAACAAAAGCATTCCCTTGAGGAATATCTACTGCTAAAGTCCGTTTAATCACTCAAGTCTTGCAGAAAAATCGATGAACTTATTTAATGAAAAGGTTAGAGGATTCTCGGGAATTTCGATGGTCAAGAAAAGTTCCTTTGCTGCCCCCTGACCTGCCTTAGAATTCTTCAGAATGGAGTTGTTGAGTGTATTTCCTAATTTCTGGGCACCACGTTGATATTTTTCCCTTTTTATTTTATAATTCTGATATATAATTCATTTTTTGTTGTTTATGATGAATTATCGTTTGTGACTCTTCTACCCTTAATTTCAGTATTTTATTCAATTATTCATTTGATTCTTTGAATCATTGATTAAATTTACACAAGAGTTACGTTTAGTTGCGTTTCATTCTTGTTGTAGTTCATTTACGTCGCACAAGAGCTGCACACTGGGCTACTGGCGACGGTCTGGGAAACATCCCTGAGGATGATCCGAAGACATGCCATCACAATTTTGATCATCTGCAGAAGGGATGGCACCAAAGCTTCGGTAGCCCGACGACCTGCACGCGAAGTCAAACACTTTAAGGTAGAACAGTTTAACGAGGACCAATACCGCCCACCCTCGGTCCCTACGCAGGCTGAATCCAAGTGGTCACCCACCCGCACACTGACCGCAGCCAGTGATGCTTGACTTCGGTGATCTGCTAGGAACCGTGTCTTAACGATCAGTCCACTGCAAGACTAGTTGCGTTTTAATCTGGCTATCTTGTGCCAGTTCAATTGTTCTTTAAATCCAGTTTCAAAAAGGACTTCCTATACATTTTGGAATGAGTGGTGCTAAGGAAATATTTTTAATTTCCAAAAGCATTCCTCATGAAAGATCTTTTCAAAATAATTAGTCAGGGGGGGATAGCAAAGGGACTTTTCTTGACCATCGAAATTCCCGGGAATCCTCTAACCTTTTCATAAACTAAGTTCATCGATTTTTCTTGCAAAGACTTTGAGTGATTAAATGGATTTCCTCAGAAGTTATTCCACCTGGGAATGCTTTTGTTTCTTAAGGGGGAGGATTCCTTGTACAGGGAAGGGACAGACTTTAATTAAAATCTCTGTCAATGGTATGCTTAGGAAGGGATGAGTTGTCTTCGAAACTTAGGGAAGAGTCCCATGTTTAGAAAATCCTTTTATCACTTCTTATTCTTTTCCAGTTTGAAAGGGAGAAAGATTCGGAAAACGACTTCCAGAAAGTGATTGTTGAGAAAAAAAATGACAAAAGATGAAGTTACTTTTATAAGTTTTCTTTCTCGATTTTTATGACGAGTCATTTATCTACAACAAAGATATTTCTTTCGTACATATCAATCACTCCAAGACTTCTGATGAAGTAGACTCAATGATAAATATGCATGAATGTAAAAGAAAAGATTAAAATGTGCCAGATGAATTTTTAATAAACGAGATATCTAAGGCGATGCATAAAGTAAGACAGGTTTCTCTCTTTTTTTTTTTTTTTTACTAAAAAACTGTTCGTTTTTATGTCTTCCTTACTGTATTTTTAAATACAACTCCGAAAGTATGGATTTACTTCCTCATTGCATCATGAGTTTTTGTTGTCATTATGTGTTGTTTTTTGTATGACAACAATACTTAATGTACTACTACTACTTTGAGCATAATTTTTTTTTTGCAGTAAAGGTCATAAATTCCGTTTTATGAATTGAAAAGAAAGATAATACCATTTACATAAATGTCAGTAGAAGAAAAAATTAGGAGAAGAATTCCTTAAAATATAACTCTAATAGTAAAAAACACAAAATTTTTGAAAAAATTAAAATGTGGCAGATGAATTTTTAATAAATAAGATATCTTTAGGTGTTGTTTTTTGTCTGACAGCGATACTTAATATACTACTACTACTTTAAGCAGAATTGTTTTTTTTACAGTAAAAACCCAAATTTAGAAAAAATTAAAATGGAAATTTATGCAAATGTATGTCTTCCTTACTGTATTTTTAAATATAACTCCAAAAGTATGGACTGATTTCCTCATTGAATCATGAGCTTCTTGTTTTTATAATCATTAATGTGTTGTTCTTTGTATGACAACGTTACTTAATGTACAAGGGCAGACTTTTTTATAGTGAAAATCATAAATTCAGATTTATGAATTGAAAAGAAAGACAATTCCAATTACAGAAATGTCTGGAGAAGAGCCAAGTAGGAGAAGAGTTCCTTAAGTTATAATTCAAAATTATTAAGTAAATGAGAATGTCAAAAAGTAAGAAATACCAGTCAAATGGATAACAAGAAATTTTTGTGTCTGAAAATCAAAGATTATTAAAGCAGTGAACGCATAAAAAAGATTTGAGAAAAATGGGTGCTATATTAAAAGAGCTGTCGATTCCCTCCTTTTTTTTGTTGTAGTTAATCTGTCTCAAAGGCGGACATTTCTTTTCACGCATTTCTTTAATTATTTCATTTTACACGCGACTATTTTTAAAATTCTTTAATTTCATTTCTAAAAACAAGGTACAAAACTATACAAGGGTAACATAAAATTCTATACTCTATATTTTTGTTTACAGAGAAAACAAGTGCAGAGAAGACAAGTGATTTTTCATGTGCAAAGATATTTTCCTTTGCCATCATGTGGTAGGATCTAGTTTACCCCCATTAATCTTCATATTGGTTTGATTGTCATCCGCATAAATTTGATATAAGTCATAAAGTTATTACTTTCCTATAAATATTTTTGTTTTCTTACTTTAAAGGTTAAAATTATCTGTACTGTTATTATTAGATTTTTGAATTTGTTTGATTTCTAAATTAAGAGTTTAGGAGGAATTGTTTTGATTATTATTATAATGTAATTCTACGTTACATTTTAGGATAAAATTATTTAGATCGGTGTCGGATCTTAACCGTGATCGGTGTCTTAACCGTTTTACAATTATTAGTTTTTGGTGCAAATTGCATTAATATATTATTTTTAGTTACGGTTAAAGAGATTCGTTAAATGATTTAGAATTTCACTTTCAGCTTTATGCATAAAGTGACGAATGAAATTTTTTTATTTAAAATACATATATCTGTTTGGTAAGCAAAAATATTAAATTACAGTTTTGAACTCACTAAATTTGTTATAACAATTTAATTTCAATTTTAAATGTTACTTCAAAAAAAAAAATTATTAATTAGAAAAGTGTGTTCACTTATAGATCTTAATTGTATCATAAGGGAAATATTTGGCCGTGGAAACTGGAAGCACAAGTGTTCTTTTTAGTACAAGTTTTATTTAGTTGATTAATTTCATTTTTTTTATGCCAAGAAGCAGCAATTAATGTGAAGCAGAGCCGCGATGGCTCATGGGATAGAACCGGGTTCGAATCCCAGTCGATATGAATTCTGCATCCGGCTTGCACCGATCACAGTGCTGACGTGAAATATCCTCAGTGGTAGACGGATCATGGGTTAGAGTCTCTTTGTCGTCAGGCTAGCCGTGGGAGGTACTCGTGGTCTTCCTTTTCATGTAACACAAATGCAGGCTAGCTCCATCAAAAAGTTCTCCGTGAAGGCAAATTTCTCCCAATACTTGATCAAGAAGTTCCCTTGTCTTCTGGATTGGTTTCACAATTATAAGGCTACGGAGTTGAACATTAGCAGTCGTAAACCCGAAAGTTCGGTCGGTTGTTCAACGACGGTTATAAAATAAAATAAAACTAGTTATTCAATAAATAAAAAAATTTAAATTCTGTACAAAATCAGTAAATTAAAATGGCATATTTATAATACCATCTTTAAATGACAAAAGGAAAGGAGTGTCATTGGTAATTTTAAAAATTTTGATGGGGGAATGTCCGTTATAATAGAGATATTCCCTAGAAATGACACATATTTATGAAACGCTCAATCCAATGCAAGTATGAATTGCAATTCGGAGTGTTCTATGAATGCAATATAACAAAATCAGATGTTTTTTAGGCATATCTATATTTATAACCATCGTTGAACAGCCGACTCAATTTTGGGTTTACGACCTCTAATGTTGAACTTCATAGCCTTGTAATTTTGAACCCGATCCAGAAGATAAAGGAACTCCTGGATCAAGCATTGAGAGAAATTTGCTTTCGCGGAGGACTTTCTTTGGTGGAATTAAGTCGCATTTGAGTTACATGGGGAGGAAAACCACATTTTTAGTGCCAGAGTCTTTTAAAATTATATGAATTTTAAAAAATATTTTTTAGAATTAGATAATTTTCAAAATTAGAATTTAAACTTATGATAAGGCAAAGGAAAATATCTTAGCACTTGTAAAATAACTTTTTTCTGTAAAAAATAAAGGGTATGGAATTTTCTATTACCCTTGTACAGTGTGCAAAAAAAAGGGGACCACTCTTAATAACTTTCGACCCAGTGATCGAATTTTCCCATTCTAGGACTCAAACTAAATTAATAAGCGGGGGTAACCTCAAACATGCTAATTAATTTATGCCGGCGACATTTTAGGTTACGAAATCAGACACGAAAGCTCACTTTCTCTGAATAAACATACCTTTTTTTAAAACTGATTTGGATTTCTTCGTCGCTTCTTAAAAATAGTCGTATATTTAAAATTCGATTTCTCAGGAACTATTCGACCAATTACACTCAAAGTTAGTATTTTGCTATTTAAAATTACATTCTTTAGAATGATGTGCACAATTATAAACTTCTCAGTTAAATTTTTTTTTCCGCACTTATGTTAAATAAAATGTTAAATATAATAATAAATATAATAACAAAGTATTAAAAATTACATTTTGCTTTGAACTACCTTTGTATACTAGCTCAATAATTGTGTGCAAAAACTTTTAAATTCACTAAAAAAGTTCTCGGAGGTATAAAGAAATACGCAAGAAGTTAAACTAACAACACGAGATAAACTAACTTAACGGAAACGTGATAAACTAACATAACAAGATAAGCTAACATAAGGTCCAATCTTTAGACCACTCTTCTGATACATTATTGGGACCATGCACACTGCGGCTAACCCCCCCCCCACTCTATTTGGAGGGTAAGGAATCTAAATCCGTTAAGAAAAAAGAATTCAGATCAAGTATTTTTTTTAATGTCTGATTTCATAACCTAAAATATTGTCGACTCAAATTAATTAACATAATTGAGGTCCATTCTGTAAGTTTTAGTCTTAGTAAGCGAAAATCCGATCAATAAATTTTTGAGAGTGTTTCGTTTTCTTCCCCTTTCTTTGCGCACTGTACGTAGGTGGTATGAAATTCGATACTCTATTATTTTTATTATTTCTTTTAGAGAAGAGTGCTTTTACAAGAGCTTTCTGTTGCCAACTCCGAAGTTGAAATTCTTGTTACGAAAACAATCTGATGCTAAAAATATATTAAATTCAGATTATTTTAAGACTCGGGAGACTAAAAGAAAAATATTTATTTTAATCTTTAAAAACAAAATTGATATTTCCTATAGTTATATCTATAAAAAAAAAAACGTATGTGTTGTCTAAAAAACCGTACCCTGATCCCATTGTATAAAAAAACGTATCCTGATATTGTGTATAAATAGTACTGTACAGTCATTATGTGTGCAGTATTTTAATGTATAATATTTCTGTACATTGAAGTATTGTAGATATACTTGACTTGGAAGAAATATTCATTAATCTTAACGCCCTTTTATAAATTGAATTTCTTTTGATTTTTAGACGCAAGAGGAAATCAAAATCTTTAGAATGTTTCTGATATCAGTAGTTTTCGGAACAAGATAATACTTTTATAGATGTTGGGAATTGAATGTTCCATTTTATTGTTGTTGTTGGCAATTGTTTTCGAATTGTTCTCGAATGTGAAATTCATTAAATTGTTTGCATAAGAAAAGTGAATTTTGAATACTTTTCAGCTTTAATTTAATAATTTTTGCGTGGCTAAAAAAAAGTTAAATTAAAAGTTAGTTGAAAGTTAAATTAGATAAAAAAAAAAAGCTTATTTCAGAAAAATCAAGCATCTGAAACAACAAACCTCTTCCCATCTTTTGAAACTAACTAATTTTTATGTTATAAAATTAAATGCAAACTTAAACAAAAAAAAAAAAAAAACATAATTGCTTATTTATTTAAAATAGCTTTATCATTCATAAATAGTTAATTTGTTCTTACACATATATGCTGGGATCATTTTTTGGAAACTTAATTTTATTCATCGATCCATCTTTACACGACGCCAACAGAAGTGGTATTTCCGCCCTAAGAAAATGACATGGACTAAAAATAAAATCGTATGAGAAAAATCATGTACCTTTGTCGATGGAGATAACCTCTGAGAATGACCAACCTCCCGAGATGTTTCACTGTATTATGGTGAGAATTCATGAAAATATTAATTTTAAAACAATGACGTATTTTAATTAGGCAGAAAAGTTCTCTTTATAAAATTGTTCGAAATCTTAACGAAAAAAAATTATAGAAATCTTCAAAAAATGCCCTGTTTCATGTACTCATTAACGAGAGAGCGTCGAAGCCCCAGCTCCTGTCGTCCTTGCGTTAATATATTTGAGAAATGTCTTTATGTTCTATTTCATTTTTTATATGTTTATTTGAATGCGCACTGAATTCAGTTAAATTTACGAGAAACATTATAATCAACTAAGAAAATAAGTTTGCAGAAAATAAAAATAAGATATTTCACAAATTTATAAATACAGAAATAATTATTAATTACAGCAACTAGTTAAATGCCATACAAAGAATAAATGAAATAGAAAAATAATGAAATAGAAAAATAATGAAATAGAAAAATAATAAGTAATGTGTAACACAAATTTTTATTACATATTTTAAAATCATACAATTTGTGAATGTCCTAGAACTAATAAGAATATTTTAGAATGCACATCATTTACAGGGTAAAATGGCAATAATGAAAATGCAAATCAAAACAGATGTAAATATCTTTTAAAATATATACAAATCAGTTTTTGAATTTCGATAATAGATACGTAAGAAAAATATTGAGATTATTGAAAAACTGCATCCAATAAATGTTTCTGTACTGTGAATGACCAAAATGGGTGCCCTACATCAATGATTTCTTAAGGTCAAGTGCCACTGCCAGGTATTCATTTGCCCGATATGCCCTACAACAATGATTTTTTAAGGTTCAGTGCTACTGCCCGGTACTCCTAACACTGGTGTTTCTCCGAATCTATCCTCAGCAGATATTAAAATATCGAATAAATATAATAATATCAACGAATAAATTAATCTCAAATCAGATATATCAAATATTTCAGACATTCCCCAAAGTGATTATGTGACTGTTGACATTCACCGGGTGATATTCGACATTCTCTTGATTTCGATCATTCATGGTCTATCATGGAGCAGATACACTCTTTTGAGAAAACTCAGATCCACGAAAACTTTTTCGAGAAATCAAACACAAATATTTTAAAAACGCAAATATTTTGAAACTATTATAACTGAATCGATTGGAAATGTTAAAAAAGTTGAAAAAAATTCTCTTGGTGGGTTTACCCTGTTTGAAAGGACCGAAGCATGGAGTGAAGTACTTAGCTGAGAAACAAATTTAAAAGAAATGGCGGATTTTTTTTTTGGAGCCAAAGATATTGTAAAAAAATTTACATTAATGAATTTTTTTTGGGGGGCAGATTAGTTTAAACGAAAATAAATCTTTTTATTTTTTATTTAAAAAAAGATCTTCATAACAAAATAATAAAAACCATAATTCCTTTATTTCATAACTTGAAAGCTTTTGGAATAGTAATAATTAATTTTAAATATAAATGGAAAAAAAATCCTGTCATTTTATCACTCCTTTTTAGCTAAAATAATTGTTTCGAATACAAATCTTTCCCAAAGAATAAATAGTAACTAACGATATTCTTTTATTGTTGACATTATTCTAGATGGGTACATTTCAAAAATGAAAAGAAGTAAAATGTGATTTTTTGTTAATGTTGTTGACCAAATAAAAATAATGCTCATTGTAAACGACCACCTTCATTTTGCAATGTGGCTAATCTAATCCAAAAAGTTTCCACTATTTCAAATCAGCCTGACACTTTTTAGGCTCATTGTTGCAAATACATTAGTAATTTCTGTACGTGAAAATGATACGTGAAATGAAAATGATAAATAGCTTACTTTGCTGTCAATCCACAACAGAAATAACAAGGAATGCACATTTCAATGAAAAGTTCCTCTAAAAAAGCACGTGACTCGATGCGTACGCACAGGTCATGTCTTTGACGTAATTGCACAGAATCTCGTTTTTTAGAGATTGAACGAGAAAAATTAGAAATTCCTGTTTTAATGCATTTACGATCATTGGAGATAGTGCAACTCCGAAGGAGGAGTAATTTCTCTTGAGATGGGATAGAGTGAAGTAGGGGATAAGTTTGGGGGTCATATGATCAGGTTTTTTTTAATTAATTTTTTTAAAGTATCCAACACATCAGCTCTTACTTTTTTCGATCGGATATTTATTTCTTGAAATATGTCTATTACTGTGAGTGACCGAAATTGATGGTCTACCAGTGAATGTTGAAAATCACATAGACGCTTTGATAAATGTCCGAAATATATACTAGGTCTAGTTAAGTGCCACTGCCTGGTACGCCCTACATCAATGTTTTATCTTCAGTGGTAGACGGATCATGGGTTAAAGTCCCCTTGGCGTCAAATAAACGTGGGAGGTTCTCGTGGTCTTGCTCTATATGCAAAGCAAATGCGGATTAACTCCTCCACGAAGGCACATTTCTCCCAGTACTTTATCCAGGAGTTCCCTTGTCTTCTAGATTGAATTAAAAATTACAAGGCTACGTAGTTGAACATTAGTAGTCGTAAATCCAAAAATTGGGTCGGCTGTTCAACGACGGTTATAAAATAAAATATCAACAAATAAGTTAATATCAAATCGGATATAACAAATATTTCAGACCTTCACCAAAGCGTCTATGTGAATGCTTACATTCACCGGTGAAAGTCTTGATTTCGGTAATTCACGGTAACATCTCCATATGAAAAACATCTTATACCTTTTTTTCCTTTCTATTTTGCGATCACCAAAATGCAAAAACTGGTAAGCAAAAGGGACGCATTTTATTATTCTAGAAAATCATAGTTTACAATAATTTTTTCGTCTCTTTTTAAAAATCTAGGATTTTAAAATTTCCCTCTATCCCATCTACGCTTTCAGAGGCCCTCTTCGTATTAATGCACACAAAATACTTCTTATAAAAATACTTTATAGTCCTTACATTGGGTTAAATGAATCAACAGAAATCAGCCCAGATATGTTAAAATCATAATAATGAGAAATACACAGACAAAGTGCTTTATTATGTATTTTTATAATCATGATACTTCCCACTTGTTTAAATCATATTATTATATAAGAAACAGATATGAATTCTATTTTTTGTATGCGAAAAATTACAAAATTTTATTTATTAGTAATTCGGAATATATTCAATTTTTTTCGCTTCATGAACTTATTTTTAAATGATTAGTAAAACAACGAGTTATAGTACAGTTATCGAACAAAATAAATGACTGTTATCAGGAAAATGTGTTCCTTTATTCGTTGGAAGTGTGGTTTCTTTATTCGTTTTAAGTACTTGGGTGTTTTGAAATTATTTTATTATTAATTTTACGGTCTCTTGAAATTAATTTGTTATTAGTTAGAAATTAATGTCTTATTGTATATTTATTATTAGTATTAATTTATAATTAATTCACTATCGATTTATAATTAATTCATAGTTAGTTTACTTTAGAGTCCCTCGAAGTCATTTAACCTTCGTATTATTCTAGAAGTACACAATTTGAAATATAAGCGCAATTCAGTTAAATCATATTTTTGATTTTTATTAGTTTTCTTAATTTTATGGTGTAAAAACAGTTATTTAATCTAGGTCATAAATCATAAATTAAATAGTGAATAACGTATATTCCGTTAATTGTTTTCTCTTTTTCATTCATAATTTTGTTTAAAATGATCATTCTAGTTAAAAGTCTTTCTTTTAAGATTCCCTTTTTTAATGTATCAATTTAAGAACTGTTAAAAGTACGTGTGTTAGAATTGATTCACAGATCTTAAAAAAGAAAATGGAATATTAAATCTTGTAGAATGTGTATGAAGAAGTTAAAGGTAAAAAAGTACGCTTTTGCTTTTTCAAAACAATATTGCTTTAAAAAAGAATAATTTTTGTATCCATGTATGCATTTAAAATAAGTCAATAAATTATTATTTAAATATATAACCACGTTTTACTAAACTTATATTGTTATAATAATGTACTATAATATATTTCGGTAATTTGTAGAGGAATGTTTATATAATTTACATCTTAATTCATTATTGAAAAATTTTTTAACATTTATAGTTTACAAATAAAAAATAAAACCTTCGTCAAGAACTGCATACTATAAAATAAAATATATTTGCTTTCACAAGACAAAAGCAGATATTTAAAATCGCACTGGGAGAAGAGCTGCAGCTTGTGACGTCAAAAAGTTGCTTTCTTCTCTATTGGAGTTGAGCAGATCCGTAAATTCTGTTACTGGGTCCATCCTCCACCCCCGAGGACATCATTTAATGCACTTTTATTCTTAGTATTTTGAACTATTGTGTTTCTATATTTATCAGACCCTGTGCAGTAACAAAAAAATGCTAAGCCCCTATAACCTTTTTATCCTTTCAGAGTTTTAAAACACATGTTTTAATGGTATTCTGGGATTATCCCGTCGAACATTTTTTCGCCAAACCCGATACTATTGCTAAAAGATAGCTTGTTCGCCAATAACCGCAAATTTTATCAAATTTACAATTGTGGGGTTTCTCAAAATGGCGAAACAAGAAACACTCGGATTCGTATATAAACAGATTTATGTGGCGGCGACTGCACATGGATAATGACTTGTTTTTTTTGCGCTTTAAAAGCTATCAAGGACTTTTGGGGGCTGAAATAATTTATAATAATATATATGGTAGAGAATTCTTCAATGTATATTTATGAAAAAATAGAAGGTTTTACTTTGGTTTGATTCTTTTTATTACGTATTTTTACACTTACATTTTTTTATTATTATTATTTGATAAATTTAATGTGTAAGAGGGGTACACACACAAACTCTTCATTTCATTATTACGGATTACTAGTTTAAATACATTTTGATTATATCTATTTTTAACGCATATGCCAGTTTGTTCAAGAATTGTGAAAATCGAATGAATTTTATTTTTTTGTTAAAGAAGTATTATCAAAAAAGTTTTAACAAAAAACAAGCTTTTTTTTCTAAAAATATATTGGTCCTGCAGTAGACTTATCGTAAAGACATGGTTTCTAGTAGAACACCGAAGTCAAGCATCACTGGCTGGTCCTCGTTAAACTGTTTTACCGTAAAATGCTCGACTTCGCGTGCAGGCCGTCGAGCAACCAAAGTAGGGAATCAAAATTGCGATGGCATTTCTTCGGATCATCTTCAGGGATGTTTCCCAGAACGTCGCCAATAACAAATTGTGCAGCTCCATCGCAACATAAATAATGTACCTACCTGCCAGTTTATTCAAGATTTGTGAAAATTCGAATGAATTTTATTCTTAAAGAATTATTATCAAAACATTTTTATCAATAAACAAGCTATTCTTTCTAAAAATATATTGAAAAAGTAAATGTAACTATAAAAAAAAAACCTGCTATAAGTTTTATTTGGCAAACGTAAATAAAATAGTTTAGTTTTATTTCATCTAATATTTTATCACTTAATATAGGTTGATATAATGAATTTAGTTTTGATTTGGACATCGACGACTTTTGACCCAATTCTAAAATAACAGTTTTGACATCACATTTTCAGTAATTTACTAAAATAAACTGAACGCCGTTCTGAATTTTTTTTTGTCTTCATTCGTTGTTTGGAAAATAGGAAGGTTTTTTTCCCTTCTGGATAATGGAAAAATTCAAAAACACGTTTGTGATGAAAAGTTTGGAAACTTAATTTCTAATTTTAATTTGGAGTTCTTAAAACTGACTATGGTAGAAAAGAAGAAAAAAAAAACTTTTACTTAATATTTATGTGGTTGATCCATTGCCACTTTAAAAGAAATACAGACTAACGTGAGTGAGATTCCTCTCTTACAAAAACAATGTGATTTGACTGGAGTGATAAATTTCATAAGTTAAGAGGAGTCGAAGCACAAGAAATGCAAACACATAACTGCACGAACTCGAAACATTGATGAATAACAAACAAACAAGTAAAACAAGCTTTCAAAGTAAAAATTTTGAAGAAAAGATAATTGATGTGGATGCTTAGATGTAGGGGTGAGTATAGTCAAGGTCGGGTATAGTTTGTTTAGGTAAAGAACTCCCCCAGCTATTCGTCTGGAGTAGTGGCGGGGACTATGGTCACGAGGTTTAACTATTTCAAATAAGGGTGTTGGGTCATTATTCAAGACTGGTTTTGTATCGGGTCGGCGAGAGAAAGGGAATCAGAGGAGAAACTCCCCTCTTTGAAATTTGCTATTTCTTGTTTCCATAGCAACAGACGGTTTTAGACTTCGTGGCAAGGGGAGTTCTTTCTATAGACAAACTATACATCGATTGTGTGGAATTAAGTTCCGCTTTCTAGCTGACTTAAAAAAGGACATGCCTTATTGGTCTGTTGATTAATTCTAGGCATCTGTGTAGATAAGTATGCATTACTATGTCAATTCTCGAATGTTTTTAAGCTATCCTTATTTATTGGTCATAAAAAATATTTTAGTCCAATTGCTAATGGTATGAATCTTCAGTTGCTAAAAATTCCTAACTCGAACAAACAATTAGAATTTAGTCCAACTGTTAATCCAAGTGAACCAATAGTTAAGCACTGTTCTGTTTTGATAACCTCTCACCAGGGTACTCCACTGATGTCTATGCTGGGCCGACAAAAGCTGCAGTGCTGAGGAGGAAGGAGATAACTACTTCTAAGGCTGAAGAAAGGTTTTACGGTCCCAGGCGAATCCTTACTTCATATTTTGCAGAGTTTTTGGATGACAATTTATCAAAAATTGTAGTTTTTATGTAGAAATGAAGATATTATCTGCAAATTTCCTTTAAAAAAAATTTAAAAAAATTTTGATCGTCTTTCGGCGATCACAGGTTACCCATAGGCAAAATGGTTGTTGTCTAATTTTTTACCGTCTACATTCTTTAGCTTTAGCTTTTTCAGCGTCGGTAAGTTTAGGCCCTGGCATCGTTTTTTTTTTTCTTGCTTCAACTCTAACCTTTGGGACCGTGTCAATCAGTTAGGGACCCTCTTTATTTGTGATATTCACCTGAATTAGTGTTGAAAACGATCCAGTTTGAACTGCATGTTAGAATTTCTTGATTCTTAATTTTTTTATATTTCCATTGGCATATTAAAAGACAATTGGACATCAAAAAAAAAGAAAATCTATAAATAAGAGTGAGCAATCCAGTAGCGTTCCCAGATAGATTTCCGAGGGAGAGCAGGGAACCAAGAGAGGTGAGACAAGTCCATTACCTCGTGGAGGTCACACAATGAAGAAAATCGATCATGAACCACGCTGATGCGACATAGATGAAAAAAATGTGGAGTGCTTCACGATTTTGCGTGTCATCCTCAATTCATAATGTCATTCCTAATTAAAACAATACAAACAAAAATATTGTTCAAATGATGAAATTCTCTTTTATTCACAACTCAAGAAGTATTTATGGGATCTCTCTGGTCCCATATCTCAAAAATAAACTCACCAACTTAATGCATAACAAAATTAAAAGTGAAAAAAAGAATTCTAAAAAAATTATCAAACAGCAGCGGTCACCAAAGCAACGCATGCAATGACGACGCATGTGCACTGTTTACTATTACTCTTGAACACAGTCAAAAAGTGTGATGACGTCTAAATAAGGTGCGCACGCCATCAAACCCAAAACAATACCCATTTTGCCAATGCGGTAATAAGCAAAATATTTTTTGTAAGGAATTTTGCTGGAGCTCTCTGTAGTCCCAGGACAATTGTCAGACTCTCTCCTTTCCGCCTTGACTACATTACATGTAAATTACGTGCATAATTTTCTTAAATTCTCTTATAGATGTCAATTGTCTAATTGAAATGTCTGCTGCTTTGTATGGAAATTTTAGAATTTCTAAATTTGCCGTAGAACTAGCATATGTACCCGACTAGGTGACTTGAATTTTATATAAAAAAAGTTTATAATAAAAGCGGCACATTAATAACTGTTGAAATATTGTGAACCACTAAACAATGAATATTTTGATCAAATTTGACAGTTTCTAAGACGAACAGTTTAGCTACCCGGTTTTGCCCCACTTTCCCCCATGTATTTAAATTATGTATTATACATAAGCAAGTGGTGGTTACAAAGGGTAGTCATAAAAAAAATTCAGCTGATCATTTCAGATGATGTTCTTTGAAAATATGCGATTGAGAACGTGATGATTTAAAACAACAGAGCAGCCACACAGTTAAAGTGATCAAATTTTAAAATTTTTGAATGGCAACATCCTATCTTTCACTTTACACGTAGGAAGCGTTTAAAAAGAAAAAAGTAAGCGCATTTTTATTATAATCAACGTTGCTCGTTAAAATTCCCTTTACATGCAGTGCTAGATATTGAATCAGGTCTTCGCTTGAAGTTGCCAGCAGCTTACAAGGAAAGTGAATTGTTTTTACCGAACTTGGTTTCAGAAACTGTAATCGAAAGCTCGTGATTCTCAAAATCTGTAAAAGAAATAATTTAAATAAACTGATCGACCGAACTGTTCTTGTTAAAACTGTTATTCTTGGCAACTATGTCTGAAGGCTAAAAATTACACGCATCCCACTTAAGGTTTTAAACAGGTGGAAAAGTATGGAGACGGAATTAGTCGTTAGATATGACACATATAGAATACTGCTCAATTAGCAACTCTTAGAACTGGGGCAAACAAAAATGCCTACTATGTGGCATTCACTATTGTCTTTGAATGTATCCTAGTCCTCGTAGAATATTCGTTCTCGGTACTTACTTTTTTTTGAAGCGGTGATACATCGTAGATGCGTGTAATTTTTGGCCTTCAGACATAGTTGCCAAGACCAACAGTTTGGAATAAAATAAACGAAGAAACACTTAATCTCAAAAATTAGAGCAGCGAAATGTAATTGTAATGTTATTTGCAGATACTACCTGTCATTATTCATAACCTTTTTGTTTTGTCCTCTAAGATATTCTTCTTTAAAACTGTACGACAAAGGCCCATAATTTAAAAAATATTGCTCGTGGTTAACGGTAACCGTGAAAGCTTAACTGTTTTGAATCACCTTGATCGCATATCTTCAAACAATACGATATAAAATTTATTTCGGTTGGTCGAGAGAAAAAGCAGCCAAAATTCTTGGATAGTAGAAGTCTTCTATGACTACCTTGTATTTTACAACACTTGCTCATTGAAAAGTCGTAGCATTTATTTTGATGTAGCAAAACGCAACGGCAAAAATATTTTCACCTGATTTCTTTCAGTATTCTTGTAATCGCTCGAATTATAAAATTATATTTAATGCTCTTTAAATTACAAATAATCTAAACCTTTAAGAGTCGATGATTTTCGACTGAGCCCTCATTACACAGGTTAGTTGCTTAGTTCAAGTGCTTTAGATTCACAGGCTTAGTGCTTTAGATTCACAGGCTAGTTGCTTTGATTTCGCCTCATTAACGTAATGAACCAAACGGATGCAATTCTCATAGAAACATTTAATATCTTATGTAAGCAAGAAACAAGTTTAATAAAATATTTTACAAGGATACATCGTCAACTGGGTTTGGCGGCAAATTGAAATGTGGCAAGGAAACTTCATCTCGAACAACTTGCCGAAATCTGTGCTTTCGCCTCATATACCTAGGACAACAGGAACACAAAAGTTTGGTAAATGCCCTTCTAAACTCCCTGCTCCAACACGCGTATATCACGGGATTCATTCCAGAGTTTGTCCACCCTAACCACGTGACGACGGAGAAGACAAGTTTTGAGTTCATCACACAACTGTCACCACAAATGCCCATCAAGACATTCGTAACGAAAAATGGAAGCCAGCATAAAATAAACACACCCATCACAATGCCTAGCGTCTTGGCGGCTTTCCTTTCTTTGGCGAGTTTGCTGATTTTCCTGCTCAATGAGAATGTTTTTATGTGTCGGGACGGGAGTGACGCTCCACTCGTTAAGTTCGTTTCGTACTTTGGCGAGTAAATACCCCCTCTGTGAATTCGCAGCGTCAACGAAGCGCATTCGCCGTTCGAGTGAACTTGCTTCGTTCCGAGTTTCAAGCTCCTTTTCTGTTCCATGGCAGCTCTGTAAATTCTGTAATACGTGATGAGCATGACAGTCAATGGAACGTAGAAAGAGACAGCTGAAGAAAAGACTAGATAGCCAACGTCTTCCGTGAAGAGACACTGGTGTTCTGGCGGAGATTCTACTGACACGGCCCTCCACCAAGCAATTGCTGGAAAAGAAATGAGGGCGGAACATACCCATACAAGGACAATCAACAGGGCCGCCCTCGTGGGACTCATTTTTCTTGGATAAGACATGGAGTCTGTTATTGCCCAGTATCTATCCAGCGAGATAACACAGAGATTCAGTATCGAAGCAGTACTGGCTAAGACATCTATGGATCGCCATATATCACACCAGTCCTGTCCAAATGGCCAGTAGCCGTCTCTTATTTCTAAGACGACACAAAACGGCATCACAACAGCACCAACAATGCAGTCGGCCGTGGCTAGAGACGCTATGAAGTAATTGGTAACCGTGTGGAGATAGGGTTCTCTTGCCACTGCCACCATCACGAGAATGTTACCGAAGATTGTCACCAGGCAGAAAAAGGCTAAAATGATTGCGAGTACGTTGTTGTGGAACGTCGATTCATATTCTGATATCGATTCTAAACGTGTGTTCCAAACTGGTTTTGAAGAAAGGGTTGTCGTTGTTGTATCCGTCGAACGCAAGCTTGGAGATTCTTCCTCCAAATCCGTGTGGTAATCGACAACTCCAAAAAAAGAATCATTGACCGTAAAGTTTTGAAACAAGTGATTTGATAGTATTACAGCTGTTTCATTCATAAACATGTTTTGTGTCCACAATGTTATGAATTACAAACGTTCAACAGGGCTATAAAAACACATTGTCATTAAATTTTCTTTTAAATTCTTGGAATAACGAATATCTTTTGCAACAATTATTCGCGGGAATGCATGATTTTGTGCCATTCAAAATACTTTCAGCATTCAAAAGTTTGCATAGTGGTATATTCCATCTATGATAGACTTTCTCCTTAATTTATAAGAAACGTGCTTTGCATTAGAGGCGTCATTTTCTGCCATCACATCCTTTAAAGAAACCTGAAACACAAATGAAAATAATTTGTCGCAAAACATGACAACAAGGTATACAATAATATAACAACAAACAACAATGAAAACAGCTAAATCATTCATTTAAATATTTTTTCTTCAGTTAAAATAGTTCCTTTCACTATTTAAAAATAGGATAGAGGTCTTAAGCTGCAAATCAGATCTAATTATTCACATCTAAGTTAGAGTTCTTATGTATCTACAATAATGATGGGAAAAGTTTGTGTAGGAGCGTGTGTCCCTCTTAACTCTAGAATTGTTTTTGTGTTCTGAAAAAAAGGGCAACAGTTAAAAGGGAGAATTTTTGCCCCGGTTTTCAAAATTTTTCGAAATTACTTCGCTCGGGAGAGACACTTGAATTTTTCTAGCGGATTATGAATTTTCCACATAAGCTTTGAATTAACCATTGTTTTAAATTTATCTGTTAATAATTAGGTACTTGCACTTCAAGAAGATTGAAATCACAGGTACCAACACATCTGACCTATGACGTTAGTGCCAGCTGATCGCTTATAAGCAAAATGTCATGTTAAAGTTAAGCTTCTCCGCATAAATTAGAATGTTAATTAACGTGAAGTTAATTAAATACAGTGCCGTATCGCACATCGAAATTGCTGAAATATTATTCTTTATCTTCTACGGCTTCGAAACTTAGATTTATTATTTGTTTACATATTTTATTGTATCTGTGATATATTTTTGTTTTGCATACCTGGCAACTTCGATGTATAATTAGTTTGTTTGTTTTCAACATGACTTCGCGTCTGTCTTTGTGTTAAGTAAGACATATATATAGTGAAAGAATTGAAGTGTTTGTGCAAGAATCATCGTGAAAGTATATCTCACTTAAGAGAATTGATACTTGGCATATTCGAAATAGAATGGAAAGTATAGTTGCTAACGTAAACAAATGCCACATTTAAACAACCAATCAGGACACTCCGTCATTTGCAGGTACCCCATTCTGTTTTTTTCTCCATATATTTAAAAGACAATAAGTTATTTTCTGTGAATAAAAAATTAACATTTCATAATTAGTTCGGAGAATTATTAACTGTTAAACACCATACGGGTTGTTCTACAGGCCGCTGGATTAAAATTTCGCCGTGTAGAAAGGTTCTGAAAATTGCTAATAAATTTTAACATTTATATCAAAAGTTTTAAAGTTATTGTAATTTTATTGTAAGTTGTAAAGTTTTTTCTTCATTTTTAAGTAATTATTTTTTTAATAACGGCAGGAACTGAACTTTGGTTCTCTGCTTTAGAAGATGCCGGAGTGTTTCTCATTTAGCCTTACTATATCTATAAACGAAAGTCACGGAGGCGAGCAACATTACCCACGCAGCACAGATACCAGTTCATAGGTTGGGACACATTCTCACAATAGAGGATAACATACGGAGAAACACCCATGCCTTAAACGGGATTTGAACCTGTAGACATTGGCTTTGCAGCCAAGCACGCTAACCACTCGGACACCTGACCGGCGGTAATTATTTATCGATTGTTGTAGAAAAATTTCTCTTTCTCTCACTTTCGCAATTTTTATTTTATAAGCTCAAGCTAAGCTTAATGTAAAAAATAAATAAATAAAAATAAAATAAAGCATCATTAAATAAATAAATAAATGGAATAATTAAAAAAATAAATAAAAAAAACTAAAAAAAATGTTTCCAGATAAATGTTTTAACACTTATATCTAAATTTTCATAAATATAAAAACTCATTTCATAAATATAAGACAGAAAAAAAACTATTTCCAATGCGAACTGTTTTATGATTATTGTTAAATATTGCTTAAAAGTAAAATTACTTTTTAATTATTGATATTTGTTACGTTGCATATTCTGTATATAGTTTAATTTTTTTTCCAAATACATTTAATTTTTTTAAACTCCTTTTATCCTTTCATTTCTTTATGATTAATTCATTAATAAAATGTGCTTTACAAAAACTATAATAATTGCATATTTTCTGAACAAAATTATTTTATCGCCTTTTAAACAAAACAAAAAAAACTTTTTAGACGATCAGAGAAAAAAACGGTTATTGCCCAGTAAAGATTCAGAGACACGGAAAGGTAGTTTTTTTTCTTCCCATAGCAAGTAAGAATTCTCGGGGGTACCGACTTTCCAAAATCTAGTCAATGCAACAGATAGCAATCCACAATCGTAATTCTTTGATCTTCAAAGATGAATGAGAAACAACCATGGGAATTGGTTAGCGAATTGAACAGGGAGCGAAGCCACCGCATGTATTGTTACGCATGTATTTCTACAAAATCAGATAACTTAAAATAAACAGTAATTTATTAAAAAAGAGTTATTCCATAAAAAGCGAAAATAATGGAGAAAATATACTTATTCATTTAGAGCAGTGTTTCCCAAAGTGTGGTACGCGTACCCCCAGGGGTACGGGAACAGTTTAGCGGGAGTGCGCGTTCTTATGCGAAATATCTTGCCACAAACAAAACTTTCAAACAATTTTATTTAAAAACAAAAGCCAGCCATGAAAATTTATGATTACGTATTTTTCTATTGGCTATTTTTTGCAGAGTTAACAGTTAATAATTAGTGGTGTCAACAGCCAGTTGTGATTTTTAAAGAATTTTGCAATTTTTATAGTAAAGAATTGTAATAAATTCTACTTATTTTGATCATTTTTATAAAATATAATTTTTATCCCTATAACTGTTATCGCAGCAAAAACAATATCATCCTTCTCACTGATGCAAATAAACTTACTAACAAACTTTGAACCAAAAAAGAAAAATAAACATAGTTTTTAAAAAGTACAATAATTTTTTTATTAGTGGTACACAACGTTACGAAAAATTTAGAAAGGGTACACAAAGGTCATAAGTTTGGGAAACACTGCTGTAGATTATACTAGTTTCATCTTACGATTGCAATATGGAACTACGTCTGATGATATTTAAAATAAACAAATAAAGAGAAAGAGAGAGAGAGAGAGAAAGAGAGACAGTGAAAAAAATAAACATAGTTTTTAAAGAGTACATTAATTTTTTTATTAGTGGTACACAACATTACGAAAAATTTAGAAAGGGTACACAAAGGTCATAAGTTTGGGAAACACTGCTGTAGATTATACTAGTTTCATCTTACGATTGCAATATGGAACTACGTCTGATGATATTTAAAATAAACAAATAAAGAGAAAGAGAGAGAGAGAGAAAGAGAGACAGTGAAAAAAATAAACATAGCTTTTAAAGAGTACATTAATTTTTTTATTAGTGGTACACAACATTACGAAAAATTTAGAAAGGGAACACAAAGGTCATAAGTTTGGGAAACACTGCTGTAGATTATACTAGTTTCATCTTACGATTGCAATATGGAACTACGTCTGATGATATTTAAAATAAACAAATAAAGAGAAAGAGAGAGAGAGAGAAAGAGAGACAGTGAAAAAAATAAACATAGTTTTTAAAGAGTACATTGATTTTTTTATTAGTGGTACACAACATTACGAAAAATTTAGAAAGGGTACACAAAGGTCATAAGTTTGGGAAACACTGCTGTAGATTATACTAGTTTCATCTTACGATTGCAATATGGAACTACGTCTGAAGATATTTAAAATAAACAAATAAAGAGAAAGAGAGAAAGAGAGACAGTGAAAAAAATAAACATAGTTTTTAAAGAGTACATTAATTTTTTTATTAGTGGTACACAACATTACGAAAAATTTAGAAAGGGTACACAAAGGTCATAAGTTTGGGAAACACTGCTGTAGATTATACTAGTTTCATCTTACGATTGCAATATGGAACTACGCCTGATGATATTTAAAATAAACAAATAAAGAGAAAGAGAGAGAGAGAGAGAAAGAGAGACAGTGAAAAAAATAAACATAGTTTTTAAAGAGTACATTAATTTTTTTATTAGTGGTACACAACATTACGAAAAATTTAGAAAGGGTACACAAAGGTCATAAGTTTGGGAAACACTGCTGTAGATTATACTAGTTTCATCTTACGATTGCAATATGGAACTACGTCTGATGATATTTAAAATAAACAAATAAAGAGAAAGAGAGAGAGAGAGAGAAAGAGAGACAGTGAAAAAAATAAACATAGTTTTTAAAGAGTACATTAATTTTTTTATTAGTGGTACACAACATTACGAAAAATTTAGAAAGGGAACACAAAGGTCATAAGTTTGGGAAACACTGCTGTAGATTATACTAGTTTCATCTTACGATTGCAATATGGAACTACGTCTGATGATATTTAAAATAAACAAATAAAGAGAAAGAGAGAGAGAGAGAAAGAGAGACAGTGAAAAAAATAAACATAGTTTTTAAAGAGTACATTAATTTTTTTATTAGTGGTACACAACATTACGAAAAATTTAGAAAGGGTACACAAAGGTCATAAGTTTGGGAAACACTGCTGTAGATTATACTAGTTTCATCTTACGATTGCAATATGGAACTACGTCTGATGATATTTAAAATAAACAAATAAAGAGAAAGAGAGAGAGAAAGAGAGACAGTGAAAAAAATAAACATAGTTTTTAAAGAGTACATTAATTTTTTTATTAGTGGTACACAACATTACGAAAAATTTAGAAAGGGTACACAAAGGTCATAAGTTTGGGAAACACTGCTGTAGATTATACTAGTTTCATCTTACGATTGCAATATGGAACTACGTCTGATGATATTTAAAATAAACAAATAAAGAGAAAGAGAGAGAGAGAGAAAGAGAGACAGTGTAAAAAATAAACATAGTTTTTAAAGAGTACATTAATTTTTTTATTAGTGGTACACAACATTACGAAAAATTTAGAAAGGGTACACAAAGGTCATAAGTTTGGGAAACACTGCTGTAGATTATACTAGTTTCATCTTACGATTGCAATATGGAACTACGTCTGAAGATATTTAAAATAAACAAATAAAGAGAAAGAGAGAAAGAGAGACAGTGAAAAAAATAAACATAGTTTTTAAAGAGTACATTAATTTTTTTATTAGTGGTACACAACATTACGAAAAATTTAGAAAGGGTACACAAAGGTCATAAGTTTGGGAAACACTGCTGTAGATTATACTAGTTTCATTTTACGATTGCAATATGGAACTACGTCTGATGATATTTAAAATAAACAAATAAAGAGAAAGAGAGACAGTGAAAAAAATAAACATAGTTTTTAAAGAGTACATTAATTTTTTTATTAGTGGTACACAACATTACGAAAAATTTAGAAAGGGTACACAAAGGTCATAAGTTTGGGAAACACTGCTGTAGATTATACTAGTTTCATCTTACGATTGCAATATGGAACTACGTCTGATGATATTTAAAATAAACAAATAAAGAGAAAGAGAGAGAGAGAGAGAAAGAGAGACAGTGAAAAAAATAAACATAGTTTTTAAAGAGTACATTAATTTTTTTATTAGTGGTACACAACATTACGAAAAATTTAGAAAGGGTACACAAAGGTCATAAGTTTGGGAAACACTGCTGTAGATTATACTAGTTTCATCTTACGATTGCAATATGGAACTACGTCTGATGATATTTAAAATAAACAAATAAAGAGAAAGAGAGAGAGAGAGAAAGAGAGACAGTGAAAAAAATAAACATAGTTTTTAAAGAGTACATTAATTTTTTTATTAGTGGTACACAACATTACGAAAAATTTAGAAAGGGTACACAAAGGTCATAAGTTTGGGAAACACTGCTGTAGATTATACTAGTTTCATCTTACGATTGCAATATGGAACTACGTCTGATGATATTTAAAATAAACAAATAAAGAGAAAGAGAGAGAGAGAGAGAAAGAGAGACAGTGAAAAAAATAAACATAGTTTTTAAAGAGTACATTAATTTTTTTTATTAGTGGTACACAACATTACGAAAAATTTAGAAAGGGTACACAAATGTCATAAGTTTGGGAAACACTGCTGTAGATTATACTAGTTTCATCTTACGATTGCAATATGGAACTACGTCTGATGATATTTAAAATAAACAAATAAAGAGAAAGAGAGAGAGAGAGAAAGAGAGACAGTGAAAAAAATAAACATAGTTTTTAAAGAGTACATTAATTTTTTTATTAGTGGTACACAACATTACGAAAAATTTAGAAAGGGTACACAAAGGTCATAAGTTTGGGAAACACTGATTTAGAGAACCGTTAAAAATCGCTAAACTATTTTTGGCACCAAAGATGCTTTATTAATTTTTGTGATATGTAGATACACTGCTGGAATTTTCATTCAAAAATTATGGTAAAATTAGGCAGCAAATTCAAAACTTATGGCAGCAGTCTGTCCATCCGATTAACCGTAAAGTTTACGGTAAAATGCTTTTTTTCTTTTATCGTTTTGAAACCATTTAAAACTAGCATGGTTATAAAACCACGAATACAAAACTATACGGCATTTTAATCATTTGCAACTAGCATGGTTTCAAAATCGCAAGAAAGAAATTTAGCTGGGCATTGGGGCTAGGCTTCCGTTAAGTAATGGGCATCGGAAAGCGCTGGACACTGGAAAGTCTTTATGTGTTGAAGAGAATGAAGGAAATATTCTGGAGTCAACACTAGGACTCGAATCCCAGTTCTGACGATCACGAATTAGCTCTCTCTGCTATAATATGTACGTAGTTGCAAGGAACAAAGTGGCTTCATTAGGGGGGCTTAGTTGGTGCGATAAAACTTTGGTTGTTTAACCGTATTAGGTGAGAGCAGTTATTAAAAGGTTTTTCTCACAGTTAACTGTTTGATTACTATCTTATTTATGATTAATTGGCTGTTTTGTTTGAATAGGGTAAAATAACAATTGAATTGTTATTTAACCATTTTTTTTTTCAAAAAATTTCTAACATGGCACTAGTGGTAATTTATTTTATAACCGTCGCTGAACACGTGACACAATTTTGGGTTTACGACTAACGATTTTCAACTCCAGAGCCTTGTAATTTTGAACCCAATCCAAAAGACAAGGGAACTCCTGAAGCAAGTATTTGGATAAATTTGCCTCCGTGGAGAACTTTTAGAGGAAACTAAGGTGCATTTTCGTTATATGGAAAGTAAAACCACGAAAATCTCCCACGGTTAGCCTGACGACAAAGAGACTCTAACCCATGATCCGTCTACTACTGCGGATATTTCACGACAGCACTGTGATCGGTGCAAGCCGGGCGGGGAATTCGAATCGACCAGCCATAACTGGGGTCGAATCCGGTTCACCTCAGTATGATTGGTATTGTGGTAAGTTTTGCTGAGGTCATAATTTTAAGGCCCCCGAAAGGGATAAATATATGAGGCTTGCTTTGTGGAAAATTATCAATAGGTGGCTTCGAGCTATAAGCAAAGCATAATGATACAGAATATAATTCATTTTTATTTTGATTGGATGAAAGCTAATAACGTGAAGTCACAGGTAAAGGTAGCAAATAGTAATAAATAACAAAAAAAGGAAATTATTCTAACGTCATTACTTATATCCATTTATTTTTTCCTGTTCTACATATAATTTCATAGTGGTTATTAATACGGTTTTTTTTTCTTCCTGAGTACAGTGTGAAAGATATCTAACAAGATACGTTGAATTGGCACTTACTGCTACTAAGTATTTGGTATATTAAGGTTTTATAAACATTTCTGGGGAACAATGCGGTACAGTGTAAAAGATATCTAACAAGATACGTTGAATTGGCACTTAGTGCTACTAAGTATTTGGTATATTAAGGTTTTATAAACATTTCTGGGGAACAAAAAGGTACAGGGTAAAAAATATCTAACAAGATACGTTGAATTGGCACTTACTGCTACTAAGTATTTGGTATATTAAGGTTTTATAAACATTTCTGGGGAACAATGCGGTACAGTGTAAAAGATATCTAACAAGATACGTTGAATTGGCACTTACTGCTACTAAGTATTTGGTATATTAAGGTTTTATAAACATTTCTGGGGAACAAAGCGGTACAGGGTAAAAAATATCTAATATTTATACAACATACTTTGAACTGGCATTTAGTACTTGTAGTACGAGGGTTGTTTTTCAAAGTAAACGCCGTTTGAAAATAAGAACCAAACGAAAGAAAATTTTTATGAAGCAAATTTATTTTTTGATTCCAAATACGTTTCTCTTTTATCCAAAATAGTTGCCAAGTTTTCTTAAACACTAATCATACCTTACAACTAGATTTAGAATACCCTCTTCATAGTAACTTGCCACCTGCTCCGATAACCAAGAAATCATTACCATTTTCACGTCTTCCTCATCGTTGCAACCAAAATGATGTTTGAAACATCGAAAAATCACTTAGCACAAGGTATGGGCTGTATTGAGGGGTGGTCCAAAACTTTCCAACCAAAAGAATCCAATAAAGCTCGGGACTGCGCTGTGGAGAGAGTCATTGTCACGGAATAGTAAAATTTTCTGTCAACATGCAAGTAAGAAGTTAGTAAACTTCACAAATCTGCCTGTGAATGTATGCAGCAGACCGGATTTTTGCCAACTAAAAACGCATCACTGACCGCACCTCACACGCGGCGGGCGATTTGTTAAATTGGAACATTTTAAAGACTCACAACAGACCTTACAGGTATCCTACACAGCTGCAGCTGAGCACAGTTGTTCCCGAGGAATGCCAGGCCACGACGCAAGCACACGTCGCGACATCCATCGTCTATTAGTGTACACAACGAAATGGGCCTTACTTAAACAGCTCTCGTATTTTGTATATTAATATTTTATATAAGCATTTCTGAGGAACAAAGCAGTACAGTATAAAATCTACCTAATTTTCATACAATATACATTGAACTGTCACTTAGTACTAGTAAGCATTTGGTTTATTAATATTCTATAAGCATTTCTGGGAAACAAAGCAATACAGTACAAAAGATACATAATTTTTTGACATAAAATAACTAGAGTACAAGATAGTACTGTGTAACAGATACTTTATTTTTGACATTATATAAATTTGCCTGCTGAACTGGCACGCAGTACTATTAAGCATTTGTAGTACTAATACTTTGTAATCACTTTTTGGGAACAAAGCAGTACTGAGTAACGGATACCTAGTTTTTATAATGATATAAATTTTCTCGCTGAACTGGTACTTAGTATTAAAAAGAACTAGCCTATTATTATATCTAATCTTTTTTGGGGAACAAAGCAGCACAGTGAACAAGATGCCTAATTCTTAGACTTGATATAACTTTTTCACGGAGCTGGCACATAGTACTGATAACTATTTGTTAATGAAACACTGAAATGCCACGTATTGCTAAAAAGCATTGGTTGTATTAATATTTTATAATCCCTTCTATAGTACAATGTAGTGCAGTGTAACACATACTTAATTTTTAAATATGATATAGTCTTTCTCCCTAAACAGGCACTTAGTACTAACAAGTATTTTCTATTTTATTAATTTCATAATATGGAAAATGGGGCAGTACAGCGTAACAGATATTTAATTTTTAGACATGATATAAATTTTCCCACTGGTAGTGCTAATATACGTTTGCTGCATTAATATTACATAATCTTTTCTAGAGTGCAACGTAGTACAGTGTAACAGATACCTAATGTTTAAATATGATATAACCTGTGACTCTAATTTTGCACTTAGTACTAACAAGTATTTTATATTTTATAATCACTTCTGTAAAACAGAGCAGTACACTGTATAAGATATCTAATTTTTCAGATAAGGTATAACTTTTCCGGCTGAACTGGCACTTAGTGAATGTGTCGAAATTTCAAAAAATAGTTTTATTAGTTAGAATCGGGTCATTTTTAACGTTTTTCAATTTTATTTTGAAATTACTAGTAATTCTAACGACGCAACAGCATTAAAATAACGTTTGTTATGTTTAACTCCGGTAAAAATACAGAGTTACATTTTAAATGAAATATGAAAAGTTGTGTACAGTAATGATTAAACTAAAGCACAAAATAAGTAGGTCGATCGTTGTGCCACACACGAGTGCTTTGCTACACTGTTTCAAAGTAATTTGAGACAAATTTTAGGGTTCGTGTTTGGCCGAATGCACCTTGCTTTCGTGCTTTCAATCATGGAACACCAAATATTATATTCTAAGCCTTGGAGGCTAATGGGATAGAGCCTGTAAATTTTAGGACGAGCTCTCGTTTCAAACAATAAAATTTTTTTATTTTGGTACATTAGGCTTATAACTGCCTTCATTGAGTTCTTAAATCAATCTGAGTTACATTTTCATTATAAGACGCCATCTAGTGGCTCTGAATTATATTTTCATTATAAGATGCCATCTAGTGGCTCTGAATTACATTTTCATTATAAGACGCCATCTAGTGGCTAATAATTTTATCAAATTCTACAAAAAGAATTAAATTGCTTAATGAATTCTTTAGAGTCTGGGGTGAACTAGGGGCTAAAGAGAAGATAGAGCAGGGCTGGTTAATTTCTTTCTCAAAGCTAAAGTTTTGATTTCTCACCTCATGACGCCACGTCAGACACAAATCTCGAAAATCACAAGTAAAGGATATATGAAAACTTAGCTGTTTAAAGTTAGAAAAATTTCTCAATGGCTGTCGTCATTGTTTCATTATCGGTTAATTTTAGTTTTTAACTTTTACTGTTAAATAAAAGAAAATATACCAGGACACTTTTATATTTTTTTTAACAATTTATATATAATGGCAAATTTTTTTTAAACATTTTCATTTGGAAACAAAAGCATTAAAAGCTAATTACTAAAAAATATAATCTTCGGGCATATAATAATGGAAATATTAAACTTGCTCATAAACATTTAAAATTAAGGCGTTATAATTAAAAGATATAAAATATTTTGAATAATGACAATAAAAGATATATTATGAAACTGAAGGAAGTTTTAAGCATTAATAACTTTTATTTTTGAAGTTTCAGGATTTTATTTTCTTTGACTTAGTACATTTTCTTTCTTTTTTTTCTGTCTAAAGTTACGAGACGGTATCGATTTCAATGGCGAAATTCTAATAAAAGTTCTTACGCGTCTAAACGGGAAACATAAAGCATAATGCTTTCTTTATTCACAGCAGGATAAATTCTTCTAGTACATTTTATCATTCATTTGATGTCACCTTAATATTTTCTGAAGTAAAACATGAAAAATGACTTTTCTCATTTTGTGTTTTATAATAATTCTTGGCGGTCGCTAACACGCAAGCTGATATTTGACTACTATTATTAAATTTTGGTATTAGATGAGAAGAAAATTACCTCAAAATTAAAAAAAAATTGAAAACAATGCATGGAAATAAATTTCAAAAGATAATGCTAGTTACATGCGAAACAATTTATTTTTAAAGCGAGATGTTGATGCTTCTCCGCTGTGACGTCACTGACTGAAGCTCAGAGTGGCACGAGTATCTTCAAACAAGTGAGCTAGCTCCTTCTATTGTCTCTTTAGACCAGAGCAGTTGATGCTGACGTCATTGACTGAATACAGAATCTCGGAGAGACACGAGTCTTTTCAAAGAAGTGAGCTAGATATTCTATTCACTCCTGAGATGAATCGGGTTCGATGATTGGTCGATATGGCACCGACAACAGTGCTGACGTAAAATATACTCAGTGGTAGACGGATTATGGGTTAGAGTTCCCTTGCCATCGGGCTAACCGTGGGAGGTTTTCCTCTCTAAGTAACGCAAATGTTTCCTCCACGAAGGCAATATTTCTCCCCATACTTGATCCAGGAGCCTTCTGGGTTGGGTCCAAAATCACAAGGCTACGGAGTTGAACACGAGTAGTCATAAACCCAAAATTCGGTCCGCTGTTCAACGACGGTTATAAAATAAAAACTGTTATACATTCTCGAGTCTCCGCCCTATCTTCGAGGACTCTCAAACGCTAATTTTCCTCCAGATATCGCATGACTGCACCCTGACTTTCCTTAATACTTAAACTTTTTTAAAAGAAAGCTAAAAACAATAAGGGGCTATTCACAAGTTTTATCTCGTAATAAACAATATTTATTTAAAAATGAGACCGCCATTGTGGGAGAGCACCCTTTATAATAGTATGTTTTCTTTCTTAAGACCACCAAAGTTTAGTTTCAGTAAGATAATTGTTAGGTATGATGATTTTGTTATAAAATTTTATCTTATACAAAATAAAACTTGTGGACATTCCCTAATCGTTTAGAGCTTTCTTTTGAAAAGTGCAAAAACTACTCGGAAAATTGCAGGAAATTTTTTAAATTTTAAAGATATTCAAATCAATTTTTTTTATTAGTTGCCAAATACATTTCCTTATAAAATTATATAGATATACAAAAAAAAAAAAAAAAAAAAAAAAAAATTCTCAATATTTTTCAGCGCATGCGCAATATAAAAGAATTAGCTTAAATACTCATAATTTGCGTAGTTTTAAATGAATTTTTTTTTTTAAAATTTTGAATTGACATTTTTGTTATAATTTTTTTTGTTGTTTAATTCCAGTGAATATCGATAAAGTTATAGTGAAAAAAAGTAAGGCGAAAAAATTAATTTTTGATAAAAATGTCCATATTTCCATAAAAATTTACTCTAGGATTTTTTTTCCAATGCCCACCTGGAGAATGACCTAGGTTATACAGGCATCTAAGGGCAGATTTGTTTGCCACTCTTTCAGGGGCACCCTATTAGATGGGCCAACGTTGCTCCCACAGTAAGTACAGATAGTGCAGAGAAGGAAAGAACATCCATGCTTAGGCCGGTATTCGAACCCAGAACCTTTCTGATGCAAGGGTAGTTCCCTAACCCCTACACAGACCAGTCAGCCTACAAAACGTTATGCAGTTATTAAAAATAGCAACTAGAGTAATTGATACAAGTTACAAGTGTATTGCTTTATTTTCTGACATAAGGTAAATGAAATACTTGTTTTCTCTCGTAATTTATTGGGTAATTTGTTACTGATTTTCGTAATTTATTATTAATTTTCGTAATTAGATCTCTTGAACATCTGGAAGCTTTAAATTTTATTGCTTAGTATGAAAAATCGCATGAACTAAACATCTCTAAAGTTGCAAAATATTCCTTCAAGTATTTCTTGAGAAATTTAAAAAAAATGTCAAAAACTGAAAGTGAAACTTCTATGGTAGTTTAATTTTCCTTCACTCCTATAAATTGTCTCTGTTTTTAAATTAAAATCCGTTAAAAACAACAAATTTAATTTCAATTTTTACTTAAGTACATTTTATACTTTTAAAATTATGTATATCAAAGTCTAAATGCATAATTTGAGAATTAGATAAGTAAAAATATTTCAAAAGAGTCGCAAAACAGGGTAAAAAACACAATAAAAGTAATCTATTTGCTATTAATGGTGGAGGTATTAAATTAACCTGTAATTTCTAACTGTATGACAGGAACAATATAATAATCGCAGGGCTCAAGAAAGAAAATTACATAACATTGACGATAGAAGTTTTAATTAAAAATATTATATTAAAACTTAGAATGATTTTGTTAGTGCATAATTTAAAAAAATATTAACTGAGAACGCTTTCCAGTTTCCAAAAATTAATTAATTTAAACACATTAAAAAGAAATTTCTGCGTGAAAAAAATACTCATTTTCTTAGAGTATTTTTGCAAAAAGAATAATTTTTATACTTTAAAAGTTCTAAGCAGACATGTTTTTAGAAATACACTTTGTGATGTTCTGACATAAAATAAAATGTAATCCAATGCGATTCCTTGATGTTGAAAAAGAAGTTTTTAATAAATCAGGAAAGCATTTAGAATGTCATTCTTTTGACAACATTTGCTGAAATTTTTTTTTAAGGAAAAGGATGTGTTGATTCTTCTTGAAAAGAATGAGTCCTTGTTTTTCTCTTTATTTGTTCTTAAAAAAGATGCTTATTACAAATTTCCTTATACAGTAAAACTTGTGTAAGTTGACCACTTGTGGAGCATTGTTTTAGTGGTCAACTTAGCAACTTAGACAAGTGGTCAACTTATAGAGGGGGCGGGTCATTGTTTACTTTTTCATTTCCTATATCATGTTGCTATATATTTAAAAATTTTTTTTTACCTGACTTAAAAATTTTATTTAGCAAATAACCAAATGAATATCTTAAGAAATGTGTTTAAACCTGAATGAACTTCAAGTTGTTACATATACATAATTCTAATATTTAACTAACTTTTTTAAAAAATTATTTCGTAAGTTATGCATGTGAAGTGTTTAATAAAAATAATTTCTTAAAATATCAGAACACGAAGACATGTAATTTGAAAACTTTAACAAAACAAAATTATTTGAACACTTTAAAATTTATTCTGTTATTACTACACTTACATACCTATCTGCTCACTATTGCAACTGGAAGAGCAACTTTTCAACTAACACACCTGTTTTCAATGAATGAATGAAAGAAATGGTCAAAAGCTGCCCCCCCCCCCTGCAGTTTCCACAGATGGTCAACTCACAAAAGGGTTTAGATTAGCTTTTTACACCATTTCACCAAACAAGTGAAATTTTAACATACATTGCAAAATGACCTGGTCAAGTTATGAGGGTTTTAGAATAGAATTTCATAATACTCCTAGACAAAATTGACTTATTTCAGTGGTCAACATACAAGATAGACAGGTGGTCAAGTTACAAAGGTTTTGCTTCTTTATATTATATAAGAAAAATTCCGTTCTTGATAATTGAGGTCAACTTATGCAGGTGCCCAACTTACAAGGGTGGTCAACTTGGCAGGTTTCACTGTACTATACAATTAAAATATACACTGAGTGGCCAAATTATTATGACCACCTCAGAGTTTTATGCAAATGAGTTATTGCGCCACAGCGCTGCCGCTAGAGGGCAAGATAACTATAACACGGGAATGCTGGACAAGTGAGTCATCAGTTATACTGTGTTGCTTGCTCAGGTATGGGAAAGAAAAGTGATTTAACTGAATTTCAACGTTGAATGATTGTGGGTGCGAGATGTGTCGGAACGAGTATCAGCAAAACGGCTGCACTTTGTGAAGTGTTCTAGAGCAGCAGTTGTTAATGTGTACAAAGAATGGACAATCAAGCAAAAAACCGGGTCTCAACGTCAGACTTGCGTTTGTCACAGGGTACTAAATGCTCGATCAGAGAGAAGGCTGGCCAGGGTTGTGCAGCGCAACGGGAGAGCAACAGTGCGACAAATTGCAAGTGATCTTAATCAAGGAGCAACTGTGAACGTCTCTGAACGGACTGTTCGACGCACATTGCGCCGTATAGGGTCTAGGCCAACAGCGAGCTCTGAGGTGGTCATAATAATTTGGCCACTCAGTGTATATCACAGCCAGAATTTATTTGAACTGATTTTTGTGAAATTATTATACAAAAACAAACTTTTAAACAATTACATTTACGTCAATAGTTAAAGACGTTATTAAAATAACATAGGAAAAAATTATATTAACGTTGCTAATGGTGAAATGCAACTATATAATAATCAATCGCCTAATAGTGAAATGTTGTTGTTGTCTTATGCCACTTGCCAATACTAACCACAAATAAGGCAGAGGGATACGATTCTTCTTGATTTCCAGTGGCGCCATCTATTGCCAAGAATTCGACTTCTTCCACAAGTCACAAACCGTTTTTAAGGGAGAATACATTCACACATAATTAATCCACAGATCGTAATTTTGACCTCAACCAGAACACGATCAATCTCCGATTCAGTACTCTAAGAGGTATTGATTTGTGACTCCAACAGATATAGCATGCACCATTTTCTGGGAAGTTTTCGGCTGGCAGGGATCAAACTCTCGACCTCTTGGACATGGGCCCAATGCCCTACCAACCAGACTATCTCGGCCCTAATGATGAAATAATTTTTTTTCCTTAAACAAAAACAAATTTTATTTTAGGATGAAAACAATTCCACATAAAATATAAATCGGAAAAATTACTTTTGCAATATAGCAATGCCATTATTTTTTTAGCAATCTCTCTTTTTTGATTTCTTCTATCTTTTTGAGCATAAGACTGTTGGCATGTTTTCGACTTAATTTATTGATAATAAATAATATGTACTTATGTTAACGCAGAACATTCTCCCTACCAACAGGAAAACATAAAATTGTAAACTTATAATTTATAAACTTATAATTTATAAACTTCTCTTTAAATCCTTATAAACGGTAACTTCTTGACACTGATTTTAAATTTAATTTTTTAAATCATTTCTGGCACAAGGCTAATTAAACTTGAACTTAAATATTCTACTATCATAAGTCCATAGGTACTTACGCTTCAAGAAGAAGAACGGATACCCACACATGTGACCTATGTCGCCAGGGTCAGCTGATTGCTTATAAGTAAGACCCGGATTTTGATGACATTTGCATTTTTTTGCATTTTTGGACATTTTTTGTCCTTTAGAGCATTTTTTTAGATTTATAGGGCATTTTTTTCAAATTTTGGGGCGTATTTTGCATTTTTAAAGTTTTTTGTTAATTTTTTCCAATTTTTATTATTTTTTGGAGCATTTTTATTACATGAAATGCAAGATTTTTTCTTATAATTTGTCTTGATTCAGAAGATGCTGCATCAATTAAGATAGTGTAAAACGTGTTGGCCTCTGATAAAATCGAAGGAAACTTATCATTTATCAAGTCTAACTTTGCTATTGTATCCTCGACAATTGCAAGCTTGGAGAAACAAGAATTGGAACTTTGCGATGCAATAAATTATATTGAAGTAGTGAGTCAAGTGTTGCAAAATGCAAGGGGAAAGATAGCACAAAGTGTAGCAGCTAAATTGAACAAAGTTTTGGAGAAGAACACTGGCTTCCAAACAATGAAGAAAATCTCTAGGATATAAACAGGTGAAGCAACATCTTTTCAAATTGAAAAATTTTTAGTAAGTGAGACCGTCTTTTTCAAGTACGCACCAATAACATCAGTAGACGTTGTGAGAGGCTTTTCCAAGTATAAAAATTTACTTTCAGACAAGAGATGCTCGTTTACACTTCAAAAAATCAAAAATCATTTAATAATCCAATGTAATTCTGATATTTAATAATATTATGAGATGGAAGTTGTTATATTCATTAAAGTTTCAATACAAAATGAAAATGTTTTGGAGTCAATACATTTTCCTTTTTTTGTTATTTTAGGATATAAAACATATTTTTCAAACTTTAATGAACGTAGAACAAGTATTGCATTGCTTTATATTTTTTTAAATATCTCATAATAATTTTTAAGAGTAAAACATTTACTTTTTTTAATTCATGTCATAAGGCATTTTTAGCGCAATGTTCGCATTTTTAGAGCATTTTTTGCACTTTTTAAGGGCATTAGTTGAGATTTTGTAGGGCATCAAAATCCGGGCTCTATTCATAAGTAAAATGGCGTGTTAAATTTGAGCTAAGTTTCTCTGCATAAGTTAGAATTTTAAATATTGTGAAGTTAATCAAAAACAGCGCCATATCACGCATGAAATTTGTTGAAATATAGTTCTTTCTCAGCTACATCTTTTACTTAACTTATTATGCGTTATGTATTTTATTAAAGCCGTGATATATTTTTGTTTGTGTTCCTGGCAACTTCGATGCATAATTAGTTTATGTTCTACGTGACTTCGTGCTTGTCTTTGTGTTAAGTAAAAAATATATAGTGAAAGAATTGAAATCTTTGTAAAAGAATATAGAATGTGTCACGAAAGTTGATGCTGCTTGGCTGACTCGAAATAGACTGGAAAGCACTGTTGCTAACGTAAACAAATGCCATATTTCAACAACCCATTAGCATCGAGATACCCACACTACGTCACTTGTATGTATCCCATTGCATTCGACAAAAACATCTCCTTGGTTTAAACCGTTGTTTGAGCCAAGTATTCTGCCTGAACTTCTGAGAATATTGAAGTTTGTACAATTAATTTCGTCTAAATCTGCAACATCGGTACTTAACAAACTATTTTAAAATATGACCAGCATTGATGGTTTTAAGCTATCATATGTAGGTCAGAAGACTTGAGATTATGAATACCATCTCCGCAATTGCAAAGAATAGTATAGTTCTTCATATGAAAGCGATGCGCTTCTCAAAATTCCGTTCGTGCCCGAAATCCTCCCCACCAAGCAGATGAAGGAGGTATGATTCTATGAATAGTTGAGGAATCTTAGACTCCTCCAATTCTTTTCATTATTAGCTCCTTAAAAATTGAAGTTCGTGTCCTGCAATGGACTGATCGTAACGAAGTAGAATCCCCAGTAGAACACCAAAGTCAAGCATCACTGGATGCGGTCAATAAGCGGTTGGGCGACACTTTAATCAGCCTGCGTAGAGTCCGAGGGCGTGCGGTATCGGTCCTCGTCAAAGAGTTCTACTCGTATAGTGCTCTCGAATTCGAGTGCAGGTGGTCGTGCTACCAAAGCAGGGAAGCCATCCCCTCTGCAGAGGATCAATGTTCGATGGCATGTCTTCGGATCATCCTCAGGTATGTTCCCCAGACCGTCGCCAATAGCCCATTAAAGTATTTACTTAAAAGTGCTTTAAAATTCATGCCGTGCAAATAAGTTTCCACTCTTACCCTTTCATACGATAAGTCTACGAAGTGTGTCCAAAAAGGCATGCCTCGATAAATTTTGAACTGTTTCAAGGTGCAAGCATCTGTAAATTGCTCAAGTAAGTATAGAACTATCCATGCCTTTTCACCAGTCCTGATATACAATGGTCTGGCATATCCGATGCTTGTAACTTGGAGTGTTGATGAATTGATAATTATATCCCTTAATAACGATGCGGAAGGAGCATTAAATCCTAGACAAGGAGTGCACATTATATTTCTTTATAAATCATTTTTCTCTCCTTATCCAGCATGTTTCCCCCCTGGAGAGCATTATTTGTTGAAAGATGATTCGGGTGTTTCTTGTAATAGACGGTAAACAATGGTTTGTCAATGTCAGGATTCAGATTCCACTCCCATGCATCTGAGTGACCTCAGACCTGAGAGTCAGTGGGTGAGGGACACGAGAAGTGGGGGAGGAAAGAGTTGGAAGAGAAGGACTTTCTCTCTTGAGAGAAATGAGATTGATTATAGACAAGATGATGATTGATTGTAGATGAAGGAGAAGGTAGCAATAGAGCTCCAGAAATAAAAGCTGGGCTTAGTTTTCATTTTCTTTAAATATTTGTGAATATTGAGCACGATGATCCAGAATCTAAAATAAATATATACTGATTATAAGTCCTCGTCATCATTATGCACGATTCAAAATAAGAACTGCAAATAAAACTGTCACAGTCGATAACACTGGTATTTCGAAATCTAGTTCTTCTCTCAATAAAAATTTTGTCTTCACTCATATTAATCCATTTTGATCTCGGAAAAACTTGCCAATTTATATTCTTTAGTCTTTTTCATTTTTTGAAGGTGTCATTTCGAATTACAGTTCCTATTATTAGACGTGCAATAAGTTTCTTTGTAAAATCTTAGTTATCAGGTGATACTATACAGCAATATTGTTTTCACTCGTTTGAAACCAGTTTACACTTGTTTATGCTCAAGTATCAATTGGTTAACATTTTAATGCAATACATTAAAAATAAATACTAATAGGAAGTATTTAAAAAATCTCCTGAATAAAAACCCATTACATGTATGTTTAAATATAAAAGTATTGCTTATAAACTCGTGCAAAATGTGTAACTGTTAAAACATTACAGTGCGTCTAATAATTTGGTCTAATTATTATAATATAATAATATAATTCCTTATATAATAAATATTCTATATTTATATAATATATCGTCTAATTTATCCAATCGTCAAATTTATATTATATATGGTCTAATTTTACCCATTGATACACTAACGTAAACAAGTGCAAACCGGTTTCAGTCGCGTAAGAACAATAAAGCTGTATAGTAATACCTAATAATTAAGATTTTACATAGAATCTTATAGTGCGTCTAATAATTTGGCCATTTAGAAAGAAAAATTTCTACTTCATTGTACTCCGTGTTGCTCAAAGTCACATCCAGAATTTTGTACTTTGTTTTTAATACAGCACTTCCGTTTGAATCGCCAAATCCATGCCCTGATTTCTGATTCAGTGGATTGTACATTTCACAAACATTTCACAAACAGAGAGTGACATAGTTGTAGAGTACACTAAGAGAAATAAACACACCAGAGTTAAGGGTTTGCTTATATTTTAAGCCTTTTTTTGGGATCAGCATTCAGTTAGAACATTTTGATTGTTTGTAGAATTAAGTTGCTATAGATAAATGCGATTCTTCAACACCTAATCACTAACACTAACCTTAATCGCACAGCGATACATAAATGCAATTAATATGTGATAGAGAGAGGCAAAATTTCTAACATTCCTACTCTAGGAAGCTTCGTTAATATCAGCAATCTCAAACTTTGTTAAATATCAGCAATCTGAAAATTAGTAGGTAGTTAAGATTAAGGTTAACTCCAAGTTTTCAGTCTGAATTGATAAAATAAAATAACTGTCAAAACTAACTTAATAACTTTCAAATGTTTTCCTAATTCCTAATTTATATAAAATCAGACATTTTTATAGTTTCAAATTATATATCAGATGGATAAATATCATTTAGAGTTTAAAACAATCACAGAAAGTCATCAAAGAAATATCTCTGCATTTAGAAATTTTTTTTTCACTGGATCAATTGCAAATTTATTTATTTTAAATCAGATAATATTAGATGTCATTTATGTAATGTCAGATATTTTTATCTATTTAAATCAGATTTCAGATGGATAAATATAATTTAGGTTTCAAAAATTCAAAGAGAAATCCCTTCATTTATTAATTTTTTTCTCTAGATCAAATGCAAATATTCTTATTTCATATTATATTATTTTTTGTTATTGTTCTATTAATAAAATTTGTTTATTTCTATACAAATATTTCCTGCACCATTTTTTTTAAAAAAAAAAAAAGGATATTTGCTATATTTTTAAGAAGTAATTGTAGCTTAATTCAATTTTAAAGCATAGCAAAAGCATTTCTTCCATTTGGTAATCTCAAGTTCGATTAAATGCAATGTGTACGTTACAAAGGCAGTTATAGACTCGCCAGTCTATTGGTTAGTTCGATTTCTAGTGCAACAGTTAAAGTATTGCCGTAATGCAGTAAGTACCGTAGCGTAGCGTAGTAAGTGCAGTATTGCCAAATAGGGTATTTGGCTATTTTTCACACCTAGTGAAAAGAAAGGCAAAATGCAAAACTTCAATTAAATCAATTTTGATCCAATTCTTTATATCAGGTGAATCAACTATAATATCAGAATACAAAGTCTTTTAAATAGGGTTATGCGTTTTATAAAAAATAAACACAGTATATTTGTCAATAAATACTAAACAATAAAGTGTTTTTAAATCTCTATAAAAATTAATTAATAAGTTATTTTTACAACAATTTTGTTATCTCATACTTATAAATTAACTTCTAGATAAACAACATGTGTATTGCAGAATAATGTAGAATAATTAAATTTTTTTCGTACATTCAGGTGAAAAAAATATAAGAAAACTATGTAATTTCATTTAGTTTCGAAAAGAAATCGAACGAATAACCTATTTTGATTAATTTCTGCAAGACACCTGCAGAAAAAAGTATTTTTAAATTAATTTATATTATCTTATTTTTCACGGGAAGAAAACGAATACCGAAATGCTGTTTATGTTATTACAATTTCGTTCCACATTTGCGTGTTATCATCGCCAATAGTCTTATCCGATCTACATACGTCCGGGACAGGTATAAAATGTCTTATCACACGGTGAAAATTATCGGCAACAAAGTCGATCGTAAGCGCAATCGCATCCTCAACCTCCACAAAAGATTAATCATGTGATATAGTAATCAAAGAATCAGCAACTGTTTCTCTCCGCTGAGGAAAAAATTGCTCAAAGTTAAGAGCAAATCACACTTGGACCCATCAAATTATTTGTATTTTATGACGTTTACAAATGTAAATAATCATGGCAACAACAGAGAGGATGATGGGGCGAAATTTTTCTATGATCAAACGGAAACATTTTGGAGTGTAAAAATAATATTTCTTTTTAAATTGGAGCATTAAAAATACAGTGAAACCTCCAGGAAAAGCAACTTCTATGTAGGGACCACTTCTTTGGGGGGAGGGGCGGCAAGGAATTTTTTCCCAGAGACTTTGTGTTGAAGTAAACCTTTAAGAGAGACCATTAAAACCTCTTCCAGTTAGCGGTCTGCATTAAATGCGGAAAAGGTCAAAGAAGAAAACAAGAAAAAATATCAAAATAAAAAAATTACTGAAACAAATAAGTAGATAAAAATATATTCAAAATATTTGTGTGAGACTCTAATTCAGAGAGCTCGTTTTGACGATACAACCTCATATTACAAATAGAGTAGTGCACAAAAGACGATGCTATCAATGATTTATTTTTAGAGTTGAAAGTTAAAATTAAAAAAAAAAAAAAAAAACAAGCAACTTGAACAGATCTTTTCTCATCTTTTGAAGCTAACTAACTTTAATGGTATAAAATTAAATGCAAACTTAAACAAAAAATAAAATTGTTTATTTATTCAAAATTGGCAAGTTTGTATTTACACATAATTATATCGGTTGGGGTCATTTTTAAAGACGCTAAATTTTATTCATAGATCCGTCTTCTCATGGCGCCAACAGAAGTGGCATTTCTGCACCAAGAAAATGACACGGACTTAAGATAAAATCGTATGGGAAAAATCATGCACCTTTCTAACAATTTTGAAGTCATTGGAGGTAATCTCTAGGAACGACCAACCTCCACCAACGACTATTTTACAGTGGAACGGAGCACCCGAGAGGTTTCACTTCACTTTCATGTGATGAGATAGTAACTCAATACAGTTGATGTTCCAGCACATCATTTTATTTTCATATAGATAATAGACTTTTTATATAGATAATAGATTTGTTAAATAGATAATAGATTTTTTTTATACAGATAATACAGGGTGGCCACTCAAATCACATTTCAAATTTCCCTGATTTTTCCATGTTTTCCAGGTAAAAATCTTAAAATTTCCAGGTCTGTGCACAAGAAAAGTGTATTTCATAAAATATTTTATTTAAAATGTTATTTTGTCACTAATTTATTAGCCCTTCACATATCATCTTGAAAAAATAATTTATTTTGACAATTTGGCAAGATTTTTTTATTTTTTTAATATTTTGGTACAACATTAATTTTTAAAAATTAAGACACGTGGAAAAAATAATATTTTTAGCTTGTAGAATATATTGCTTTCATTGAATAAAATTTTTTAGTGTGTTACTTTAAGTAGTTTTTGCTCAAAATGTGTACTTATCAAATAGCAAAAACAGAAGGACCAATAAAATCTTGGATAAGTATTGCTTAATATATTTTCATTAAGTGAAGGAAAACCGTTTCAGGTGATTATATATCAATAAATTTCTATTATTACAGTGGCTCCCAAAAGTGTTTGTTCACTTATAACTTTTATTGAAATAGAAAATAAAAATTCATTACTTAAAATGAATATTTCAGAATGGGTAGTTGATAATAAGATGCATATTCTATTATTAGCAAAACTGCATGGACTATTTTTAAATTTTTTTTTTAAGAAATCAATAATCATATAGGAAAAAAAATTTTAACCCACGAAAGTCATCGTACACTTAAATGTTTTCGGATTTCAGAATTAAAATTATAGTCTATTGATTTAATTTTTTATTTATTTATTTGCAATTTAGGATCAAACTTATGATAGCAAAATTATATTTTAATTTTTTGCTTGCTAACTCCATAATATTTTATTTCATCATTTAAAAATGGCTCGTGGTCATAATAAAACAATGGACCAAATCTGATTATTAGTCATCATAAGAGGCAAATATCCTAGCCCCTTCTTCCACCTCCACCACAATCTTTGAAAAAATATCAAAGAAAAAATTTCCAGCTTTTTTTTAAAATTCCCTGATTTTTCCAGGTTTTTTCCAGTATAAAAAAATTCCCTTATAATTCCAGGCTTTCAAGGTTTTCCAGGTGGGTGGCCACCCTGTAATAGATTTTCAATATAGATATAGATTTTTATATAGATAATGATATCTTTGGGTGAGAAGCTTCACATTAAAATATTCGCCAAACTTTGTTGCATTATTCTAACATATGAAATGGAATAGAGATTGTATTTCTTTATTTTTAAACCTTCATTTTTATTTCTGTTGACTGTAAAAGCATGTGTTCGATTATTTGAAAAAAAAAATTCTTTTATTTGATTTACGAAATAATTATTTTATTCCTCCCTAAGAAGTAGAAGTATTTTTTTCCACCCTAAGAATAGAATTCCCCTCTTTTAATTTTCGAAAAGCTTATCTCGAAACAGCAAAAAATTCTCTCAGATGACTCAGAAAACATGTGCCTCCCATAAAATTGCCCTCCCCCCAAGTTAATTCACGGTAATTGTTCTGAATAATAATTACTATTAAAATACAAATTACTGATGGAGGATATTAGTCACCCTTTTAAAGATATTGGAGCATGTTTCCACATTTTAAACATGATCGCTCTTTAGCTCGGTTGCTGATTAAGATTAGTCTAAGCCGTGTGCTATAGTTCGTTCACCAGGAGTTGACACTTGGTTCCACCTCCTCAGACGCAGTGTTCATTTTAGCACAGGAGAAAGAGAAGAAATATCTCCGCGCTTAAATTTGAGACAACCCTTAATGCGCGCCAAACGCAAGCAGTGAATTCTTTTTCAGTCACTTACTTCCCTTTATCATCTGCTATTGTAACCTTCCATTACTCTAGCTAATTAAATATATTTTAAATTTAAAAAATGCTGTTTTCCCATCAAAATTTCTCAAAAAAGACAAACTATTTACTTAAAAAAGAGACATATCATCAAATGTATGACATATTTAATGTTAAAAAAATGCACATTAAGATTGTGATATTAATAATTTTGCCATACGATCGCCAAATAGCAAGCTTGTTCAGGAATTTTCACATCCTTCTCCCAAAAATAGCGAAATAGTACAGTCTGATACCACGTGATGAAGGCAGAGCCAAGTGCCAACTTCTGGTGAACGAACTATACTTATTCTTTTCTGCCTCCCTTGCCTAATTAGCAATATCAGATGCTCCCGACCGATTTGTGTAGGGAGCAGGAAATACCGGACAAGGCATGGATGTTCTTTCATTCTCTGTACTATCTGTCCTTATTGTGGGAGCAACGCTGGCGTCCTTAATAGGGTGTCCATTGAAGATGTGACCAACAAATCTGCCCTTCAGATACCTGTAGATGGGTATTGGAGAAAAAAAATCAGATGCTTAAATAGGTATAAGTTTGTGCATAAGTTCGAAGGCCAATCATCTCATTCAATTCAGCGTGCACATCGGACAATTTGCTGCCCAGAAGAAATTCTTATTTTCCCTCCCAAATCATCCCCCCCCCCAATTTCTTAAAAATAGGATCTTCCATAAGGGAGTCATTTCCAAAGAAACGTTCAAGTTTTAAAAATATATTTTTCTTAAATAAATAATTTTTTACACATGAACCAGTTGATGATGTAAGTATTTTAAAAAAAAAATTCCAATGTGCTGTCTTTAAAAAAAAAAAAAAAAAATCTGCGTTTTAAAATAATGTTTTGAAAAGAGTATTATTCACAGCATTTTTAATGCAGACATTTTATAGTCACACAGTTTAAAAGGGACGCTAATTAAAATTGAAAGCTGCCACCGGAAACTGTTGCGGAAGAATCATTTGCATTCTTTTCGAATAAATTAAATTAAACCCTTATTAAGAGAACTCTTAAAGAATGTGATTAATTACAGCTATTTAAGTCAAACAGTATTTCTTCTTAATAAAACTAAAAAGAAGTCTTCTTAATAAAATAAAATTTTCCTCTTAAAAAAGATTTTAAGTAAAATAAAAAGTATACAAATCAAAAAAATTAATTACAATTTGTGGATTACTTATTAATCCTAATATGTACTTTGAGAATACCTACCAACAAATACGCACATTAGAGGCTAAAAATTAATTATTTATGAAAAGAAAACTTGACGAATTATTACGTATTAAGAGAGAACTTGACGAACCATTTATTACGTATCTGATTGATTCGAAAAGAATCAGTGTGTAAATGCAATTATTGGACAAGTTTTCAGGGCAATTCATCTGGTTTTAATGTTTTCAAACCTTTAATATTAATTAACTGATTAAATAAAAGTAATAAACTAATTGACTAAAATTAATTAACTAATTAAAAAGTGTGTTTTTTCCTTTTACTTTCATATTATTTATCGATCCATAGTATTATCTATGCACTCAGGCGGTGGATAAAATATTATGCTAAATGAAAAATCCGAAAAGAAGAAAAATACGAAACGAAAGGCTAACAAAAATTTTAATCTCATGATCAGATTTTTACATACTAAACTTGAAAGGAATATCTCAAATATTCTAATTAATGAATTTTATTGAAAACAAATACAATTATTCATTCGATGCTGTGTTAAAATAACATCGAACGCAATACCTCATTTGTCTTGATACCAAATATTAGAGTTTTACACAGACTTCTCTTTCTTCACGCAAAAATCCAACGCCATGCCACTTTTTATTACTTTATTTCATTATTATTTTCTTTCATACTGAATTTGTATAATAAGAGTACCTATATAAGAGTACCTATAAGAGTGAAACTATAAGACTAACTTTGAAACTATAAGAGTAAGTTTAACATTTAAAAATTTTCGATGTAAAATTCCATTTCAGCTTTTCGTTTTGAATTCTTTTTAAAAATTCTAAATTTACCGTACCAGCGCGACCTTCACTAGACTAATTTAGACTAAGAGAATACAGTAGCTATGACCGTCCGTAAAATATGCTTTAATTCATCAATTACTGCACAGTATTGGAACCTTGGGCATAAATTCAATTTCGACAATGTTAAAATTATCAGCCCCCTGTCACACCAGCTCACTTTATATCGAAAATCGAAATTTTTAAATTCCTATATTTTTAATTAATACGATGTTATTGCGACACGCAAATTTCGGATTTGAGTAACTACAAATTTTTAATGATTTATTTGAAATAAGTTTTTGTCAAGTTTCATTACACTGTAATTTCACGTATTTTACGATCCATTTTAACTTCTATTAGATATTTTTAATACATGTTATTACAACAAGGGTATTTCAAAATTTGGGTATAACTTTTAAACATGCTCCATAGTAAGATTCTATCGTAAATCTCCATCGTTGATTGATCATTTCTTTGACACGTTCTACTTTGGTTTTCTAATTTCGATATATTTAATAAGTTGTTAGAACAAACAAATATCGTATTTTCACTCTTTGACGAGCTTGATTTTAAGAAGGGGAAACCACAGATAAGCATGTTGTAATCGACGCTTCTGATAATGATAAAACTGATTTCTATACAAAAACTAGGGGGTTAAGTCCCCTGGTCAATGCCGCTCACCAACCCCGATGATTGCTTCGCAAATAATTCTTGTTTCTTGGCATAAAACAGCTGAAATCATTAAACTAAAAATATATGACTAAAAAGAACACTTGCCCCGCCACTTCTCATGCCCAAATATTTCCTTCCTTTATGATCCTATTAAGATCTATAAATGAACATAAATCATTTTTTTGAAATAACATTTAAAAATAAAAAGTATATTGTTATATCAAATTTGGTGAGTTCATAACTGTAATTTAATATTTTTGCCTTGCCTTGCCAAACGAACGAATGTATTTTTCAAATACAATTTTCCCATTCATCACTATGTGCATGCATGAAGCTGAAAGTTAAGTTCTAAATCATTTAACGCATCTCTTTAGCCGCAACTCATAATAATAGAGGGTGATTAAAAAAAGATGGGCAAAATTTTAGGAAGTGATAGTACACACCCAAGCAAACAATTTTTATCAAAGAATGCATGGTCGAAAACAAAACGCAAAACCGCTAGAGGGCGTCAAAGTTTATGTTCTTATATGAGGCAAAAACACACAAAGAACGATGGAGTTAAGTTATAAAAGCAAATTTAAAGGCATGTGAGTACAATAAGTGTTCAAAACAGTGGCTATGCACGCAGTACAACGGCGAAGAAAAGATAGGCGAACATTCTGAAACACACCAGGCATATCGGCATATCATGAACTTTCCCTGCAGCGGCCGAAAGCTTGGCGACAAGTAACGCAACGCAGTAACTCGCAACAGGAATGGAGCTTTCACGTTTGCATCAAACAGCTTTACAAATGTGCCAGCACCTTTGCGTTTTGTTTTCGACCATGCATTCTTTGATAAAAATTGTTTGCTTGGGTGTGTACTATCACTTCCTAAAATTTTGCCCATCTTTTTAGAATCACCCTGTATATTAATGTTATTTGCAGCAAAGAATAATAATTGTAAAACCGTTAATAAGATCAGACACCGATTTAAATAACTTTATCTTAGAATGTAACGCAGAATTATGCTATTCAAACAATAATAACAATCCTCATAAACTCTTCATTTAGAAAGCAAACAAAATCAAAAAAATAATAATAGTAGTACAGATTAAATGCTTTAAATTAGGGATGTAAGAATATTTATAGGAAAACAATATCTTTATGACTTATATCAATTTTATGCTGATGACAACCAAACCAATAGGAAAATTAACGTGGGAAAACTGGATCCTGCCATGCGATTTCCGGCCAATAAAAATGCACCGACAACAATCATTAGATTTTTTATCTATGGTAAGATTCAGCGTCTAACAGGGTTCAATGAATATTACTGGAATTCTGGAGCAGCTTGAAGGAAAAATACAGCAGTTTGGAGCGTAGCTGTTCCAACTCAGAATTTGAAAAGAATTTCAAAAAGCAGTTTTGTGTGATTCCGGAGGGGCATCAAACCTTATGTATGCCGGCAACAACGATGTTAAATCCTAAGAACAGCAAATAGACACAAAATAAATTTTCTCATAATGGGGATTATTTAGACAGAAACTCTCCAATTGGCTACTTGCACTTCAAGAAGAAGACAATGTATACCCACACATATGACCTATGACGTCAGCACCGGCTGATCTTTATCAACAAATTAGCGTGTTAAAGTAGAGCTAAGTTTATCTACATAAGATAAAATGTTAATTAACTAGAAGTTAAATAAATACATCGCCGTATAGCACGTCGAATTTGTTGGACTACAATTCTTCCTCGACTACGTCTTTTACTTAACTTAGATTTACTATTTGTTTATGTATTTTATTGCGACCTTGATATATTTTTGTTTTGTGTAACCAGCAACTTCGATGCATAATTAGTTTGTTTATGTTCTACATGACTTCATGTCTGTCTTTGTGTTAAGTAAGAAATATATAGTGAAATAATAAATCCTTGTAAAAGAATCTTTGTGTACGAAATATAGAATGTATCATTTAAGAGAATTGATACTTGACGGGCTTGGCTTACTCGAAATAGAACGGAAAGAACAGTTGTTAACGTAAACAAATGCCACGTTTCAACAACCAATCAGGATTGATACACCCACATTACGTCACTGGTAGGTATCCCATTACTGAAGAGAAAATATCATACTTCAAATTGTTCTATTGCTAGAAAGAAAATCCTTTTTGATTTCAAATAAATATTAAACATTTAATCTAAAAGTAATAACTCTGTAGTTGTTTTCATTTGGAATGTAGCTCAGTCCGCGTGGTATTTTGTACTACAAGCTTAACAATTAACTTTCGAGTTAGTAATTAAATGTTAATTTCTATTTTTAATTTTACGTGCTCTCTGTACATTATTCAATGGATTTAAATACTGGATTTTTAAGGGTTGAGACATGTAGAAGCCCTTTTCTATAAACATAGATTGATGGGCTTAAAATAACACAGAAGTCGAGTAAATATCCATCATAGTTTGTTTTTTATTTCGAGAAACGAAACTATGATTTTTCTTTATAATACAAAAAAGTATCTTTTGTAAGGAATATTTAAAAAAAAAAAAAAAAAAAATGAACCATGTTTATTTTTTTTAAAGGTGTATGTTTATTCATATTTATTTTACATAAACCTTTTTTTAGCCTCCCATGTTAAGGAATGTGTGCCAGAATTTTCCTTTTATATTTTTTTCATCTATTCATGCATTTTAAAAATAAATAAATGATCAAGAGAAAGACATAAAAAGTTTAAAGAATTTTATTCATAGCTTTAAAAAAATCCTTTTTTTTTAAAGTATTCCTAGACAAATGGATAGCTTTTACATTTAAAAAATTTGCTGTATTTCTTCAGGAATGAAAAAGAAAGATATGGAACATAATGTTTTAGATTTCCACTCTTTCTCTGCTCAAAATTCAATTTCCGGTTTTTCCAGACGCCATTTTTTTTTCGGCCCGAAGGAAAAAACAAAATCGTATTTTTCTTTAGCTAATTTACAAACAATGGAATTTATGCTTTGTGTACTCCAATGCGTGTTATTTGAAGTATTTTCTGACAAATGCAATAAAATCACATTATTTCAGAAGAACATTTTAAACTCACAAAAACCATTCTTGCTATATTTTTCTTATTGAATTACTTTCTTTTCAATTTTTATTCTTCCTAAAATCGTTCCGTGTACAAATATTTGAACTAGAAGAATATTTAAATGAATCCAGACATTTTTTAAGAATTGAATTTAGCTTTTGGTATATAAAAAATTTAAAATGAATAATTCATGAAGGGTCTGTCACCATTTTCGACTCGCGTACGCTACAAAATATCATTACATATTATACAAAATTACTATTCTAACGTGTTGTGCATACAGTACGCCAAAAAAAAGCAGATTATCCTGAATAACTTTTGATCTAATTAATGATCGGATCTTTACGTTCTAGGACTCAATTTTAATGTCTCGAGGGGATGACCTCAAATATGTTATTTAATAAATGTAGACGATATTTTATGTTACGAGATCCGACACGAAAACGTACGTTCTTTGAATAAACATAATATACACAGATATAAAATTCGTTTATCCAAAAATATTTCCATGCAAAAAATAAAATTTAGTAGATATTTATTATTTTTTATTATCGTATTAAATAATAGTCAAAAAACTTTTGATTTGTAAAGTTTGAAGTTTTTAACTCATTTTTTAAAGTATTTAATTTGACATGGCAAAATACAAAATTGGAGAGACCTCGGTCGAATAGTTCCTGAGAATTTCAAACATACGATTTTCTTAAAATGTGATTTCTCAGGAACTTTTCAACCGATTTTTCTCCCATTTTGTATTTGGGCATGTAAAATTGTATTCTTTAAAATGATGCAAAAGATTGCATATCTTAGAATTCAAAATATTTTCAACCATTTTTAAATTTAATATTAAAAAATAATAAATATTTACTAAAACTTATTTATAACATGGAGTTATCTTTGTATAAACAAATTTTATATTTGTGTGCAAAATTTTTTAAATTCGTCTTAGAAGTTTTTGAGATATAGTGAAATAAGCAGAAAGTAAAATTTACATTAAGTAGTTCAAACTTGGGACCATATTTTGGGGATCAGAAATCTGAATCCGTCGAAAAAAAAGTATGCTTATACAGAGAAAGTAGGTTTTAGTGTTTGATTTCGTGACTTAAAATATCGTCTGCACTTATAAATTAGCATATTTCTGGTCAGCCCCCTCGAGCCATTAGGATTGAGTCCTAGAACGTGAATATCCGATCATTAATTCGATCAAAAGTTATTTAAAGTGGTCCTTTTTTTTTTTTTTTTGATGTACTGTGCATGTCATATTTTAAAAAAAATCAATCATGTTTATGCTCTGAAAGATGTCCGTGAGCCATGTTTACTGATTAAAACCCCTTTATTTAAACTGCGAATCATTCTTAGTATAGCGAATCAGAAATGGAAATAGCGCATCTGTATAGGGCCGGAGTGGATCAGAGAATATAATGCGAGTGAATCGGTCCAATATTTTGTAAATAAACAAACAGACATATAATTTGTAAGACAATTGGGTACTTGCACTCCCCTCCCATGCTCCCACATGTGACCTGTGACGTCAGATAATCTTTATCAGTAAAATGGCGTATTAAAGTAGAGCTAAATTTCTCTACAAGTTAGAAAGTTAATTAACAATAGGTTAATTAAATACAGAGCCGTGTAGCACATCGAATTAGTTGAAATATATTTCTTTCTCGTCTTCTTCCTTTGTTTAGCTTAGATTTATTATTTGTTTATGTATTTTATTGTAAACGTGGTATATTTTTGTTCTGTGTACCTGGCAACGTCGATGCATAATTAGTTTGTTTATGTTTCCCATGGCTTTGTGCCTTTCTGTGTGTTAAGTATCTGTGTAAATATATAGTGAAAGAATTGAAATCTTTGAGAAAGAATCGTTGTAAAGGAATTTAGTATGTGTCACTTAAGAGAATTGATACTTGATGGGCTTGGCTTACTCGAAATCGAATGGAAAGAACAGTTGCTAGTGTAAACAAATGCTACGTTTCAACAACCATTCAGGATCGAGATACCCACACTACTTCACTTGCAGGTCTCCTATTGACGACTCGTATCTTTATGCCAAAAAATTGCTTTGGTAAGTCTAAATGTTGTACACATCTCGATAATTTTGGACTGATAATACTAAGTATTAGTATTTTCGTGACTTATTTAGAAAATGTAAAAAATAGTTTCATCTTGCATTTAAATTTTACATCATTTCTTTTAATTTTTAACCACTACATTTAATTTAAAAATCTATCAAGACATCTTTTGATTTTGAATTGATTTGTAAATTTTGACAATGCTCGGCAAGTGATAATAAATTAGACTGCACTAATCAAATTTGTGAAATATTTATTGTTTTTGGTTTGTAAGCATTTTAAATTCTGCATCGAGGTTTTCTAAAGAAATGGATTATTGAAACTTGTAAAAATTCCTTTTATCCGTTTTTAATAAAGATGAAGGATGGAATGAATCTAAAAAAAAAAAAAAAACATCCTCAGTGAATTATTTTTTATTTGAAATATGTTTGATGTTTTTAAAAAATTCTTTATTTACTGATTGTTCTAAATAATTTGATTTTTGGTGAAAAAACTTAGCTTTTCTGTTGTTTTGAAGCAGTTAGTAAAAAGGCGGAGAGCTCTAAAATTATAACTCTGAAACAACATAATAACGATATCTTCCAAAATTTAATATTTTAAAGTTAAATGAAAAAAAAAGAATTATTAAAAAGTTAGCTTGTATAATACAAAGTTAAGTCATGCATAACTTCCTATCAGGTTTCTTCAAACTAAAATCTGCGATCTAAATTAGCTCAACCCATATTGTTATCAAACATCATTAACAGCCGAAAAATTCCTTTCAAAAATTTAGTTTAAAATGACATCATTTAAAGAACAAGGTTACAATCAATAAACGTATGTGGAAAATAAGACATATGACGGAAATTGAAAACCGTTTTTTTTTCTTCCCTAAAAGCGTTTAGGAAACGTAAACATTTCTCATACTATTAAAATTTCAGATCAACAAATAATTAAATAGCAATTTAAATAATGACGTAAAATGACGCTGAATTTAATTGACATTATTGCGCATAAAAAGATTATTTTTCTTGCATTAACTGTTCTCATTTACATTTTAAATACATTTCTATACTTTTCGGAAGAAAAAAAATAGAAAATGGTATTACAATGTTAAAAAATAATTTTTAGAAAAATAATTGCATTGGTGATTTTTTTAAAATATAAATATAGCAAACTCTTATAATACCGTCATTTTAAAACATCAGCCAACCATTCTCAACATAAAATAAAATATTACCATGCGTTACGTTGGGCGAGTTACAGTTTTAAATTACTATCATGAAAAAAAAGGAATAGCTTACTGCCAAAATCTAATTGTCAATAAAATATTTTTCTCTGTTTTTAATTTCCCAAGAGTGTACCTTCAATTACTTCATTTTTTATTCTCTAGTCTTTACAAAATCTTATATGCTTTGAGAATGAATATTGACATACATATATATATATATATATATATATATATATATATATATATATATATATATATATATATATATATATATATATATATATATATATATATATATATTGCTCATAAAAGGATCAGCAAAAAAAGGGACACTTTTAATAGAAGATAGGTGTTTAGGGAAAAATATTTTATGATTTCCCCTGTTTTACATTCTTACATTCAGATGATTGTAAGGCTTGCGAAATTTATGATATTTTCCCTAACTTTTTTTTTCTTGTTTTATTTTCTATCTTTTTGTTTTATTCAGTTATTTAAAAAAAAAATATGCTTACATTAAATAGTGGTGTTTCCAAACAAGGCGTACACCGCACTATTCTCGTATTTTATAATAACGCTAATAAACAAGTAGGTATGATGTTTATTTTGCTGCAGGTATGGTACAAATTACATTAATATACCATTATTTGTTACGGTTAAAGATGTTGCTCTAGTTTATTGTATTATATATTATTGTGATATGCTCTAAATTTATCAAACTACCGCAAAAGTTCGATGACGAAAAAAAAGTGTACAAAGAAGAGCAAAAAACTTTGAGGACAAAAATTGTTAAAAACTCAAAAAAAAAAAAAAAAAAAAAAAAAAAAGAAAAAAAAGAAAAAAAAAAGATTTGTTTGACAAGTCATAAGAAGGGAAATCACTTTGTCACTGTCATTGTCAATATCTTCTGTCTTCAACTCGTCAGGTTTTAGCATCCTGGCAGTGGACAATTTCCAAAGATAAAGGAAAGTCACTTAAAGGCACAAAAAAAAGCTTTCTTTTTGTGAATAAATAAGAGAGTTGATTATGAGGGAAGGATTGCAGAAGAAAAAAAAAAGAGCTTTGAGATGTGACGTTTCAAACTGTGAAAGATGGGCGTCTGATGTGTTGTATGCATGATTATTGTAGAGACATCAACCAATGACTGAATTGATTCCTCTGTGATGTTTTAAGAAGACATAAAATTGACATCCTTCAGGACATGTCTACATTTGTCAGATAGCAATTGTGTTTTCAGGATTTCCGAATTCCCTTATCAAAGGGAATATTTTTTTCCAATGTAAAAGATATTTTATTTTGCACTTTTGATTAAATATTTATTGATATATTTTATTTTTACGAGAGTTTTCTTTATGTATAATGCAATGTTGTCTTATATTTTCAGTTTCAAAAATATTACTTCGTATAAAGAATACGATCTAAACTGAACATTGTCAAAAACAATTCAGTATTTTTAAAACAATAGGCAAAAAAAAAATAGGACTTCACCCATCAAAGATAAACTTGTTTCATGATTAACCCTTTTTTTCTTTTAAAGAAACGACAGAGCAGCGATGGCTCGGGGGATAGAGCGATCGCCTTCTAATGAGATGAACCGGGTTCGAATCCCAGCGATGGCTGGTCGATACGGATCCACATCCTGCTTGCACCGACCACAGTGCTGACGCGAAATATCCTCAGTGGTAAATGGTTCATGGGTTAGAGTCCCTTTGCCATCAGGCTAACCGTGGAAGGTTCTCGTGGTCTTCCTCTCCATGTAACGCAAATGGTTCCATCAAAAAGACCTCCACGAAGGCAAATTTCTCTCAATATTTGATCCAGAAGTTCCTTGGCTACGGAGTTGAACATTTGTACCTGTATTTCTTTTAAAATATAATATTTTTCAAAAAATCTGTTTGCTTTTGTTAAAGGAAAAAAGGGTGCATAATTTTGAATTGCAATTGCAGAGGATGGTTGTTTCCAAAGAGTATGCAAGTATATATTGTATGCTAATTTAAATTGCTGATCCAGTTTACTCCACTTAATTAGATAAAACACAAGCCTTGGGATAGGGCGTTCCCTTTGGAATGAAGTGAACCTAGTTCGAATCCCAGTGATGGCTGGTTTATACAAATTCCTCAACCGGCTGACACCGACCATAATGATGACTTAAAATATCCTCGATGGTAGACGGATCACGGATTAGTCTTCTTGCCGTCAGACTAACCGTGGGTGGTTCTAGTGGTCTTTCTCTCCAGGTAACGTAAATGCGGATTAGTTCCATCAAAAAGTCCTCCTCTAAGGCTAATTTCTCCCACCACTTAATCTAGGAGTTGCCTTGTCTTCTGGATTGCGTTTAAAACTACAAGGTTACGGTTTTGAACACTAGGAGTCGTAAATCCAAACAATTGGATCGGCTGTTTAACGTCAGTTATAAAAGGTGAAGTAAAGAAACGATATTAAAATCTCCTATTGGTAACATTAAACATAACATATGCGGGTCTGATTCATTTCATCGACAATCACATCATCCATGTAGTATGATAATGCGGCATGTAAAAGATCACTGGAGTGCCTTATTGGCTCTTGGCATTTCCGGCAAAATTAAATTCCTAGTGCACTTTAGCATCCAAACATAATCTCGGTGCTGTCATCTAGTGTGGCAGAAACTAGACGTCCAAATTAACATAGCCAACGGTATCTCACCCATTGTGGTGGTCCTGAAAGAGTAGAAACCACTTCTGGAGAACGCACTAGGTCTGCTTATCGGGAAGACTGATTGTGCTGCTCATAGGAAACAATCACATCATCGACAGGCCATTTCACCGACAGGCCATTACATCGACTAGGTCATTTCGTCGACAGGCCGTTTCCTCGACAGGGTCATTTCGTCGACAGGATCATTTCATCGACAGGGTCGTTTCGTTGATAGCGTCATGCGCAATTCTGAAACTATATTAGAGATTTAATCTGAATATTTTTATTATTAATTAGAAAAATGCTATTAATTAATTTTTATACAAAAGTAAAATTCTTTATTGCAGTGTATTGTTCCAATTGCACTAAAAGAAATTCGCTTTTTAAATTAATTGATAAGTAGTTGAGAAGCGTTTAATCGAGAACGGTTGATGTATCAAAATCTACTTTTCTATATCTAAATCGTAATAGCTCGACACTTATTTTCAGGATAGGTAAGGATTATCTTCTGAACTTTACCAAGCATCATATCCGGACTGTGGCCAACAGTTAATAGAGTGTGACGCTAGCAATCAAATTATTTTTAATATCAAATTAATAAAATAAGATATTCTTAGAATTAAAAGTAATAAAAATATATTACAATGAAAATTTAGACACTATTTCAATTAGGGAAAAGCTAAATTTATTGCTGTAAAAATTTACAACATTTTTACATACATTTTAACAAAAACATAGACTTCAGTCAAATTCTCACAGAAATGAAAATAATCATAGACCTAATAATTATATCTGCATAAGTAAAAAAAAAAAAATTCTAGATTTTTTTTTTTTTTATGGTGGAAAAGTAATTTCTTAATGTTCACTTTAATTGCAATTTTAAACATTTTATTCAGCATCTTTAACATTAGGACAAGAATATGCTTTTTCGAACAATCGAACTTAGTTTCGTTACCACTATTAGAGTTTTCGAAGAACTAACTATAGGAACGCAAACATGATGTTTAGGCATTTACTGAAGCGGTTGTAGACTCCTACAATATTTAAAGTGCTACTCACTGGACCAAAAATGTTTAGAAACACAGGCGTAACGTTTGCAAGCGTGTTAGTGTTTGCTCTTCACAAAATATTTTTTTTCTATGGATAGTGAATTTATTAATAGTATTAATTATTAAATTCTAATCTAATATTATTAAATTACACTATTATTAAATTAAACTATTATTATTATAATTAAATAATAGTAGTATAATTTAATAAGAATAATAATAGTAGTAAATAAATGATGAATTAATTGCTTTTTATTTGCAGGATTTAAATTAGACACATTTTGTTTAAAAGAAAATAAACAAAAAATCAAACCTGGAATTTAAACGTAAGAATAAATAACTCTTACTCTACAAAAAAGAAAAGAAAAATCTTGCAATTAAAATTTGACCAATATTTGACTAGTTTAATTGTTCAAATTTTTAACTGATTTTCTGTGCAGGATGAAAACACAATTTTCAAACGCTTTCTGACCACTATTAGCAGAACTTATCGCCAATCAAAATTTTGATTATTTTTGGTCTGAACAAGCCAGGATACTCAAAACTAAAATGTAGAAAAAAATGAAAATAAAAAATGTTTATATATTTAAAATATCAAGTTTGTTCAGTACACTAAAAACGAGAAAAAAATTTATAAAAATTTTCACGCATAGCAAAAACCATAAGAGCAAAATTTCACAATAAACTTCTATCAACATTCAAAATTCCAGTTTTTTCGTGTTGGTGAAAAAAATTAACATTTCTTCTTCTTTTTCAGTACACTTATCAAACATGATGTTTAAGAACATTTCCATTTGCGATTACACTTTTTAAAGTTACTTTCTTTATAGTACTCGCCTTTAAAATATATACTCTCATTGCAAATTTTATTAATTTAAATAAATTTTTATTCTCTGACAAATCGAAAGGAAAAACATTTTAATATTTGAGTAAAAAAATAAGTTTGCTAAATTTATTTTAATTAAACATTAATGAGAATTAAAATCAGATGCATATGGATAACTTTCCTCAATTATAAACTCAGTTTTTTTTTCCTCCAAATGTTTTAAATTATAAAAACTAATTAGACAGGTTTCCTCCCCTCCTCTGATTTGGAACCATTTTTTACACTATCATTTCGATTGCATCGCATACCGAGGATGTGGAGTCATTTCGAGTTTTTTTTCTTACATTAACGAAGTTTATTTTATAGGGTAAAAGAACTTATAAATGTTTGGGCAACACATAGGATAAAATACATATTAAACATTAAAACGTTATAAATAATTAATTAAATAAGAAATATAATAAACTGGAAATGCGAGAACAAGATTTTTTGTTTCAAATACTATTTCATTTAAATTTCACAAGAATTCTCAGTCTCTTCAGCAGCATAGCTGATAAAGACATGAGGAGGAGGGTTAGAACAAAATTTTTTATCAACAATATTTCCCAATTTGTTTTCCAAGTTGGATTTTCATTTTATTTTTCCCCACATGCATTTTTTCAAGATTTTTATAATACTAGGAAGTTCCGTCCTTGCTCACTTCGCTCACCAACATTCGTAATAGCCACTCATACAACTTAGTTTGTTTTTTTCCTATATCGATATTTTTTTTAAGAGAAAATATATAAATATTGAAGTTTTATGTAAGAAAATTTTGTTAATATGAATCATCAAGAATCATTCACAATAGCTATGCCAATTGCTTTTGCGATGATAATCTATAACAATGTACATTAAAAATTAATCTTAGAAATGAATGCGTTAAATATGACTAGAATTTTTTTTTTTGTAACATACAACTTAAATGTGTAAAATACAATTAATGTTTCGTTTTTGCAACGTGATGTGAATAGAGGAGTAGGCAATTTTCAAATAAAATATTTCTTTTCTGGCAACTTCAATATACTATTAAGATTTTGCATCAGGCTAGGTTTAAAAAATTTCATCACAAATATACTAAATTACAAAGAAGTGCAAGGGACATAACGTCTAATGAAAAAAAAAAAAAAAAATCATAAAACTAGTTTCAAAATTACGCATGACTTTGCCTACGAAATAACCTTTTCTACATATTGTTGACAAAATGACCCCGGTAAACGAAATGGCCTTGTCGATGAAATGATCCTGTCGACGCAATGACCTTGTCGACGAAATGATCCTGTCGATGAAACGACCATGTCGACGAAATGACCCTGTCGACAAAATGACTCAGTCGACGAAATAGCCTAGTCGATGAAATGGCCTGTCGATGAAGTGATTGTCGATGAAATGAATGCGACCCACATATGCTGAGAGTGACTTCAAAAGTTGAGTAATCAATGTAAAAAAGCGAACGTCTGAAGGGTTCCGTCTTTTGCCGTCAAACCATTCACCTTTCAAAATTTTGTCAAACAGTTTTCTAATTACTATCGAAAAATATTAAATATGTCTTATTCACTATTATATTTTAATGTTTTAGAAGTAGTTTAGTTACAACGAATATAATTGCACACAAAAATTATAATTAGAAAAATATATATTAAATTTCATTTCCTTAAATGTCAAAAACTTACCATAGAGAGCCTTCATTTCAAGTTTCCTAAAGGAAAAAAAAAAGAAATTATTAAAAATAGTTTAATATTTATGTAGGGTGTTTCGTAATACCCTTAATGCTGTGTCCTATCACCTCACGACAGAAATAATTGCCTAAGTAACGACACTTTTTTTCCTAAACTAAGTTTCATAAAAACTAAAGATTTTCGCCTTTATTCTCTATTCTTTTCCTTCAGAAAATTAAGTTACTTAAATTTTACCTAATAAATATATAGACTGCAAAAACACCATCGCTTTGAATTATAGGTTATACAGGTTGCTATTTTAATTGCTTTTGTTTGCTTCAGTAACGCAAAACATTTTTCAACATATGATCCATATTTTACCACACAACCATGTTTTGCATACTAAAAGTACAAAACTAGTGACTTACTTAAAGTAAAAGTACATTGAAGCAAAAATTTACTAGGTGAGCCTTAGTACTGCCAAAAAATAAAAAAAATTTTTAGCAAGAAGGACAGCATGCCATTAATTGCACTGATTTTAAATTCTCAATTTTTTTATTAGAGGAAAGTTAATAGTTTTTATAAGTGTTCAAAACTGAGGTATTCTACGTTTTTATTATATTTTAGCATTTTTTATAATGGGATACCTGTAAGTGACGTAGTGTGGGTATCTCGATCCTGATTGGTTACTGAAATGTGGCATTTGTTTACGTTAGTAAGTGTTCTTTTCATTCTATTTCGAGTAAGACAAGACCGTCAAGTACCAATTCTCTTAATTAACACGGCCTATAACTAAAGTTTTCAATTCTTTCACTATATATTTACATAAACACTTAACACGATGACAGGCACAAAGTCATGTAGTACATATACAAACTTATAAGGCATCGAAGTTGCCAGGTATACAAAACAAAAATATGTCACGGTTGCAATAAAATACATAAACAAATAATAAATCTAAGTTAAGTAACAGTAGACGAGAAAGAATTATATTTCAACAAATTTGATGTGCGATACGGCTGTGTATTTAATTAACTTATCGTTAATTAACATTCTAAGTTATGTAGAGAAACTTGGCTCAACTTTAATACGCCATTTTGCTGTTAAAGATTAGTCGGCGCTGACGTCATAGGTCACATGTATGGGTATCGGATGTCTTCTTCTTGGAGTGAAAGTACCCTATTAGAACTATTTGTAAGTATTTCATTGAAAGAAATTATAAGAACAAATTTATATTTCTTTTTCAATACCTCACATATTTTAAAACCATCATTGTGCTTTCTTATCCTTTGGGATTTTTCACAGAGTCCGAAATTTTACGTTTTTTAATCAAACAAAAAATTAAGTAAATAGATTTACATTTAACACAGGTTTTTCGCAAAGAATTTTCAAATAATGTTTTACAAAATTGAAGAAAAAATGTGATTCTTTCCGAAAATTCTAGATATCCTTTCTAATAATGACTGTTCTCATGGAAATTAGTGCGAACCGTAATGGTTAAACTAAGATGTTCTTTTGAGACAAAAAACCGATCAGATAGAATTGTGAACTCGTAGAAGAGAATGTGGATGTTGGAGTAACCTTGCTTAAATAAGTACACGCTACAATTCGTCATTTGTGTTTTCTTTTATCTGTAATAATATCATCATAATAATAATTTTATCTGTTATAATTCATATGTAAATAAACCATCTTTGTATTCATTCATCAGTCTTTATTAAAAGAACACATCATTAGAACTGTGGGGAGTGAGTAGTTATCGACTATGCCAACCTTCATCTATTAAAAGGTACCTCGACATAGAGTCGAGTTAACATGTCTTATATACTAGTGAATTGTAGTTGTAGATACGCTTCAGTACTCCCCCACCAGAATTATAGCTGTGATAGAATTCGATACATGGATACCACTAGTTGCTGCATTTGTGACAAACCGGGAGAGCTGGATTAAGGTCAACGGGTTTTGTACATTAGTCATGAGAGCTGTATTAAGATCATGGTCGTGATTGCTCCTGTGCTGCCTGCATACACCCTTTAGCAGACGGGTGTATGCAGGTTGACGTTGTGTGTGATCGAGACTGAGTAGCAAGAGTGCGAGGAGGTGGATAATGTCGCAGTCACAAGTAGCAAGTCAACTGTTCCATGCGGACCATCCATCGAAGGAGGCGTTACTGTCTAGGTAGGCGTGTTCATATCGAAGTGGGCGTTTCTGCCAACGTAGGCGTGTTCACATCACGTCCGAAGGTCACCAATGTGGGGATTGTAGAATTCGACCATGTCAACCTTCACCTATGAAAAGGTACCCCATCATAGAATCGAGTTAACAAGTCTTATATACTAGTGAATCGTAGTTGTAATTATGTAGTGGTAGATACGCTTCAGAACAAACACACACACAACACACGCAAACGTGCTCACAAACACGTGTGTGTAACATAAAAGCTTCAATAATAAAAAGTGAATTCAAAAATCATGTAAAAAACAGGTAAAAACAACTATTTCAAAGAAAATTTGGGCAATGCAGTTTGAATTGCACAAGAAAACCAAACGCAAATTGTAAACAAAAAAGAAAACAATGAAAATTATGAAAGAAATTAATAAGTCAAAAAATGCTTCAACTAATATTTTTATGCTATTCCTTTATCCAAATCTTTTTTTTTAATATAATTTATTATTCAAAACTAAACACTTTATCACACTTTAGTATTAACATCTTACCTTTTAATCGATTTTTAGTTCAAGTTCCCTTTACTAACTGTGAGAAAAATATTTTTCCCACGACCTATTTATTAGAACCATTGTAATTACTCAGGTTTACTTTTTTCCCTAAGATGCAACATATTACCGAATTATTTTGAAAGATTTTCCCTAATTTTTATTTGAAAGCACTTCAATTTGTGTATCATTTAGATGCTAGCTCTCCATGAATATGCCAAAATAAACAGTGCCCGAGACCTGCTTATTTCCACCTCTTGGCGATTATCGGATCAGCCTGCACCATAAAATTAGGTGCCAGACATGAATTATTCAACTTTTCCTTTTCAACCTTCATGATTTAAAAAGAAAAAAAAACGCAAATTGATAAAAGGCAAGTTATTTAAAAAAAAATTTATAAAGTTATTTTGTTGAAGAATGGAGTTTCTGCTTTCCCGTGGAAAGGAATAGCCGAAGAATAAAGCTAAGTCTTCGCCAATGTTTGAGATCAATGACCGCATTATGCAAAAAATCCACAATTTGTGAAAAGCATCTTTCTGATTTATCGCCATGTATATGATTATTCCGTGACCATTAAGAAGTATTTGTGACCAACTTAGTTTTTATCGCTTGTTTTACAAAATGTGCTTCTACGCGGTTTCTTCAATAAAAGAGTAAAAATTCTTTGAAAGAATAAGAATTCTTGGGGAAAGGGATTTCAAGTAAATTCGCGCGTTACTTGAATATAACTTATGTGATTTATCAAATATTTCAAAAAATATTCATTATGAAATATGGTTTTTCACAATGAATGAGGAATTAAAAACAGATAGTAATTATTAAGCAGCATATATATGATTTGGGGGGATGAAATTGCTCTAAGTTTGATTTATTTATAATTTTTTGAAACAATTTTTACTTGTGTTTATATTTATCTAAAAAATAGTATTGATTTTTTAATGGTATTTATATTGATAATTAATGATTTCATTAATTTTGATATGTATTTTTTCTCTAATAGTAATTAATTTCGAAATATTTCACGATTGCAAAAGTAATTGGTGTTTAAATAATTATATATTCAATAAATTATATATTCAAATTCAATAAATATATTAATATTTATTGAATTTGATAAAAAAAGTTATTATATTACCTCATCCTTGATGTTTCAATTGATAATTTTCCTTATTTATATTGAGCTTAAGCACATTGTTTAACAAATTTGTTTATTTTTACAATTAAATATTAATTATTTTTAAAATTCATTACCAGTATTGAATTTCTTTTCCTTCTCAGAAAAGTTTTTTTAATTTTGATTCAGTAAAATCATCATTATAATTAGTATTAAAAAATGTTAAAAGGAATCATCCATTTCATAGTTTGAAATGTTACAGTATATATAATTTATTGATTTTTTGGGGAAAATTTAATTTCTTTTTAATGTTGTGTTTAGGGTTACAATAACAAATAAAATATTTGACTTTTTTTTAAACTTTTTAATTTCCTTAAGGAGTGGTAATAATTATAAATTTAAAAGGGGAACAACAAATAGTTTATTAAGTAATTTAGAAAATGAATTAAACACTAGTTTTAAAAATTTAAATTTGAATTAAGATAAACTGAAAGAAAAATTGGACATATTAATGTTTGAGCCCCACATTGGTGTTCAGTTCACAGCCTGACTCAGACATTTCCATTAACAAATCAAATTTTTTTATTGCTGAGAATCAATTCCAACGTAAAGATAAACAAGAAGGTGACCAAATACAAAACTGACAATAGTATCCAGATACACTTATAATACGTTCAAAATAAAAATGAAAACATTAAAAATAACAAACACCCGATTGTGACAAATAAAACTAACTTTTTAACTGTTGATACAAGCAGTACTTAATTATTCCTTCTAATATTATTCCAACTGAAATTTTCGAAAAATTAAATGCCCGATGTATGGTAGTATGTTACAATATGATACCTCATTGAGTTTGAATATTATGGGTTAATATTAAGGGGCGATAAGGGGAGATTTAAGCATGCAGTAAATAAAAAACAATTTCTCCATTACTAAGGATATTTTTCCAGTTATTACTTCCATATCACTGAGGATATTTTACGTCAACACAGTAGTCGGTGCGAGCCGATGTGGAATTCGTACCGGCCAGCCATTGCTGGCATGTCGACATCGGCTAACTCGATATTGGCATCGGCTAACTTAAAAAACGTTATTGGGAGGCGAGCGTTCCATCCCCTGAGCCACCACGACATACATGTATTAATTGAAATTAAAAACAAATAAGCAACGTACTACAAAACAAAGTTAATTGAGAAAGGTACTTCTTCGTTCAACGTACTATTGGTACTATAGTGATTGGTGCAGTTCTAGTTACAATTCTAACAAAGAAATTATACAGTTTCATTCAATACATTTCCGGTGGCAAGGCCCACGCTAAGGATTTCAAATAATAAGCCAGTAAATCAGCCAAATATCAAGAGTGTTCACCAATATTTGAAAGGCTTCGCCAAAGGCAAATCTTAAAAAATTTTTCCCATTGAAAACTATTTTAAGGTAGTCTGTTTCATTCTATTATAATTTGGACCCAAAGCTAGTTGGTTATGCGGCGCATCTACCGCAAATTACTATAATCGAATAAAAAATACAGATTTGTTTAGAAATGTTAATTTTAGCGTAATTTTGAGGATCGTGGTTCAATATATATTTTTCTTTCCAGGGGAAAAAAAATCATTCGCCAAAACACAATCTGATTCGCTAAATTTTAAAAATTTTATCGCATTCGACGAGGTGACGAATGCCTAGGAATGCGAACGGTAGCAAAGATGGTGTATTAATATTTTAATGATTTAGAATTAAAAGATTCTTTTTTTGCCCACCACTACTTGTAAATGTTTTAAACAGTATATCAAAATTTAGAAATGACCATGCTTTAAACTTAGCATAAAAGTCATATAAGAATTTAATTTGATTTTAAAATTAATTTTGCTACCACTGATTGCACAAAATATGTTGCAGAGTATGCAGTAGGTATACTAATATAGAATGAGGTGAACCGGGTTCGAATCACGGCCATGACTGGTTGATACGGATTTCCCACCCGACTCGCACCGTTCACAGTGCTGACGTAAAAATATCCTCAGTGGTGGACGGATCATGGGTTAGAATCCCCTTGCCGTTAGACTAACCATACGAGGTTTTTGCAGTTTCCCTCTTGATTCGTGGTTTACCTCTTTATGTTTCGTGGTTTTTCCTCTTCATGCACATGCGGGTTAGTTCCGTGAAAAAGTCTTCCAAGAAGGCAACATTTCTCGCAATACTTGATCCAGGAGTTACGATAGAACAGTTTAACAAGGACAGATATCGTGCAGCCTCAATACCTATGCTGCCTGATCAAAGTGGTCACCCACCCGCTTACTGACCATCGCCATTGTTGCTTGACTTCGATGTTCGACGGGGAAGCTTGCCTTTACGATCAGTTCATTGTGGAACTTAATAAAGAAAGAGAAATGGACTATTTTCGCAAATGTCTTTCTTTTTTATGCATAGCGAAAACAGTGAGCGGTATGAGAACTAAGTCGTTCGGCAAATATATAAATCATGCGAATTTTTTTCTGATACATTATATTTTCATATAAAACTAAGTTACGCAATCTGATCGTCCAGTTCTGCAATCTCCACGATTGGCTCACTCATCACTGTTTTATTTTTCTTTATACAAGACGATATTTTCACATTTTTTAAATATACTATACTTGTGACAGAATAGACCTGAATTTAAAATGATAATGATAATTAGGAATACAGAATGTGTGACACACCAAGATGCATTTGTACTTTTTCACAGAGCAAAATAGTTTTTATCTCTAATAAATAAATTTTTTTTTTTTTTTTTTTTTTTTGCATTTTTAAACATTTAAACATAAATATTAAGATTTATATCTAGCGACATCGAATCTCTATCAGCGTTTTCTTTTTTTATTATTACTTTTGAGATCGACTCGAGCGTGAGCTTATAAAAAATAATATTTCGAGCAAAATAAATTAATTTTCCTAAAACAGACGACAAATAGATATCATATTTTAAAGCTTAAAAAAGTCAGGAAAAATTTGTGAAAAAAAAAATCATTTAAAATTTAAATAAATTTTGAGAAAATTAAAATTTAAAAAAAAAAATATGATGGTCATTTTATCATGTTGAAATTCAGCAAGTTCTCAATAAGTTTTTGTATTTCTGCAGGCTACAGAGCGACCAATACGGTATTGTTTTTTACAAGTTTTATAGTTAGTAATTATAGAATTAATTATGAAATATTTTTTATTCCATTCTTGTACATTTTTACGCCTCTTTGTATTTCGAATTTCTGAATGCTTTATTTTTTTTAAATATTTTTTTAAGCATCTAAACGAAATGTAACGATCACCCAAAACAGCAGTGGCGATGAGAATATTACCCGGCAACTAAACACTTATTTCCGCTACTTCAATTTCCAGTTAAAGTGCCCAGGTTTGAATCCCGGTGATGATTATTCGAATATGAATTCTGTTTCCGCTATTACCAACGACAGTGGGGGGAAAGTGTAAAATCAATGGTAGATGCCACATGGATTATGATCCCGTTGCTGTCGGGCTAACCGTGTGAGGTTTTGTGGTTTTCTATGTAATGCTAATGCAGGTTAGTTCCATAGTATGTTCCAATATGTGCACCCACAGATGTTTTCCTTAAATGAGTGTAAAATAACAAGGCTACAGAGTCGAACAAACTCATAATGTGTTTATTAGATAGCACTAAAATGAAATAGTTCGACATCGAACATCAAGAAAATAGAAAAGCGCTCTTCATAAAATGGTTGCAGAAAGTTTAAACAGTTCTGAATATTTCGCTTTTAACGATCTAAAACCGATTGAAATCTATACTTTGACTGAAAAATATCTTCAGTGGTAGGCGGATCATGGGTTAGTGTCCCCATGCTAACCGTAAGAGGTTTTCCTCTCCTCGTAACGCATACGCGGGTTAGTTCCGTCAAAAAGTCCTCCACGAAGGCAAATTTCTCCCAATACTTGATCTACGATTTAACTTTTCTCCCATACTATGATGATACTTTTGCTTGTTTTATACAAAAAGCATTTTAAACTTGTGATGTCACTGAGCATAGAACTTCAGTAAAAAATTAAGTGCTCTTGCTAATTTTAAATTGCTTAAAATTCGTTTCTAGATGCAGAAACTGGTCTTAATACTGGTCTTGTTATTTAACATAGTTAAAATTTGAGTTCAACACAAATGCAATGAACAATTTCAATTGAAAGTTTTGTCTTCGGCAGAAAATTAAATGCTCAATCAAGTCGGAAAGTTTTCGGAATTCGTCAAACAAGGCGATTATAAAAAAAAAGTTTCGTAATAAAAAATAATCGGAGATTTTTAAATAACACAAAAATAAAAATCGTATTCTTAGGAACAAGCATTTGTCAAATCATAAGTGCCTAAATAAAGGAAAAGAAGTCATCATTAGTAGTAAAATGATGCTGAAATTAAAATTTTTTTAATTAGCGTAAATGACCGTGTGGACCTGGTTTACACAAGAGGTTTGGATAGAACTGTCTTGGATGAACTTGTTTTTTTTTCAATTTAAATAAAATAAATGAATTGAATTAAACAAAATAAATGAATTGAATTAAAAAAAATAAATGAATAAATATTTTTAAAAAATCGAATTGACGCTCCATAGTAGACACTGACCCTTAGGCCACACCACAATTTTTTTCTAGTTGCACCAAATATTTTCCTTGCAAAAAATCGCTTTTTTTCCTCAATTATATTTAATAAGCAAACAACGTTTCTCAGAGAGTTTAAAATCAAAGTATAGTTCCACGAACAATGTAGAATCTTTTCTTATAAATCTTAGGGTCCACAAACGATGTTAGTACACTTAAAAATGTTGTAAACACTCACAACGAAAATTCACACATTCATTAAGCTTAATGGATATTTATGAAATAAAATTTTATGTTCTCCTTTTTATCGTAATTTTAAAAAATAAATAAAAATCTCGAACACTATTTGAATTTTGTTTACTAATGATTTTTTTAAAAACAAAACTAGCGTAAATATTTACGAAAGTGTCCATGAGAATACTTACCAAACATTTTGAGGTAAAGTATTTATCAAAACATTTTCATTATCAGTAACATCAGACAGAATCGAATTAACATCTTCCGGAGAAAAACCCACAATACCTTTCATTCATAACTCGTGCTTACGTTTGTAACCTCTCAACAAGATCACTGCTTCCCTTCTCCCTGTTTCTGTATACAGCGCCATCTTGTGTTAAGATCTAGTCGATTTATTTGACTCGCCGTAATAGTTTTGTTCTTTGGAATTCTAATCAATATCAATAGGAAATTTTCTGATCACTGACAAGATTATTTATGGCCGACAGCTATTTATGGATGTCACAGGGTGTATATACACACTTTTTTCGGACTCCATTCCATTTGTATGTCAGTTAAATAAATAAATAAATCTTCTTTTAACGCTTTCTCATTACAATTGTTGAAGGTTTGAAGTCTTAATGTTAGACAGTAACAACTCATGTAAGATTTTTTTGATGAAATAAACTAAGTAACTGAAGCTATTTTATTACATGTAAGAAAGGACTTTCATGTAAATAAAACGTAAGGGTGATCACAAAATTCTATAAATCCATTTTAAGGTAATCAGGGGTCTGTTTAGAAGAAATTTGGATCCTTCATTGGTCCCTTCACAAAATATCTTTTCATAAAAACGGACCCTTCACAAAATATTTTAACTTAAAAACGGACCCTTCACAAAATAATTTATCTTTTAATCGGACCCTTCACAAATTTGTTTATCTTCATTATTGTTTTGTTTATCTTCATTATTGTAACCGAATAAACCCTTCCCAGGAAGGGGGGGGGGGAGAAAGACAGATGTAAACGAACTAAATTTTGTCTTAGGCAGACTCTTCTTCCATTATTCGTCCGAAATGAATATTCTGCGTTCAGCAGTATAGACTAAATACCAAATATTTGCATGTTGCATCGCTAAGTTAGTAGCTGCAATTGCTGCTTATTTTTTAAAATTTTTAAATTTTATAATTTTAAAATTTTTTTAATTATAATTTTACAGTGTTGAGCATAATCTCGTATGTCTATACAATTTAAAAACTCCTTGAAAAAGTTTTTTTGCAATAACGGACCCTACTTGCACAAATTCACAAAAGCGGACCCTGGTGGAAAGAATGTGACTTACCGTTTATTTTATATTCAGAAATTACGAGTAATTTTTTCACATTTTTGCAAAAACGGACCTTTCACAAAATGTCTGGACAGACCCCTAGTAATATTTGCATTAAAAACTTGAAACAGAAACAAAATCAAATTGATTCTTTTTAATTTATCTAAAGCTCTCAACATTTCCAATATTACAGACATTTAAATGTACCATTAGTATTTGCCTTTTAGGAATAGTCTTATGCTCAGACACACAGGAATCTATTTACATGATATTGATTAATATTTACTTAAAATGAGTGTCTCTATTAAGGCCAAATATTGATCAATAAGAGTATTATAATATCAGTGTCAGAACGTAAAGCAAATCATTATGCATTCCCACTTCACTATTCGTATTTATGGAATTCCCACTTAATGTATTCCCACTTCACTATTCGCTTCGCCGTAAGAGCTTTCAGTTCTGGTTTCAACTCTGCATTCATAGGCATCGGGTGAGGAAACGTGATTATTCCTCGTTTCCTCTAATAATTTCACTAAACTTCAGAGTTTTCCCCCAAAATTATACAGTACACTCTCGATTATCCGTGCGCGGATCATCCGGTTTGCGGATTATCCGTGTTCATTCCGGAGTCGGACAAAAATTTTAAAGAGAAACATTTTCTTGATTCATGAAGTTATAACACTTCCAAATTTTTGGAAACCAATATTCGTTATTGGATTGCAGTATATGGAATATCAGCAGCATGGTCAAAGATAAAATCGTCTATGTTATCACGATCGTGGAGAAAGATCATATACCGCTTTATGAATAATCTTCTTCATATATTCAAGAAGAATATGATAACAGTATTCTCGAACAAGCAAAAGAAATCTAAAGTTTCGAAATTCTGGATGAAGAAAATTTAAAAGTGATGCATGTGAGTCTGGCTTCCAGTATTTGACAGATGAAGACATCGTTATGTTGTTAAATCAAAGAGTGATGATAGTAACTGATGCAGAAGATGTAATAAATGAGGGAAATACAATTTCTGCTGCTCAACAATCTGTTGATACTTTATTAGATTTTATAGGAGGATTTGATTACGGTGACATTACTACGGTTCGTAAAATATGTGTCAATATTTGGCGCATTACACATTTTTTGAAAGGAAAATTCCTAGTTTGATGTTATACAGGATGCAAATGTCAGTAATTTTTATATTTTTTGTACTGATATGGATTTTTTCTTTAATAAAAAGAAGTTTTTGGATTATCCGAGTTTTTCGATTGTCCGTGCGACCTGTCCCGGTGATTAACCCGGATAATCGGGAGTGCACTGTATATATATATATATATATATATCAGGGTTAAGAATTTTGATATCATTGTGTGCTTACACTGAGGAGGAAGAAAAACTCCAACCACAGACGTCATTTGATAATGACCAGTCCAGAAACTTTTCTTTACATTGAATTAATTTATGTTTTTCAGAATTTAAACCTCATTGGAGCTTCCGGGCACTCACTCAATATTACTCTCAGAACTCATAAAAAAAACTTGAGAAGAAAGTTACCCACCACATTTAATGTCATGTCCACTGTCAAGGGAATCTCATCAATTAAAAACTTTGGAAACAAAATATTCTTTTATTAAAGCTTTTATTTCTTTTATTATTTTACAAAATATTCTCTTATTAATGAGAGCATCCAAAACAACAGTCTCGTTCTAAAATAAAGTAAAATGTTGGAGTTGCATGTTTCATTCTTGCTTTTGATAGTAATTTTATTCTTAAAAGTTCACTATTATTGTTCTACTAATAAACACTGAGAGAATTCCTATCCAATATTCTAGCTACCCCACATGCTGATAGACGTCATGGCGGAGTAGATGTGTTTGACTTAAGCCTTAAATAATCTCTTTCCGACTCAATAAAGCTTATTATTTTAAATGTAACAGCGTGAAAAATAACAATTTGAAGAAGGTGATGCATTGTAAATGTAAAAAAAAAAAAAAAACATAGATACGCAGATAGAGTTAAGAGAAATATAAGCATAAATTTCTTGACCCAGAATTAGAGCAAGACAAGTTCCCCGAAAAAATGATCACTGTATCTATAAAGTCCCGCCTAGATCTGGAAGCGAGAATCCATTAATAAAAATATTGTGCTTAGTATCCATTTTATGAAGGGGAAAAAAAGGGGAAAAAACAAATGAGAAAAGCGGAAGAAATAAAGTCTACATTCACGGAAAGAACTATCTATTACTTTAAACTGTTGACGTTTTCCCCGTATTCATCGAGTCTATTCGATGGTTTTGAAACTAAAACTTATTTACACTCTCTGTTAAATTATTTTGTTTCATTTCTGTTAAATTATTTTGTAATATGTTAATTATATTTAAATTAAAAAAGCGAAAAGTTTGTGAGACAAAGAAAGGCGATGATGTTGTAGGGATTATTTTTTTATGACATTCATAATTAAGCCTCATTCAATTTTGTGTAAAGAGTAATAATTCTAAAAACTCAAGTAACCACTCCAGACAATCCTATTGGGGTGATAGAGCGCTCGGCTGCAAACGAAGTGGCCCATGCTTGCATTCCAACAGTGACTAGTCGATGAAAATTCTGCTTCCGGCTAGACGACCACAATGTTGACATGAAATATTCTCAGTGGTAGAATACCCTTGCCTCAAATACAAGTTAGTTCCATTTAAAAAAAAGTTCTCCTCTAGGCCTAGTTTGTTCCAATGATAGATCAACCAGTTCCCTTGTCTCCTGGGTTGGGTTCAAAATTACACGGCTACATTGTTGAACATTGATAATCGTAAACTTAAAATTGGTTAATGTCGATTATGAAATAAAGTAAAATCGTATTTGGTTATATTTCAGATGAATGGAAGTAATTTTAAGCAAGGCAATCTATTCCATCTCAATAATTAATGGAGGGAAGAAAAAAAAGAAAGGTATTTTTTAACAGAATACAAATCAATAAACATTCTTTTCTTGCATTTCTCTTCTCCAACTTTTTTTTTATTCTCCTTGATGATTATTTAAGAAAGACGTGGCGTTTCTAATTATCCGAAGATCTTGTTTGGAATGTAATTTGGTCATTTTTTTCCCTTCCGAAATGTGATAAATATGCTACCCACAAAAAGGAATTTTATTTATTAATAAAGCAACTGACTTTTTTTTTAATCATTATTATTTTCGGAAATTTGTTTGAAATAGTGATTTTTTTTTAAACACTTCTTGTTTAAGTTGCTTTTCATATTTATGACCTCATTTCACCCATAATTGAAGTAACTTTCACAATTGGGTGTAGCTTTTAATACATTAATATACAGTGAAACTTCTCGGAAGTGATCACTTTCTCTGTTCCACTGTAAAATGGTTGTTAATGGAGGTTGGTCGTTCTTAAGGATTATAGAAGATACATAATTTTTCGCAAACGTTTTTATTTCAGTCAGAGTCATTTTCTTGGTGTTGAAATGCCGCTTTGAGTTGGTGTCATGAAAACCGGATCGAAGATTACAATTTAGTGTCAATAAAAATGATCCTTAATAATATAATCATGTGTAAAAACAAATTTTCTAATTATAAATAATAGAACTATTTTAAATAAATGAATGGTTATGTTTTTTGCTTAGGTTTGCATTTAATTTTATATCATAAAAATGAGTTAGGTTTAAAAAATGAAAAGAGATTCGTCCGTTTAAGATCCTTTCTAACAGAGGCGTTTTGTGGAATAATATTAAAAATATTCGAATTTAATTGCTCTTGAAATCTTTTAAAAAATAATGTAACTTCTGATTAATTTCCAGTTCATGTTTCTGATAAAATAAAAAAAAATCATCACTAAACAAGTTTTGGTTTGAAATGTTTTCTAATCATGTTTTCTTTGAAATAAAAATTATAATTACGTGAATATTTTCTTCAAAATAGCTGATATTTGTTTCGACAAACTTGTACCAAGCAAGTCAGATTTGAAAATTTGAGCGAATAATTTATATTTGCTGTTGTCGCTTACATAAAATTCAGAAATTTATTACAGTGTTCAAAAACCTGTGAGTATGAATGATTGTTTTCTTATTTGAGGAATAGCTTTTTATAAATTTGTTTTAAAAATACTATTTTTCCTAAGTTCACTAATTGTTCTGGAGTACCTTGGGGCTCAAAACTTGAATATCTACTCTTCAATTTAATTATTATAATAAGTTTTGTTGTGGTTTTAAAATTTAATTTTATTTTTTAACTTATTATTTGTAAACTTTGAAGCATTTTAAATACTATTTTTCATACAATTAGCGCGAATTTGATAGTTAATATAATTGGTGCATGAAATGCGTTTCATTCTCAATATCGAAGAATGTTTTATGTTTTTATGGCCCTAAATTTCAATCTTTAATATTCTAATGTAAAATTAACAATTTAAATTTAAAGATCTTGGATATTATTAAATATCTTTATGTTACCTTCCAATCTAATCTTGATTTTACTCATTACATAAACAATCTAGTTTCCAAAGTTTATCATAAACTCTGTCTTTTAAAGCGTAAATTAATTCATTAAAAATTAATTAATTCTATTTATCTTATTAAACCATATTAGTATTTAAATTAGTACATTTATTTATTACTCATGACATAATTTTAGTTTGTCAGGTGGGTGGTATCTTCGCAATTTTGATACTTGAACTCTTTCTGTATTTTCTTTCTTATGAATATTCATTTTATTTATTTTGTAATTAACATAAAATTTTTTTAATTATAGGAGTAATATAATAGGGGTAATATATAGGACTCCCAATAATAGGAGTAAGTAAATTAATTGTTTTTTGAATACTAGGAAAACAGAAATTTTTTAAAAAGTAATTTAAATTAATCATGCTATTAATTAATTTTAATTATTTAATTTTAATTATTTAATTTTAATTGATGAATTTAATTCATTTTAATTATGCTTAGTAATTTTTGTTTAATTAAATTATGTGCGTGAAAAGGACAATGTTCGTAAAACCCTATGAACCTTTCGTAAAACCTTTTTATGAAAAACATAAAACATTATTGATTTCAATAAAGCTTTCAGTTAAATCTTCCTTTTTTATTTTTAATGTATCTGTATACTATTAATTGTCTATATTGTGTTTGATCACCTTATGCTGATATTCATTCTTAACATTAAAGAAATTTGGTTTGTTTATATAGTTTTAACCACTGGAATAAGCATTGGTAAGCTCATCACAATTACACTGGTCAATACATGGTCTAGATGCATGGTCTAGAGAAGCCTCAAGAGAAGGCTGGGTTGTTGTTGTTTTTTTGTTGTTGCTGATTATTTACATTAAATATGTAAGTTTCCTTTTGAAATTTAGGTCTAATCTAGGCTTGTTGATTGAAATTCTGACTTGGTCGAAAAAATGTTGATTTGGACCAATTGAGTTATTAATAAATGACCACCTTGGTACCCATTTCTGATATATTTGACTTTTGTGTCCGCGAAATTTGCCTACTGGATTGTGTAGGGGTCCGGGAACTGGCCTTACATCAAACGTTCTGGGTTCGACTCCCAGGCAAGGTATACATTATCTGCACTACCCGTCCTTACTATGGGAGCAACGTTAGCCCACCTAATATGGTGCTCCTGAAAGAGTGACCAACGAATCTGCCCTGTAAAATGTCTGAATAGACGAAATGTTAACACAGGTGGGCTTTGGAAATGAATAAAAAATATCCACCAAATTTTGATTCTGCCGCTTTTTGTTTATTTTGAGGCGAGACAGTGGGTACGTCATTAATTATTTTATACACAAATGCAAGCCATTTAATAAGGGGTTTGAGAACCAAAAGAGTTTTAAACTATGGGGTAATCCCACGGACAAACCACCAATTATGTGATCATTGCTTAAATTTATTTTTCAAACCAACTCTAAATTTTTGGTAAAATAAGAGCCAGAAATCTCTGACTTCTTTTAGTGAGACGAAATAATGCACCTAAAAATTTTTTGATGATTTTTTTCGAAAGAATTACAATTCAAACAATTGTCGATTGATAATTTCAATGCCTTTGAATTTTTTAAAACTTATATCACTTATCCAAAATTGAAATTTTTAATTTGTTTCTGACAAAGTGTGTGAGCGATAAATTGCGCTCCATGTTCTTGCTCGAGTTTGGTTTTCCTTGATTTAAATTTTGAAAACTGGTTAGCTTTATTGTTTTTACGTGACTGAAACCGATTGACACTTGTTTACGTTCGTGCATCAATTGGTTAAATTTAGACGATATATAATATAAATTTTACGATAGGATTAATTACGATAGGATTAATATTTATTATATCAGATATTATATTAGTATGTTATAATTATTAGACCAAATTATTAGACAAACTTTAGTGTTTTAATAATTACATATTTTGCACGGGTTTGTATGCAATACTTTTATATAGGGTTATTCATAATTCCCTCCGAGTTTCGAAGCATTATAGTAAAAAAACGAAGATGAATATGGCAAAAAATAACATATGAAATTATTCCGAAAGTATTCAAGTTTTAATTTAAGCAGTTGCGCCGGTAGATGGTAGTAACATGTACCACTGAAGCCAGTTGTAGTAAATATAAGGTTGTAGCAAACAGAGGGAATTATGAATGACCCTGTATTTAAACATACATGCAATTGGTTTTTAATCAGGAGATATTTTAAATACTTATATACTTTCGATTTGTATTTATTTTTAACGTATTGCATTACAATGTTAACCAATATATATATATATATATATATATATATATATATATATATATATATATATATATATATATATAAATGGGTAAAATGTATAAAATTAAGTGTGCATGTTGGAAAAGCAGGTCTGAAAAAGTGCATCAAGCCTTATTATACTGAAGAGAGTCCAAATCACTGTAAATCTTGCGAAAAATAAAAACGTTAATTCTTTCTAAATTTAGAATTAAAGTGCTAGAAATGTATGTAAGAAAACGTTTCGTTTTGAATAATAAATTAAGAAATAGAATTTAGATGCATATATTTATCTTATTAAAAATACAATGATTTGTTTCTCTCTCAATATCCTGTGAATAAAGCTAAGATAGAGAACAGCAATTCAATTTGAAACTCTTAACATAAATCTTCAACAGAAACACAGTTTCATTATTCTGAATTCAAATCCTCACACGAAATTCTGGTTTCAGAAGGGAAGTTTTCTAATTCAACATCCCAAAACTTTCCCCTTCGCCATTCAGATCAAATTCATTTCTCGCTTACTGACAAAAGTTACTTTGAACAAGGTGTAGACATTTAACTCTTGTAAGACGACGGATCTAATTAAATTTCTCGACATTTAGCAAGAGAGTTCCTCCCGATAACGGAACTTGAAGCCTACTCTTAGATCTCCAGGGAATCACTGTTTTAATAATAAATGTGAATAAACTACTTTGATTTTTTCAAATAAAAGAAAAACATTGTTTTTTAGAAGAAACGGGTTTTTTTATTTATAGCTTATTAAACCTACTATCCCTGGACAAATTAATAGACGCACTGAGATTCTATGTAAAATCTTAATTATCAGGGCGACGCTATACAGCTTTATTGTTTTAACGCAAATGAAATCAATTTGCACTTGTTTACGTTCGTGTATCAATTGGTTAACATTGTAATGCAATACCTTAAAATTAATACAAATAGTAAGTATATAAAAAATCTCCTGAATGAAAACCCATTACATGTATGTTTAAATATAAAAGTATTGCATGCAAACTCGTGCAAATCATGTCATTATTAATTTGGTCTAATAATTATAATATACTAATATAATGCTTGATATAATAAATATTCGATATTTATAGATTATATCGTCTAATTTATCCAATCGTCGAATATATATTATGTATCGTTTATTTTAACCAACTAATACACTAACGTTAACAAGACCAAACTGGTTTCACCTGCGTAAAAACAATAAAGCTGTATAGTATCACCTGATATATACATAGAATCTTATAGTGTGTCTATTAATTTGACCAGAGATTGTATGTAGTCTGTTAAACGAGGATTCTAAATTTATTTGGTTGCTATTATTATCTTTTAAAAAATGTGCATCGTTATAGAAACAGTGACTTAGATTGGTATTTAAATGAAAGTTAATAAAAGAACTCGGTTAGTGAGGACATGAATGGATGGGTGGATAAACCAATAAAAGGTAAAATGACCAGAAGTTCTCAAATCCAGAGTACAGTTTTCGAAATTCATTAAGTGTCCCCAAGCAACTGTCAAACTCTTTGAGAACAGAAAATGTTCTGAAATCATAGCATATGTCCCCAAACGTTCTCGAAAACATCCCATCTTTTTTTTAATATTCTATGAAATATCAATCAGTCAATAATGCGCATATTGTTAAGGAAATTTTCACTGCATGCAAAAAAGTTCGAAAATACGAACGAGAACCTAATAGGCGAGTTCTTAGTTGTTAAAAATATTTCACCTGATTGGTTTTCATTCTTATCATCGAATCCGCATACTCGAATTTTTTGCCGGCAGCACGCAGTATAAGAACAAGATAACAAAAACAAACAAGATAAATACAATACCTCAAACAAGATTATGTTATCCAACAGAGAATACAAACGAAGAGCAAAAATCTTTTTAAACTCCTACCAATTCAACTCGACATCTTGGCTCGATGGTTTTGGTTTCATTTTCAGATGGTTTCATAACAAATTTCGTTGTGGTAGTACTACTACTCAAATTCTGTGTTGAGATCTTTAATCGCCACAATATCAATAAAAGGCATTTGTTAGTAACTATGTCAAAGAAGAAGTGAGCGTTCAACGAAAGTTTAAAAAAAAAAATCTTTTTAAATAAATTTATAAAAAAAATATTCTACTATATCTATACGGTTGCATACTAAATGTAAATGCAGTACGTAAGAATATATGAACATACATATTTTTATGCAAGTAAAATGAACAGTGCGACAAATAAAGACGAACCAGAGCGGTTAACTTTTGAACTAATGATCGAATCTTCATGGTTTAACACTCAATCTTTATGGTTCGAGGGGGTGACTTCAAATGTGCTAATTACTTAGAGCAGACAATATTTTAAGTAACGAAATCCGACGCAAAAGCGTACTCTGAATAAACATACCTTTCTTTCAACGGATTCGGATTTCTGACTTCCAAAATATTGGGGGAACCACAATATGGAAAAGATGGCCTCCATAGTTAGCTCAAGAGAACGCTCCAAAGTTTGGACCCCTAATGATAATTTTACTTTTTGCGTATTTCGCCATATCTCGAGAAATTATGAAGCGAATTGAAAAATTTTTGCACACAATAATAAATTCATTTATCCAAAGATAATTCCAAGCAAAACATAAATTTCAGTAAATATTTATTATTTTATTTAATAATAGTCAAAGAAATTTTGAATTGTAAGGTATACAAATTTTTTTTTACTTTACTTTAAAGTATGTAATGTTAAATGGAAATATGCAAAATCGGTTGAATAGTTCCTGGGAAATAAAATTTAACGAAGTCAAATATTTAAAATTCGTGCATTTGGTTATGATTAAAACAGAATCAATACTAAGCAGTTTAAATACCGATACAGAAAGAGATGTGTTTTACGGCCCCTCGAAAGGGAGAAAATTATTTGATAGTAGTAAATTTTTACTATTATGGGTTGACCGCGATTAATAGCATCATGCCAAGTGATGCTAAATACATTTTATCTTTATTTTAATGATATTAACTGCAAAAAAATTTAAATTATTTCAGCTATATTAATTGAAAAACTTAGTGAAGAAGCAGGTAAGTGACATTTTCAGAATTAAAAAAAAAGTTTCACCAATTTTATTACCTATTATATTACCAATATATTACCTATTATATAACCCATAATAACAAACTATTTTATTACCAATTTAGTAGAAGGCGGGACTAATAATTCTTTATTTTATTGATCCTAATTTAAAGCCTTATTACCTAAAAAATAAAACCTTATTACCTAATTTGAAATAAAAAATCATGCTCGCATCTTAAAAATTTATGTGATTAGTTATGTTAAGATTTAAAAAAAGGCAAAAGCAGTGATTCATTAATTCCCCTAAAAATTTCACTTATCTGGTTCTTCCATCAAGTTTATTAATTGTATCAGTATATACTTTTCAATTACGAGCATAATTTCGTACTGATTTATTGAATCTTTACTTATTTTTTTATCACCCCGAGCGAAGAACAGGAATTCAGCTTCTAATAAATAAAAGTTATATTTCGAAATACAAGATGAATAGAGAAAAATGCTTGATTCAGGTTAGTTTTGACAATCTTTGAATTTACCGTCATCAATAGCATTATCTTAGGAGACTCAATATAGTTACTACTGAACTACTACTATACTATCTGCTACTACTATAGTACAGTACCTATACCATAGTACAGTACTATATATAGCAGGGGTGGCCAAGCTCCTTGATAGTCGAGCCATTTTTCAAAATTTGAAATTTTTCGCGAGCCGCAATTAAATACGTAATTAAAAGGTATGCAAAAAAGGCATTAAAAATTTTATTTTACAGAAATTATATTGATTGAAAAAATATAAATAAAAGTACAAAATATGTGTATTCAATTTAAATATTAAAAATTAAACACTTTTATTTAACTTCTCCTGATAATTCTTTAAAATTTGGTGAATAAATGGTGGCAACACTTTTCAGTAATTCTTTAAGATGCTGGTTAATTAATAATGATCGACGTTGGGATTTCATGAATTTTAAAGTGGAATAAAATGATTCACTTAAGTACGTTTTTTCGAATTTTGAAATAATTCGACAAACAGCCTTTTTTTAATTCTTGATACTTCGATTCTGGTACAAATTTCCAAAATTCAGTAATCGACGTCGAATTATGTTTTAATTTGTAGAGCTTGATCTTCTTGCATCTCTTTTTAATTCTAATTCTCCAAATGCTTTTTGGGTTATAATTATATTGGAAATGAAAAATTGACCTTGAATTATGTTAATTTCAAATGGATTCCGAAAAAACTCAAGATACGATTTGAAATATTTCAAGTCTTGAAATCTATTTTGGAATTCCGTCAATATTTCTTCTAGCTTACTTTTTCTTAGGAAAAAAAAAAGGAATAAATTATTGGTAGATCGTGTTAATCGATCTAGAGTCGATCGATTACACCACTGTTTATGTTCGTTCGCGCAGTTTTCGATGATTCATATGATTCTTAACTTGGACGGAAATGAAATTTGTTACAATGTTGCACTTTGTCTTTCTTAATATATAATAACACAAAAATGAAAAGGGAACTCGGGTACATTTATCGAGAGCCACAAATAATCCTTCAAAGAGCCGCATGTGGCTCGCGAGCCGCAGTTTGGTCACCCCTGATATATAGTATAATATAGTACTATAGTATAATACAGTATAGTATTGTATCTGTTACTACTATACTTACTACTATAGTACTACTGAATATAGTACTACTGAATATAGTACTACTGAATATAGTTAATCATTATTTGTGCGCGTTGAATTTCTGAAAGCATGTTTCTTAAATGTTTGGAATTGTTTTAGCCTTTACAATTATAGCGGCTACTTTGTCAATTCAATTTCGTTCATAGTTGAGTTGTGAAGATAAATACCGATTTATTGATTATCCAGTTTTCAATTAACGAAAAACGGGTATTCAGTTACAGAATATACTTTTGAGAAGAATATATTGAGTAATAAAGAATCGTTCGAAAATATCGAATACAGTTCATGAAAAGAAAAACAAAACAAACATTTTTTTCTGGAAACAGTTTTAAGTATTTGTGAACTGCTGTGTATTCTAATTTAATTTGTAAACTTCTTGCAATCTTTTTCCAATATTTTTAATCTCTTTTCTGATAATCCAATAATACTTCACTTCAGTTCTTTTGAAGTAAAGCTGTTTTTATTGAGGATGTAAATTCGTTAAAGCATTAAAATTAATCTACTTTAAAATACCTTAAAAATCAAACAAAATCGATGCTCCAAAAGAGGCGGCTAAAGGAGATTAGGGGATGTTCCTTATTATTATAGGCTACGAAAAGCATTCAAAACGGTGATAAATTGCAACACAATAAACCTCAATTGAGAGGAAAACGATTAAATAAATTTCGTATGATTTGTTGTAGCAATCCAAATAACGGTTTTCATACGTAAAGCATTTATTAAAAGATGTTTAAACATAATTTAACTATTACGTAACTAATATTTTCATAAAAAAACTGATAATCCATCGAACAAAAATTTTTAAAAAGAATGAAGCGAAATTTTATAAAACAACTATTTTATTTTACTGGCCATAAAGTATTTAGTTTAAAAGTGATGCAGTTATTCATTCAAATAGGGGTTCTTTTATGTATTATATAAGCACGAGACTTATTTTTAAGTCTTGATAATTCTAATTAAATGCTATATACATAGTGTACTGATTTATAAAATGACCCGCTTTTCTATTAGCTTACATTTTTAGTACACTGTAAAAAAAATCCATCTGAAAATGTGGACAAATATCGGCAGCACAGATACCAGACGAAGTCCGTGAAAAAATATTTAAATTTTATAGAGTAAAAAATAAAGGATCAACCAGTAGAATAAGTATTATTATCCGCAAAATAACAATTGGGTACCTGCATGTGACGCAGTGTGGGTATCTCGAGCCCGATTGATTAACCATAAAATAAAATTAAAGGAAAATGTTATAAAATATGATGGAATATAGAATTTTGTTTTATTCTTTTAGCTTTTATTGGGCTCCCAAACATAATATTACGATACGATTAATCTAAACCCTCAGATATAAGTTAAAAATGGAATACATTTAATAAAACTTTGTATAAAAATGCCCTGGTGGCTCTGAAGAAAGCGATCACATCATTTTATAAATCTCAATAATATTTTCTAAAATTTGATTTGAAACGACGGTAATCATCAAAAGTTAGGTTTGTCAACGTTTCATAATATTTATTTCAAACGTATGTAATTGAAGAGAGACGTTTTTATCATTTGCCTCCAAAGGATCATTAACAATAGTTATAAGCTTTGTTAATTACAAAACATTACTCTTAAATTTGAAGACTTTTTTTTTGTGTGCTTTTTACTTTGTGTTTTGATTTTATAAAAACCAATACACGTAGCTTAAAATGTATGGTATGTTGTTTATTATAAATAACCATGTTGAAATAACCATGCCGTAATTTTGAGAGAAAATTCTGTATTCCCCCTCCCTTGTACATAAGAATCGCGTAATTCTAAAACAATTTCTTATTTTCATTTGCTTAAAAAAACTTGCTGCATTTGCCTTCATGGAGGACTTTTTTGATGGAACTAACCCATATTTGCGTTACACGGGGAGGAAATTCACGGAAAGCTACCACGGTTAGCCTGATGGCAAGGGGACTCTAACACATGATCCGTCTATCATTGAGGATATTTTACGTCAGCGCTGTGGCCGGTGAGAGCCGGGTGGGGGATTCGTTTCAACCAGCCATGGCTGGGATTCGGACCCGGTTCCCCTCATTGAAAGACAAACGCTTTATCCCCTGAGCCACTACGGCTCTTATGTTTGCTTTGTAAAAAATATCGACGCTAGACAGAAATAGACTTTTTATCTTTTAGAGGACTGCTAAATTTTCTTATAGTTTCCTATAGTCCAGTTTTTTTTTCTTTTTTTGTTCTAAGTATGAAGTGTTATGAATACTGGCCAAATTGAAAATACCGCATCACGTCAAACAAATGAGTCGAGCAGCTTTCTTTGCAAGTGTTTTTATTCTCTTTTATCATTATAATCATTTTTTTTGTTAAAAAAAATTAATTATTCTAATTTCAAACAATGGCACTTCAATAATTGGAAGTACTCCTCACCCCTTTTGTCATCCCGTAAATAATCTCTCATCTAGACAATTGAAAAGAAGTGTACTGAGAAATATTGATTCCACTTCAAATAAAATACCACTTTCTACATTTCGAGCCAATCAATAGAAGGATTTTTGTATAATTGTATAACGATTAAAAACAAAATGATTATTGTTTGTTCTCCAAGTGAAGTTCGATACTTATATGATAAAAGAGAAAAATTATTTTTAAAACAAAAAATGTGTTGTTCTTAAACCTTAAACTAAGTTAAAAATGGGTAAAATACATAATTTGCAAATATATTTAAATCTCTCTGGAGTAACCACTCTCCGTTCCACAGTAAAATCGTCGTTGGTGAAGATTGATCGTTCTTAGAGGTTACCTTCAATGACTTCTAAATTTTTATCTAAAGTACATGATTTTTCTCATACGATTTTATTTTTAATCTGTGTCATTGTCTTGGTGAATGCCACTTCTGTTGGCGTCATGAGAAGACGGATCGATGAATAAAATTTAGCGTCTTTAAAAATGATCCCAACTGATATAATTATGCGTAAAAAGAAATCTACCGATTGAGAATGACAAAGCTATTTTAAATAAATAAGCAATTATGTTTTGTTTTTTTTTGCTAAAGTTTGCATTTAATTTTATATCATAAAAATTAGTTAGCTTTCAAAGGTGGTTCGTTTGGATGCTTGTTTTCTTCTTCTAAAATAACTTTTTGTTTCTAATTTAACGTTCACCTCTAAAAGTTAATCGTTCATAGCATCATCTTTAGTCCACGCTGATTGCAACAAGAGGTTTTATCGTCAGAAAGAGCTCTCTAAATTTGTGTCTCACACATATATTTTGAATACTTTTAAATCTACTTCTTTGTCTTACTAAATTTTTTGTTTTGATATTTTTTCGTGTTTCCTTATTTGATCTTTTTCGCAGATGTTTTCCCGGTTGCTAGGAGAGGTTTTTATGGTTTTTCCTGAAGGTTTTCTTGATCTCAAATACTACGGAAAAAATTCCGTGCCGCCCAAATTGGGCGTAAATAGAGGTGGTCTTTCCTGGAGAATTCACCGTATAACATTGCAAAGTGAGAGTCTCAATGTAATTTAAACAGAAACATAATTTAACCAAGAATTTGCATGAAATTTGATTTTGTGATTTTTTGCGATCAAAAGATTCTGATTGTATTTTCAATGGCTTCCATGCTTATAATAAAAATGCAAATCCATTTTTTATTAGGATTTAATAAAATATCATTTCTTCCCTGCAAATATGAATAAAAATTATTGGTGTTGGTAAATGTAATAAAAGGTAAATAAATTTACCTTCAATGTCACTTTTACACTAGGAAAATTATTTGCACAGATTGGAAATGATGTCAGGGTATGAAAAGCTTCATATTTTTATTCGCTTTCAAAAACTCTTTTTTAATGTGTTAAAACTTCAATTACAATAAATTAAAAAAGAAATGGTAATTTCTTAATAAACCCTATTTAGGTTGCCCTATTACTGTTATTACTATTATTGGTAATAAGGTTGCTCAGCCTTATTACTAAAATTTTATGGGCGTTGAAAGACCATTGTTCCAATGAGATTGTCCTAGTTAACCAGCCCATTCCAAAATTAGGACAAATTTGATTCTAAATGGCATTTCAAAAACGCCCTTTATAGACAGGTGGGAGAAATAACCTTTCAGACTTTCCCTAACCTCTTGAAGACCGGCAGAATGGATACTCCGTATTGAGATCAGTTACGAGCCCTGAGAAGGCAACAAGCTTGGCTGGAACATTCTTTTATAACCGTCGTTGAACAGCCCTCCCAATTTTTGGGGTTTACGACTATTAACGTTCACCTCCGTAGCCTTATAATTTTGAGCCCAATCCAGAAGACAAGGGAACTCCTGGATCAAGTATAGGGAGAAATTTGCCTCCGTGGAAGACTTTTGATGGAGATGGTTACATGGAGAGGAAGACCACAAGAACATCCCACGATTAGCCTGACGGCAAGGGGACTCTAGCCCATGATCCGTCTACCGCTGAGGACATTTCACGTCAGCACTGTGGTCGGTGCAAGCCGAGTGAGGATTCGTATCGACCAGCCATCGCCGGGATTCGAACCCGGTTCACCTCATTGGAAGGCGAACGTTCTATCTCCTTAGCCATCACGACTCTGGAGCATTCTTTGAAAAATAGTAGCATAAGTTAAAAATAAGTGCTTCGAAGACACATTAGAAGTGGAGCCCAAAAAATGCCTTTTAGCAAACGTAGCGCCATCTAAACAGTCAGTAGATGGTCATAGTTTGGACAAATCGGATTTACCTTTTACTCCCTTCTCGCAATTATTCAAATTTATGTTTGTCCGTGTGCTTTTTGATAGTAATAAAAAATATTTGGCACTAAGCGTTTCTTTATTTCAAGCCACCAAGTTCTAGCCAAGACCACATTGGCGCCCAACGTGGGGGCAAAAGAATCTTTTTCTTGATTAAATAAAATGTTTATCAAGGAAAATAAGTAAATAATTTAAGAATTTTATTATGGTTTTATTTTTGGAGTATTGAAAATGATAAGTGAAGCAATTAAATTTTTTGGATGATAACACACGTGCATATTATGAATAAAATTCTTATTTCACGCATTCTAACCATGAAACATTTTTCACTCAATGTTGTATGAAAATAACTTATTCACTGAATAAATACTTTTCAATCAATACAATGTTAGTATGGTGTAAAGAGCAGTAATGTTTATTGTTCAAAATATTGATGTTATTTATAATATTGGTGTTTATTTTATATATATACAGAATCATATGTGGGAAGTTAACTGAAAGTTATAATTTACATTAATATTACTTGCTTCATAATTTACACAATTGAGAATACATCGTATATTTAAATTGGTTATAATATTTACTGGTTCAAATTGTTTCTAGTAATATTGTGTGATAAGGATTTAAAAGATTAACTGTCATTAGAAACATTTCATATTATATTATTCAGTGACATTTTAAAACAATCGGGATTATCAAGTCTGAAATATGTGTTAACTAACTTCTATCAATCGGTACCGTGTTTTTCACATTTTAAGGGGGGGAAAGGGTCGATGAAAGGGGTAAAGATCGATCTATGTTTATTAGCTGAAAAAATGGGGTCTCAATGTTCCTCTCGATGTCACAGTTAACTAAAAGAACCGATCACGAATAGTTTTTTACTTTGTTTTTTTTATAATTTCATAACCGTGGCTGAACAGCCGATCCAATTTTTGGGCTTACGATCACTAATGTTAAACTCCGTAGCCTTGTTATTTTGAACCCAATGCAGGAGACAAGGGAAGTCCTGGATCAAGTATTTGCCTTAGCTGAGAACTTTTGAAAGGAACTAACCCGCATTTGCGTTACATGGACAGGACGACCGCGAGAACCTCCCACGGTTAGCCTGACGGCAAGGGGACTCTGACCCATGATCCGTCTACCACTGAGGATATTTAACGTCAGCACTGTGGTCGGTGCAAGCCGGATGCGGAATTCGTATCGATCAACCATCGCTGGGATTCGAACACGATTCACCTCATTGGAAGGCGATTGCTCTATCCCCTGAGCCATCACGGCTCCACGAAAAGTGTTGAAAATGAGGAGGACTTTTGTAAAAATTTATTGTAAATAATAATTGATGAAAAAGTTTAGTGATAAAAAAAAACGCAAAAAAAAGCAGAAGAACAAGAGAAGATTGTTAGGGAAAGGGAATAGTTACAACAATTTGAGTTGTAAAATTGAAACTTCAAACTGCGGCTCAAAAAGTTTCAGAAACTTCTCCTGTCAATATAACTTTAGTTCAGCCAAACTTACAATTTAAAAAGTTACTTCCGTATTTTGATCTCAAAGAAAGACGACATGTCTCTGTTTCTAAGCTTGTTTCAATGACAGTTTGCTTACATATTTAAAAGTGGGAAAAGGAAATTGGGTTGAATATCTTCTCGGCGTTTTGCCAAATCATATCCAACTCATCGGTAGAAAAGCGAAAGACAAAGAACTATTGACTGTATCAAAGAAATGCTTCTGAAAAGAATTAAACTAATTGCAGAAAAGCTCCTACAGTTGCAAGCGACTCAAAGTAAAGCAACTGACAAGATTTGGAATGATTTTAATTTGGAACTCCAAATGTTTTTTAGAAAAGTGGTTATTAAACATTAAAACTTTTGGTCAATTGAAAAGCCTGATGATCGTCGATCAAAAGAAGAAACGAGTTCCTCTAAAAGTTACGATGCACTTTTTAGATGTTGGGTGTGAATGGAAAGCACCTGATAAATCAGTTGAGAAAATGGATGTGTATGAAAATCTTCGATTGAACAAAAGAAATTTGCAAAAAAAAAAAAAAAAAATGCACAAAAGATGCAGCCTAATTTGAAACAAACAGAACCACAAAGACTTTATGGCAACAACAACAAAATATTTGTATTCTCATCAAAAAATATTGGTCAGGAGAGACAACTCTTAAGTTTAATGTTAATTGTCTTTTTGATTGTTTCGCCATAACTCATTAATTTTTTTAAGGGAATTGAAGAACTACTGCACGCAATTATGAAATTCGTTTATCCAAATATAATTCCACTCAAAAAATAACTTTTAATAAATTTGTTTTCAATTTATTTAATAATAGTCGTAATTATTTTTTATACAATTTTTTTTCATCATTTCAAAGATTTTAATTTTACATAGCAAAATACTAAGTTTAAATGTCGTACAGTTCCGAGAAAATTTTATTAGTTCTCAATATTCTATGAGTTTTATATATATAAGATAATCTAATTTCAAGATTTCAGATAATCCACGCCACCCTTTTGTAATATCACGTTTTCTATCTGCAGTGTTTGTGCTTTTTACAAATCTAATAAAATAAATAAGAACGCAAATATTTTTAGCGTTTTGTTTGGCGACATTTATATTTTTATTTATTTGTTTTTTATAAGTTGTAAAACTGTCTATCTTTTTAGGAATCTGAACAAGCCTAAATGGAACCCTTTTTAACCTGTATACGATGAGGAAAAATGCTTGGATATTTGTTTTGTGAAACAGTTCTTTACAACCTGATTTGCAAAATATATTTGTTGATGGAAGTTCTGCAATTGAAAAATAAATCCTGAAATTCCAAAAGAAATTTTATTCAGAATCCTTACAAGAAACCATTAGATGCCAAGTACATTGAATAATATTTAAAATAGAAGAAAAGTAGAAATATATATGTGAAATTTAATCTCATTCATTTATAAAATCACTTTTTAAGAAATCTTATTTCATAAAGAAAAGAAATTTTTTGTTTTATTTTCGGTACGAATTAAAAAAAAAGGTACCATTAAACGTACCATTAAAGTTGATTTTTTAAAAGAAATAACCTAACTTAATGTGTCTACTCCATTTTCAAGTAAAACTAACTTATAAGGAGAAGTAACATCTGAAACTTATTAGAAAATGTAGATGTTCTTAAAGAAAGAATTTCAATCAGTTTTCTTGGATAAATTTAATTTTGTTCAAGCCGTGGGTTTTTACGTTTAAAGCAACTTTTAGTGCAAAAATGTTAAAGAATATAAGGTTTCAACTCATTTATTTTCCAAATCGAAAGAAGTTATAGTTTTTTCTGAAGCCTCAAACTTAAATAATTTTATACCAATTTGCTTTTAAAAGGTTTTATAACTTCTTAAATTATTAACTTAAGCATTTTAAATCAAAAATTCAACCAGAGAATTGAGTTACATTTCCAATACTAGTTGGTTATAATAGTATATAAAATTGTTTAGTTCTAGGAATATTTTATTATAAAAAATTTTAACAATGATGCACTCCACAAAAAAAAATTTCAGATATTTTTTTTTAAGATTTATATTTTTTGCCATTCACTTCATGCAGTTTCATTCCTTAAAATCATTTTTAATTAAAACGCATTTTTTTAATTAAGAAAATATGCAGAAACTGATGTAAAACAATTCCTAGTATTGGATTTTTAAATAAACTAGATTAAAGTATTTATTTCAAAAAATAAAATGTTAAAGTTTTTTTCCTGTAAGAAGTGAAATCTTTAAAATGTGGTTAGAGACCAATGAGAAAGCAATATTAAATTTATGCACAGTGCACCGAAAGAGGGAAAAAAAAGGGTCCACTCTGAATAACTTTTGATCTAATAATGATCGGATCATCACGCTCTATTTCTTAATCTTAATAGTTCAAGGGTGTGACTACAAATATGGAAATTAGTTAGTGCAGACGATATTTTAAGTTGCGAGTTTAGACACAAAATGTTCTTTTTGTGAATAGAACTTTCTTTCGACGGATTCGGGTTTCTGACTTCCGAAATATAAGGTGGTAGCCGCAATATAGTAAATATAATCTTCATAGTTTGGTTGAGGGATCCAAAAATTGGACACCTCAATGTTAATTTTACTTTTTGTATATTTCTCGAGAACTATTAAACGAATTAAAAAACTTTTGTGCACAATTATAAAATTCGTTTATTCAAAGGTAATTTTTCTGCAAAAAAAAATATTTTGGTAAATATTTATTATTTTTTATTACTTTATTATGTAATAGTCGAAAAATTTTGGATTGTAAGGTTTACACTTTTTACGTCATTTTTTTAAGTAAGTAATTTTACATGGCAAAGTACAAAATTTAAGCAAAATCTGTCGAAGATATATTGGATGTAATTCAATTGAAGAGATTGATCTTTAAATATACGACTTTCTTAAAAATCAATTTCTCAAGAACTATTTGATCTATTTCTCTCAAATTTTGTATTTTGCCAATTAAAATTACATCCTCTTTAAAATTAAGTGTTAAAAATTGTATACTTTACAATTCAAAATGTTTTTGACCCTTATTGAGTAAAACAATAAAAAAATAATAATTGTATACTAAAATTTATTTTTTCTGCATCGAATTATCTTTGGCTAAACGAATTTTTTAATTTTGCGTAGAAATTTTTCAATTCGTTTAAAAAAATCTAGAGATATGGAGAAATGCGCAAAACGTAAAATTAACACTAAGGGGTTCTAGCTTTGGATCGCTCGCTCTCCTAACCAAATTATGGGGACTATATTTTCCAGATTGTGTCTGCTCCTATATTTTGGGGGTCAGAATCCGTTTAAAGAAAGATAAGTTTATTCAGAGAAAGTACGCTATTGTGTCTGATTTTGTAACTTAAAATATCATCGCCTCTTATTAATTAGGACTTATTAATTAGCATTAATTAATATTTGAGATCAACCCCTTGAATCAAAAAGATTGAGGTCTTAGAACGTGAAGATCCGATCATTAGACCATATAGAGTGGTTCTTTTTTTTTTTTTTTGTGTTTTTTTTTTATTTTTTTTTTTTGACGCGTTGTATAAGTGCAATCAGATCAGTGAAATTTACAACACTTTTAGAACTGCGATAGAGTCCTAATTAATATATTAAATAAAATAAGGGTTCTTTTTCGTGAACTTTTGCTTTTTTTCCCAACTACCCAAAAAATGCCATAAAAGGAAATATCAACATTAGTTTTAAGTTTGGCTGCGTTAAGCATGTGAAAGTATTAATGAGTGAGGTGGTATTTAATTTCATATAGTGCTGAATTTTTAATGCCCCATAATTGACTTCTTCCATATCCATCCTATCGTAATTGTAAAATCGAAACTTTTAGCAAAGTCAGCAAGTGTTAATTTCGTTCTAACGAATTTAAACTTTTAGCAAAGTCAGCAAGTGTTAATTTCGTTCTAACGAATTTAAACTTTACACGTAAGCTACTATGCTCAAAAAATGTTCCATTTTAGACGCTGTTTGATTATTGTTTAAAACACAGTACAATTCAAGATAATTTTAATTATTTTTATTTCATCCTTTTTTTTTTGACATTTGATTGTTCTGGACATTAAGTGAACTCACATGTACAAAAAAGTCTGTTTAAAATCTTCCCAAATTCCTGGGGACAAAAAAGTTTGTGGCAAATTTAAAATTGCAAAGAAATTAAGAATGAAATAATGAAGTCAATCCTATACACATAATATAGATAAAAACCCTGAAAAGGTTTTTTTTTAAATTTTTCCAACTTTTCTTTAACGTTGTTTTTCTTTCATGTTTATGCCACGTTGTTGTGGTTTTTATTTACTTCTAAAAATGTCTAACGGAAATTGATATCGAGAAAAATACAAAAAAAATCAAAACAAAAAGTGACGATTTAGCTCCCCTTTCAGGATAAAAAGCATTTTCCAGCATCTATGGCCGTAAAACTTGTGTCTGTATCTGTGATGCGCAAATAAACCAGAACCTTAAGAGGAAGAAGCACTTAGCAAACAAGAAAAGGCAAATCTCTGATATCACTTGCAAGTAAGTAAATGGGAATTGAGTGTGTCCTTCCTTCATACGACGGCAGATAACAGTCAATTTCTTGTTTAGATAGATGTAAAAATATTTCCCCCATGAAATAGTAGCGCAAATAAATATGTTCACTTTGTCATTTATAGAATATTTATATATTCATTGAGAAACAATTAGTTTACAACAGAGTGTTTAATAAGTGAAAAAAAAGTACGTATAATGTTTAGATAGAAGTAATAGTAGTCACTCTTTTGTTTAGATCGAAGTAATAGTAGTCGCTTTTTTGCTTAGATAGAAGTAAAAATATTTCCCCCATGAAATCATAATAGCACAAATAAATATTTTCACTTTGTCCTTTATAGAATATTTATTTATTCATTGAGAAACAATTCGTTTTCAACAGAGTGTTTAATAAGTGAAAAAAAGCTACGTATAATGTTTAGATAGAAGTAATAGTAGTCACTCTTTTGTTTAGATCGAAGTAATAGTAGTCGCTTTTTTGCTTAGATAGAAGTAAAAATATTTCCCCCATGAAATCATAATAGCACAAATAAATATGTAAACTTTGTCCTTTATAGAATATTTATTTATTCATTGAGAAACAATTCGTTTTCAACAGAGTGTTTAATAAGTGAAAAAAAGGTACGTATAATGTTTAGATAGAAGTAATAGTAGTCACTCTTTTGTTTAGATCGAAGTAATAGTAGTAGCTTTTTTGCTTAGATAGAAGTAAAGATATTTTCCCCATGAAATCATAATAGCACAAATAAATATGTTGAATTTTTCATTCATAGAATATTCATTTATTCATTTAGAAACAATTAGTTCACAATAGAGTATTTAATAAGTGAAAAAAAGTGTGTTTATTGTTTAAATAGAAGTAACAGTAGTCAATTTTTTGCTTAGATAGAAGTAAAAATATTTCCCCCATGAAATCATAACAGCACATATAAATATGTTTACTTTGTCATTCATAGAATATTTATTTATTTATTCATTGATAAACAATTAGTTTACAACTGAGTGTTTAATAAGTGAAATAAAAGTATGTATATTGTTTAGATAGATGTAAAAATATTTTCCCCATGAAATCATAATAGCACAAATAAATATGTAAACTTTGTCATCTATAGAATATTTATTTATTCATTGAGGAACAATTAGTTTACAATAGAGTGCTTAATAAGTGAAAAAAAATTTCCACTGCCCACATGTATAACGACATAGTTCATATAGGCACCCTAAAGGGCTGATTTGTTGGCCACTCTTTCTGGGGCACCATATTAGGTGGGCCAATGTTGCTCCCACAATAAGGACAGATAGTACAGAGAAGGAAAGAACATCCATGCCTTGCCTGGGATTCGAACCCAGAACTTTTCTGATGCAAGGGCAGTTCCCTAACCCCTACACAGGCTGGTCGGCTTAGTAAGTGAAATAAAGGTATGTATATTGTTTAGCTAGAAGTAATAGTAGTCAGTTTTTTGTTCAGAAAGAAGTAAAAATATTTTCCACGTGAAATCATAATAGCAGAAATAAATATGTTTACTTTGTCATTTATAGAATATATTTTTATTCATTGAAAAACAATTATTTTGCAAAAAGTGTTTAAAAAGTGGGAAAAAAATATTCACAGTGTTTCATTTGACGAATTATATTCTACAAAAAATATTTTATGCTAAAAAAAAGTAATAAACATGCATAAGAACAGCACTAGAAATCAATGATTTATTTTATTCTGATATAAATTAATCGATCATCGTAGAATATGGATTGACTAAAAAGACCAAAACTTTTCCTTCAGTTTTAACAGCTAATATATTTTTGAGATAAATCAACGATTTCTTAAACTATTGTGAAAAAGATGATGTTTGGTACTGTTTTAGGAAGGTGTTATGTTAAAAAAGCTGAAAACATATTAATAAATGATTATAACTGTCTTCTTTTTTTAGATAAAAAATGGGAGGGCATGGAAATTTAAATTAGAGGCAAAAGACATATGACACCGATTAAAAACTGAACTATATAAAAAACCGCTACACACAACGATTACGATATAATATAGCAACAATTAAGTAAGGTTCATACAAATTAAAGTTCAGCATTATTTCAAGAAAGATTTGATGTGTGGTAATCGTAATGCATCTTAAGTTCTTTTATTTTTCTTACATAGTGTTTTCCTAAATGTAGCTTTTTTCTTTCTTTCTTCAATCATATGTGATTACTTTAAAAAGGGCGATAATGTTAACAGTAGCTAATGCTACTGATGTTATATTGCTATATGGCACTAAATGTTTACCGCAAATGCATCGAAATTTAGGGTATCAGAGTATTATCGTAAACAATAAATAGAGAAAAAAATAAAATGTTTGGACAGTCGAGGGGTAAGCAGAAATAAACGTCAGAAAATAGTTAAACATCAGAAAAACTACAGTCCCTGGCCAAATTATTAGACGCACTTTAAGATTCTATGTGAAATCTTAATTATCAGGTGATACTATACAGCTTCATTGTTTTCACACCGGTTTGCACTTGTTTACGTTCGTGTATCAATTGGCTAACTTTGTAATGCAATGCGTTAGAAATAAGTACAGAAAGTATATAAGAAATCTCCTGAATAAAAACCCATTATATTTATCTTTAAATATAAAAGTATTGCATATAAACTCGTGCAAAGCACGTAATTATTAAAAATCTACAGTGCGTCTAATAACTCGGTTTAATTAATATAATATCTAATGTAATACCTTATATAATAAATATTTGATATTTATAGATTATATCATCTTATCCAATATCGTTGAATTTATATTATATATCGTCTAATTTAAAAAATTGTTACACGAACGTGAACAAGTGCAAACCGGTTTCAGCAGCGTTAAAACAATAAAGCTGTATAGTATCACCTGATAATTAAGATTTTACATAAAATCCTATAGTGCGTCTAATAATTTGGCCAGGGACTTGTAGTTACTTTAAGTATGGATAAATAAATATAAAATGTTTATCCGTTTATTTTATTTTTGCTGAAATAATTGCGCGGAGCACGTTATATTTTTGGACACGAATTAAAGCACTAAATTAATTTTTTTCTTCTAAAACTCATTTACACTATGACTGTGGCTGTACTTTTAAATTTATAGTCATATTTTTATCTATGAACAAACATTTAAAAATACAATTTTTGCTAGAACACAGCATAATGATATTTATTTGTTTCAGACAAAGCTCAAAAATCGATTCAGTAGGAAGAACTGGAATTCTGAATATAAATAAAAACCACAAAAGTGATTCACAGACATCGGATGGAGAATTCCTTCGAAATGAAAGTAGTTGTTGCCGAGGTATCTTCAAGGAACAATCGTTTGCACTTTTTATTTCCGTCAGTTCTTTAAAAGCAGTAAATTGTTTGGTTTTTCGCAAATATTTTTTATAGGATTGGATAAATTTAGTACTAAAAGAGGTGATTGGATACGTGCTTTCGTTGCTTTCACTTGCAAGGAATACACAATGAAAAGACGAGATAAATCTAGAAATATAAAATTTTTTGTTGCTTGTAGCATAAATAAGCTATAAAAATGCTTGAAAGGAATATTAGATCTTTCAACAAGGGTTTGGAAGTAAAAAAAAAACTTTTTTAGTGTCATAAGAAGGTTATATTATTAACAAAAACAAATACAATTTGTGCAAGAACAATTTTATTGTCAATGAAAACCAAAAAAATTTACGCTACAAGAACAAAGAATTAAAAAGAGCAGAGAAGTTTAAACAATCCACAAAAAATTCAAGAAAAGCTAATTAAGTTTTGCTGTAGAAATAGTAACTCTTTCCTCAATATTTGAATAACCATTTCAAAAATAAAGGGTCTATTTGAGTTTTGAGTGTGTAGTAATTAAGATTTTTTCTTAAAAAAAAAAAAGAAAGGAAAAAAAAAGAGAAGTACTTCATTGTTTTAATCGTTAAAATTGAAAATAAATTTTCCTTCTCAAGACGAAATCATTTTTTTAACCTTCAGATGTGTAAAATACCTATAGTGGGCTTCTAACTCTACTCGCTGAAGTTCTAATCTAAAACAGTACTTTTAGGGTAAAATTAGAGCTAGTTTAATTTGCCCTCTTTTTAAAAAGCAGCAATATATTTAATAATACATTTTAAGACTCGTTCAATAAATGTTTGCACTAGTCCTATGTCATGAAGACAAAAAAAAAATATTTTTGTAAGTACAGTACAGTATCTCAAAGTTGAAGGGACATTAAATAAATTTCGAGATAGCGAGTTTACGAGATAACAAGTTCAGAACTAAATATGTTCTAAAAAGAAGAAAAATATATTCTAAGATAATGCTCTAAAAAGTAGAGCCATGAAACATAAAAATAACTACTATCAAATATGCAGTGATAGTTGACTATAAGTCTAAATACAGTAATGATAATTTTATTTGTAAATGTAAGACAAAAATATTATTATGCATTAAATAGAAAATAATTGTTTTACAATAAACTTGTTTTGCGATTTTTCTGAAAATATTCATTTTCTATGTCAAAAAATTTGCGACATAACTGAGAAGAATCTTTTCGACATAAGAATTCAAATTAACACTATGTAATGCCAAGAGGAAAAATATTTTTTTGACATAACAAGGTTTTCCAGGTTTTTTGACATAACAAGTTCCAGACACCGAAAGTATGCTGCATTAGAAAAGAATAATTCCAAAATAGTTTATGCATGCTACAAAACAAAGTTAAACTTCCAAATTTCTTCGGAAAAAATATACATATATGTTCAAAATAATAGATAGATTCAAAATAATAGATATATTCAAAATAAATATTAATAAGCCTTTTTGGCACATTTACAAAAAATGTCCGCATTAGCCCCTCCCCATTTATATGGAATGATCGATTGAAAATTTAATTAAAAGTTCAAAGTTATAAAATTATTAGTAAATAAAGTCTTTTGTTAAAAAAAACTTTTCTTTTCATTTAATAAACATTTATTACATATTAACATATAAACATTTATTATATGAAAACATTTATTTCATTTAGTAAATTTTTTTTTTAATAAAAGAGAAGAAAAAAATATCTACGCAAGTTCTTAAGCAACCATGTAAACCGTAAGCTTATGAATAATTTAAGAGTCAAAATAATTCTAAAATGTAGTATGTATCTATGATTTTAAATATATATAAAACGGTTTATTATTTTATATATAATTTTTTTATTTAAAATTTTAATTAAATTTGTTGTTTTTTGCTATTGTAAACGGATAAACCGAATTAAATCCAAGTGTCTATGATTATATATGTAAATGGTTTATGATTTGATAGATAATTATATATATTATACATAATTATATATTTTATTTATAAGTTTTAATTAAATTTGTTGTTTTTTGCTACTGTAAATGGATAAACCGAATTAAATCCAAGTGTCTATGATTATATATGTAAATGGTTTATGATTTGATAGATAATTATATATATTATACATAATTATATATTTTATTTAAAATTTTAATTAAATTTGTTGTTTTTTGCTATTGTAAACGGATAAACCGAATTAAATCCAAGTATCTATGATTATATATGTAAATGGTTTATGATTTGATAGATAATTATATATATCATACATAATTATATATTTCATTTATAAGTTTTAATTAAATTTGTTGTTTTTTGCTACTGTAAACGGATTAACAGAATTATTTTAGATGGGTGAAGGTTAAAAATATGGTTGCATGGAAGTTATTTATTTACCTCAAAAATACTCTAGAACAGTGATTACCAAAATATGTTCCAAAGCATCATAGGGTAACTAAAGTCTAAATATTTTTTTAGCAATAATGTCTAATTATTCAATAGATAATTTAGTCTGTGTGCGACAAAAAATAAAGACATAAACAGGAATCATTTCGCTAGAATGAATAATGCGAGTGTTTCCTAAAACTTAGAAGAACAAATCGGTTGCACGAACTTTCCAACTTTCTTCAAAAATGACGGGAATTCCAAAACTGACGAGAAAATTGAAAAGAAAAACGTTCTCAGCAAATTCAACAGTTTATTTTCAACTCCATCCCTTCACATTTTAAGGGTGGCGCTCAATATGCAAACATACTCTTCTTTAGAGATTTTGGCAACATGCCAATTTCATGATATTTTATTCTATCTCAATATTTTGAGCCGCAATGGCTCAGGGGAAAGAACGTTCGCCTTCCAATAACGCGAACCGGGTTCGAATCCCAGTCGATACGAATTCCGCATTCGGTTCATGGGCTAGATACCCCTTGTCGTCAGGCTAACCATGGGAGGTTCTCGTGGTCTTCCTCTCCAAGTACCGCAAACGCGGGTTAGTTCCATCAAAAAGTCCTCCACGAAGGCAAATTTCTCCCAATACTCGATCCTGGAGTTCCCTTGTCTTCTGGATTGGGTGCAAAATGAGAAGGCTACGGAGTTGAACATTAGTAGTCGTAAACGCAAAATTGGGTCGGCTGTTCAACGACGGTTATAAAATAAAATATTTTCCAAACATAATTATTATTGATTTATTTATTTATTGAAAAATACTGACTTTTAGCTATAGAAAAAACAAGGATGAATGTGTGGCTCTCAAGGTGGTTAATGAGCGAGTCAAAGAAAATCAATGTGACTCTTTTTTATGAGGGGAAAAAAAAATCTTTGTTTCATGTTCTTTACAAGAAACCTCAACTTAACCCTAACCTTAACTTTCTCAAATTTTCCCTCAGAGATAACAGTTGAAGTAGGTTTTCGTTTCAAAGAAAGAGATTGAGTTGAGAAAGCACTTATTAACCTCCGCTCCTAATTGTAACATCGATACTTTTATCAACTTTTATCTACACTTGATGAGCTTCTTTATAGAACTAATCACAATGCTTTGGCACGATAAGGAGAAATTTAATGTGGTTTTTAACCTTTTCGGGAAAATCTAATCGTAGAGTTAGAAAAAAATTAAATTTTTAAATTCTCTTTTAAATTTAAGATACAAAATTCACGAAAAAGTCTCTTTTTTTAAATCCATACAAATACGAATGAATTCAATAAAAGCTTAAAAATAATTTTTAACAGCTTTTCGAGTTCCCACTAAGTAAATCAAAATATTATTTGCTTTTATAAAATTTGGAGCTGTTAGATCCATAAGAATAGGGCACATTTTTAAGGTTCCATATAATGGTGCAAATAAATCCTTCTCAAACGTGACTTCTTTGGTTCACTTTTTTTAATAACCGTCGTTGAACAGCCAATCCAATTTATGGGTTTACGGCTACTTATGTTTAACTACGTAGCCTTGTAATCTTGAACCCAATCCAGAAGACAATGGAACTCCTGGATCAAGTATTAGAAGAAATTTGCCATCATGGAGGACTTTTTGATGGAACTATCCCGCTTTCTCGTTACATGGAAAGGAAGACCACGAAAACCTCCCACGGCTAGCTTGACGGCAAGAGGACTCTAACCCATGATCCATCTACCAATGAGGATATTTCACGTCAGCACTGTGGTCGGTGCAAGGAGGATGCGGAATTTGTATCGACCAGCTATGGCTGATATTCGAACCCGGTTCACCTCATTGGATAGTGAACGCTCTATCCCCTGAGCTATAACGGCTCATGTTTTTTGGTTCACTTTGAAATGAAGCACTTACTTTAATGAAACACTTACACAATATTCTGGTTAAACATCGAGTTGATTTTTCTGAATAATTATTTGCTTCAGGTATAATCAGCCAAAATAATTATTGATCCACTATTACATTTTTAAAAAATATTAGGCTGAATTTTAACTAGCACAACCAAGCCGATGACTATGTGTTAAAAGAGTGCAGATCGAAATGCGATGTGCACTCCTCTAACAAAAGCAAAAGCTCTTTGCATTTTAATAAAATGTAACTCTAAGGTTATATTTTACATGAGAATTTGACTGAACCGTGATGGCTCAGGGGATAGAGCGTTATCTTACCAATGGGGTGAATCGGGTTCGAATCCCTGCGATGGCTCGTAGATACGAATTCCGCATCCGGCTTGCACCGACCACAATGCTGACGTAAAATATGCCCAGACGTAGACGGATCATGGGTTAGAGTCTCCTTGACGCCAAGCTAACCGTGGGAGGTTTTCTTGAAAGACAAATGCGGGTTACTTTCATAAAAAAGTCCTCCTCGAATGCAAATTTCTCCCTATACTTTATCCAGGAGTTCTCGTGTCTTCTGGATTGGGTACAAAAATTACGGAGTTGAACATTAGTAGTCGTAAACCTGAAAGATTGAGTCGCCTGTTCAACGACGGTTATAAAATATAAAATAAAAAGAGAATTCGGCTGATTCGAATAAATAGACATTTCATTATTTTAGATTAAGTTTAATTCATATCTTGAGTTGGATTTTTTCCGCTCTTTCAAATTGAGGTATTCCCGTAGCAGGAATAATGGAAATGGGCCCAGAGTTATCCAGCCATGAAAGTATGAAAAAGCTTCTCATTTTGGATGATTTATCTAGGGATTCTAAAGGAGAATTGGTTGCAAGAATATTGTTACTTAAATTGAATTTCATTCAAATAGGGAAATATAGAGATCTTGATTTATTAAAAAAATGACACCATTTAGACTATAGGGAAACTTCAGGTTTTTTTTATTGAGTACATTTCCAAGAATTGTTAACCATTAACTTATTTATTTATTAGATTTTTGAATATTTATGGCTCCTAGGGAAAGAAAAAATATAGCCAAAGTAAAATATATCATTTTAGTTGTGTAAGGAGAACCAAAAAAATTTAAACGAAAATAAAGAATATTAAGCAACAAAATAAAATATATTAATCAAATAATAGAAAATAAAAATTACAAAAAAAACATAGAATAAAACACAAAATGTAATATGTAAATCGAGTAGTTAGTTCAAATGTCTTCACACTTTACATCTACATCTTTACATAAAGAGAGAAAAGAGAAAGATATCATGTACTTGAGATCAACTTGCAAATATGATTTTAAATATTTTCGTAACATTTTTGCCAGATCTCAAAATATGAAAGCAAAAGCGTAAATATAAGATAGTGGGATGCATTTTAAGGCGTGTTCTTACTGAAGTAAAGAACTGCATTTGATTTGTCAGTTACTTTGGAATGGACCAAAACTTTATGTGCGAGAAGTAATTACATTATACTGAATATTTCAAAGTATAGAATCAATAAAAGGTTGATTTTTAATTACAACATTATAATTTCGATGAAATTTAGGGAATCTTACTGAAAAAACTCTTTATTAAATAGATTTAGAATTAAATTCTTTATTAGAAGATTTTTTGCCTATGATTTGCAAAGGGTAAAAATATAAATTTAGTTAACAAAGACATTTTTAATAATTAATCATTAATTATAACATACAATCAACTCAATAATTTTGTATAGAATTTAATTACATTTGTTGGATAGCTATTGTTTTTTTTTTATTTTATATAATTTTCTTTTAAGTTTTGGAAGAGTTTAACTATTTGTTTTTCCAATAAATAAACATTACTACAGATTCTTTTAATTATATTCATTCAGTTAAAAGTATAATTATCCATTATGAAGTGAGATTAATTCTTCGAAAAAAATATTATTTAACAAAATTGTATAAATTTTTAAAAATGAAGATAATTAAAAAATCATTAAATTTAATAATAACATAATATTTTTTTTTCATGAATGTGTAAAAATAAGTTAGCTAGAATTGATGGAAAATTAAATCCTTGTGGCATTCATCTATTTGAACAAAAATTTGCTTTCCGCAGTAAATATAATTATTAAAAACGCAAATATTAACTAAAACTTCCCAATAAACGAAATCGCACTTAAAGATATTTCTATAATCATTGTAATTATTCAAAAAAAACATCTCTTAATTAAGAAAAGGAAATTGAAGAAATCTTGAAAATCGACTGTTATTTTCGGTTCATATTATTTTGAAGCAAATGAAGTTTTTAATCAAGTAAAATGTTCTTTTTTTTTCTCTCTTAAATATCCACTTAAATTGATGAATTCAAAGTAATCACAGGGGTTGATGGGCGGAGCGAGCAGGCACGCTGAATCTTCAAGCAATATTAAAAATATAAATAAAGCTTCAGGTTGAGCTGATCTTTCTTTCCAAAACAATGTGAGTGAAATTTTCATTTTTCCTTTGCAATGCGATGAGATTTTTTATATTATTTCAGACGTTGATTTGGTTTCTCAAAAAAATAAATAAATAAATAAGGAATATCTGTTGAACCTTTTCTTGTTAGAACCGTCCCTGATTGTCTTTTAGGCAAACAAAATAATTTAATGAAACTTTGAATCAGCCTCTACGCATCATAATGCATGTGAAAATATCCACAAATTTACAGAATCAAAAGCAACATGAAACCGATTCTAGTTGGAGAAAAAGATAATTTTCCTTAAAAAACGACTTGAAAAATATTTTAATAAAAAATTATTATGTATTTTCCTACAAATACAGCAAAAGACGAATTTTGAAAGGAAAAGAAATTGAAAGCAAAATGAGAAGTTGCTTTTTTAGTTGAAAAGGAGCAATGAGGAATTTAATTCAATTGGAAGAACCTATGGAATTTCGGTGACAAATTGAATTACTTTTATTCACTCTCTGAAAAAAAGCGAGTAATATACGAGAAAAATTTTAAAGTCAATTCCTACTTAGGTCAAAAAACAGAAAAAACTTATTTTAGTTACTTTTTATTAAATAATTACAAATTTTCTCCAATATAAAACTAAAATTTATTAATTAAATTTAATGAATGAATAATTATTTGAAAAACTGTATTAACATCAAGTGTTATCCACTAGAAGATTAAAAAAATGTATTTGAACTTGAGTGGATGAATTAAAAGTATTTTATTAACGATTGAAAATTTGGACAAGATCTAGGGAGAGTGTGAACTAATGGTAGGAATAGAAGGGGAAAAAAGGCGCGTGGTATCAGATAACTATAAAAGTATAAATTTGGTCACGTGGACCACAAGTGTTGCCAGGTAATGTTCTTTATTGAATTTCTTTGACACAGCGAATATAAAATAATTAAATATTTAAATGCGAGCATTATGCTATTTCCCCCCCTCAAATAGAGCTATAGGTTAGAAATTATTACTGATGTTATTTTTAAAATATGCGAAAAAGTGAAAAGCTTATAGTAAAATTTAAACAATGACTAACGCCTAAAAAACAATCAGAAAATTCCATTTCGTTTTTCACTCATCCCTATTTAATTAATGAATTAATATTTAAAAAAAGCTGTATGAGCATCAAGTTTCATCTACTAGGAGTTCAAAAAAATGTATTTGAACTTGAAGGGATGAATAAAAAGTATTTTATTAAACATTTGAACAAGATATAGGGAGAGTGTGAACTAATTGTAGGAATTGAATAATAAAGCAGTGTTATTATATGAAAAAAATACTATTTTATGCGATGCCAAGATGTCTATAGTACCAGGATGACTTGTAGAAGTTTCCATTTTATTGCTGCCTACCACAAAGAATCTTTAGGATAAAATAATACGCATTTGAATTCGAAGCAAGTTCATAACAGCAAATATAGTTACACATTACGTTAAAGCTATAGTAAAACAGCTTTATGAAGAAAACTAGTAAATGGCACACTAGATACACAAAAATAAAAAAATAGTGCATGGAGTCCCTCCGCGCAGAAGAAGTGAAACTTCGTAATGTGGAAATGAAAATAGGAAGGGGTAGAAATTGATTTTTAGTGAAATCATATTGTTTCTTTAAGACAAACTTTATTAACATTGCTTACAACCACCTATCTACATAACTTTATTTTAAAATGTAGCGCAGAATTACCTTACAATAATAATAATAATAGAATAGTAAAAAAACAATTATCTTAGTTTTAAACTCTTGAATTAAAAGCGTAATAATAGGGGTACTGTAAAATAACATTAAATTAGGGATGCAAAAATATTTATAGAAAAACAATACTTTTATGACTTTTATTAATTTTATGTTAGTGAGAACCAAAACAATATGGAAATGAATGAGGGAAAACTGGATCCGACCACGTGATTTTCCGGCAAATAAAAATGTAGCGTTAAACGTTTAACGCAACCTTGTTGGAAGTCGCATTAGAAGTTTCACTTCAATAAATCGTTATTCACTCTGTTCGAAAAACGTTTTCTGTAATTTTGTCGCGTTGAAACGCAAATATGGGACAGCTTGAGGCATAGATCTGAACTTTGTTGACAGCAAAAGAACGTACATTTTTTTCTGACGTATGCAACAATATTTTGTAATACGAAAATGTTATACTTACTTTCTTGTTCTTCTGAGGAAAAAAAACTGATTTCTCTTGACTAACAATTCAAAAATATCCACTCTTGTTTCATGAACAAGATTAAAAAAAAAATAATAACTGAAAATTATAATGATACTCATTACTTTACATCGCCATCTAATATATAAATATGTAACACCTAATTATTATTTCATTAAAAATTGTGATTTTGGGGAAGGTTCAGGAAAAATTATGATTTTGGGGAAGGTTCAGTAAAAATTATGATTTTGGGGAAGGTTCTGCAAAAATTATGATTTTGGGGAAGGTTCAGTAAAAATTATGATTTTTAGGAAGGTTCAGCAAAAAATATGATTTTGGGGAAGGTTCAGGAAAAATTATGGGTATTAAGGGAAAGTTGATGAGGCTCTCTCTTCTGGGCGTGTTTTTTTTCCTTGTATATTACTAGATCTCACAAGAGATATTTTTTTATTATTTTAAAATCTCTACGATGATTATTCTCTTGTTGAAATACTGAAAGAGATGTTCATTGAAACTCTGAGAAAGACGTCATTCCACTGCTATAATCATTATTCCTATACTCATAATTCTTTGATTTATTACCCAATGGACATATTGTAGGCATGGAATGTGTGGATATTTTTATTATTTTCAAATATGCCAGCATAAACTTTCTATCTTAAACAAAACAAAAAACGTTATGTGCTGGGGAACTGGACTGGACTGGAAAAAAAACATTTACAGGAAAAGTTTTGGTCACAAAATTTGAATTCATGTTCAGCATCCCAAGAAACATAAATGTACAGTGCGCAAAATAAAAAAATATATCACCCTTAATAGCGTACGTTCTAATGATCCGATATTCAAATACCAAGTGTCTATTTTATTGGTTCAAGGGGGTGACTTCAATTAATTATGTTTTTGCCAACTATTAATTAAAATACGAAATCAGACACAAAAAAGTACTTTCTCTGAATAAACATGCAATTTTTTATATATATTTGGATTCCTGAGGTAAGGAGTAGAAAACTTTTGAAAAATTGGGCCGTAAATTTGGGTGCTAGGAAACTATATATATTCGGTGTAGTCCCCCAAAAATAATAAATTGATATCACCTTAGCAAAAGTAAAAATTTAAGATAACCTTAAGCGAACTATGAAATCGAAAGGGTGATATACCTAAAAGTTTCTCTGTTGCTAATCAACCTAGTTGACACAATAAAAAATTGTGAAATAAAAATTAAAAATTTTTCATTCATGATTTTTTAGTTATCTCGGAAGGCTTATCTATTAATAGTTAATAGAAAAATACTTTGAAGTTTCTTGGCAAAAGACATTGGGCTAATTTCTGACCAAAACGCAAAGATTGTTTTCTTTTTATCTCCTTTGAAAATAGAATTTGAATGGATTAACAAATTATTTCTGTTTTTCCAAGATTTTAGAATTTGAACAAAAAATTTTCTTTATATCATAATTTGTGGTTTATTACGTTGCTTCTAACATTTTTATGTATGAAGATTTTATATTAAAACCATATTACTAAAATTCATTTTAATTCTTTTATCTACAGAGTTGTCGAGCAAATAATCTTTACTCCTTTCATCGAAACTTCTAGTCAAGAAGAGACAAAAAAAAAACTGTACAGTACCTGGAAGAGATTATAACTGTTATACATATTCACGAAGTCCTATATATATCATTATATTTCTTTTTTTCTATAGTTACAAAAAATAGAGAATGCTAATTGTTATTATAAAAACATTGATGCTGTATGTATGTTTAAGAATATTGTATGATTAATTATTTAAAAAATTGCTTCATTCTGCCAAATATGTGAGTTACATGGCTTTATTTGGATAAAGATAATTTGCTTAGATATTGCATCCTGATGTTTCTATACATTCTAAACGGATTTTCGCAAATTCGTAAAATGTAAAATTCATAAAATGTTCCTCAACATGTTTTTCAATTACGATCAGCTACATTTATCATCAAATACCACTACTATAATTTCTCTGCTTAATTCCTTTTATTACAAACTTAATTTACGATTATCACCAACAAAACATACATATATCTGATACGATAGACACCTTTTAAACAGAGCGGTTAAGGTCCTTGAAAAACTGAAATGGTAGCAGCTAATCTACGAAGATAATACTGCTTTAAGTTTGTTTCCAGCACGAGACTGAATGATCAATTTCAATAACGCTAAATACCTGGTTACAAAATCTTAAGTTTTGACATTTTATTTTTATAGTTAAAGATAACTTCTTTAATTACGATGTCGATGCTACGGTTTCCTTAATATTTTAAAGACTGCGTGAACCCTGCTAATAATAAAATATGGATGTTTGCTTTTACAAGCGTAAGATTCTGATCAAAATAATGATCAACCCCCGAATGTAATGCAGTTTACTTGATGGTAAAAACTTCATTGGCTTCAAAAAATATGAAGATAGTCATACAAATCAATATGTTTCGACTAACATTGTAACCAGACCTGAATCAAGAAAACAAAAGTGATTTGAAAGAGAAAAATATGAGGTTGCCATCGAAAAATGAAAATAAAAGTGAAAAAGAAAACTGAAGAGTGAAAGAGTGAAATAGGAATAAATAAAAAATTAAATAAAGATAAAAAAGATATTTAAAAACCAGAAAGGCCGAGACAGGCGAATCTGGGCAAAATCCATTTCCTAAAGTCGTCTGTTAAAACGTGTTACAGTTCTTTAACGATTTAAAGCCAATAAAATAAATGGGTAAAAGCTTACCTCTTTCTTTAAATCGTTCTTTCTTCTTTTGCGGATCTGACTGTATTTTCCTGTTAATAGATACCTGGAGACGTAATTACTAGAATAATACTAAAGAATAATAGGAAAATTTTAATGAAGATATTTACAAATTTACAATTAAGGCGTAGAAGTAATCATTTTGAACGGAGCGGTTGCTCCCCAAGTGTTCGGAAAAAACATTAATACTAAAAAAAATAAACTCAACGTTACGGTTACAGCTAAAAAAGAGTTTTTGGCTCTGTCCGCCAGATGGAGGTGGCGGATTCGTAACATCGTCAACAAAGGTATCGACATTTATATGAATAAAACAAGATTCACGGGTATCAAGATGAGCTGATATTACAGGGGTAGTAAGAACTTTGGCATTATTGAAATTGAATTTGACCTTAAGATATAAAGAACATTGGAACAATAGATTATTTATCGCATTTTTGATGACGGATATATCAACCTTTAGTCTAACTTTTAAAGCACGTATGGTTTGTGCGATGAAAACAAGATTGTATTGGCAAGGTATTCATTCTCTGATTCACTCCCGGTTTTTTCATTTTATTTTTTGTTTCTCACCTTCATTTTTCATTGGTATTCATTTATTTTCGTTTCAAAACGCTTTTTTACTTCACTCGCGTCTGACAAATCTTGGAAATGGGTGCCTATTTTTGAGCGCGCTAAATGAAGTTTTTATCGTTCAGTTTCTTAGAGTTATTCATTTAGTAACGCAGTATAATAAATTAAAATGCTTAACGTGATATATTAAAATAAGATTTACGTTAGATAATGGTTTTTAGATTGAAAAAAATAACAATATAGGTGTACAAATAAGCTCCGGCAAGTTCCTCACAAAATGGCACTACCAGATGGTTATGCAGAAATTGACTGGTTTTAAACGTCTTATTGTAAGTTTGTTCAACTGGTAACAACGTAACCTTAATGTGTTAGTGATCGTGCGAAACTCTCGAGTTTAATGCCAAATAAGCGTCATTTGCGGGAACTTTTGATTTACTTCCTTAATTTGAAGAAATCTGCAGCTGAGGTGCATCGATTGCTTGGAGAAGCATATCCCGAGGCTGCCTTTAAGCGAAAGGAGTTGTCGTGAGTTGTTTCAGAAGTTTAAAAACGGTGAGTTTGACGTGGAAGGCCGAAGACAAGAAATTGGAAGAATTATTGACCCAAACGCAAAAGGAACTAGCTCTTATATTACAAATGACTCAGCAACCTTAACTGCCACTTAAACTGCTAATTTTTTTTTTATAGAAAACGTCGGAAACTTATTTGTACGCCGAGGGCCGCCGTCTTAATAGCATACGGTGCCGCCCTCGGGCACAGAAATGTTGTGGGCCCTTATAGCAAGTCATGCTGCTTAAAATCGAACTAAAAAACTTCACATACATAAAATAAAGCACTTTTAACATATGCGATAATTTGAACAAATTTAAATACATTTTGATTTAAATGTATTTAAATTTGTTTTTAGTAGACCCAAAAAACTGAATTCGCATAAAAATTTCATTAGAACGTAGAAAAATAGATTTCGGTTGACTTTGTAAGTTTCCCTGGTGATATTCAAATTATTGTTGTTTACATGATAATCAATCACTATTTGTAGAAAGAAAAACAAAATACACACTTTATGCAATATAATATACTAGGAGGCTTTGCCCCCTGCTCGCTGGCGCTCACCAACCCCCGGAACCGCTTTCGCAGTTCATTTCGGATTGCTTCGCAATCCAATGCTCGCTTTGCTCGCTCATTGGATACGTTCTTAACGTCTAGCTTTTGTATACTTTTTTGAATACTGAAGTTCCGAAAACTTTTCACTGTAGAAAATTCTAAACCTGTACATTTCAATATTAATTTGAAATTGCAATTGTTAATTTGGGCATTTGGTGATACAACACTTATAGAATTGAAGGATTTGTTACGTCAAGCGCTCAGGTATCATAATTTTGAATTATGTTGCTAAGTTAACTTTCTAAAAATTCTATGGCCGGCAACAGCATTTTTATTTTTTAAGTTGTTTATTTTTATTTTTGCCGCAGCTGAATTGAACAACCTGATAATGCTCACTCTGGTTATTGTTTCCGTTTTTAAAAGCGCTATATGTTGAGCCACCTCAGCTAGATTTGACATGTGACATTTCTAGATGCAATCATTGGTCGATTTTCTAACATTGCCACCGGCGGAAAAGAAATACCGCCAAAATTTGGGAGCCACGTAGGAGAATTATATATAATAGATTTATTTTAAAAAATATGTGAGATAATTTTGTTTAGTCTTAGTTTTTTTTTTAATACAATTTATAAAAAGTAAGATTCTCAAGGGCCCTCTGAGTGCCTGGGGATTTCGGACACTGCCCGGGTGTGCTCATGCGTAAAGACGGTACTGTGTACTCCTATAATTCGTCAAAACTTTCTAAAAAAATCAATGCGGTGCAAATTTTTTTTTCTCTCTTTAACTGCTGTTCTGAAGGAAAAAAAACATTTTTTGAGGAGAACTCCGTCTACAATTGAAATTTTCAAACTCCTCTGGAATCAAAGCTGATTAGTTACAAGACCAATTATTTCGAAAAAATTAACGTCTGCATTCGACTCGAAATTTTTTGAAAATGTATTTTTCATTCATCGATCCAAAATTTATATATATTTTAGGATACACTACAGAGCATATTTCCATAGAGTTTATTTTTTGCATCCTTCATTTATTTGTAATTATTAATTTTTTTGTTTACAATTGCTGAAATTATACGATTTAATGCATATTATGCTTTTTCTCGCAACAATAAAGGAACCAGTTTAAATAAAGAGAACTTTAATTGTTTCTAATTGTTTCAAGCAAATGAAATGTTTTGAGAAAATAGATTTCAGTTCTGTGAGTTTAATGAAATCATTGACGCGGTTTAATTGAGCATTAATGAAATATTAACGTTCTTGTCTCCTTACGGCAAAATATAAGAAATTTTTTTATTTATAATTTCTGAAAAGATGAAAAAAAAATGCTAAAAACTTTTCACTGAACATATACATTACAGCTCTAAAATAAGTTGTAGTCACAAAATGTCTTAATATACCTTATTTTAGTATGAAGAAAAACCGAAAGTTAGAAAAAGAACAATTTTTTGAGATAATGATTCTAAAGGTTTTGGAATCTTTTTACAATTTTATATTTTTAGTGTTTGCTTTTAAACAAAATAAGACATATTGAGCATTTTTTTTTAATATCAATATTTTGTACATTGTAATAAAGTTGATTAATATTATTAACAATTTTTTCCCTAATTATCTTGCTTATAAGGGCAAATTTTTTAAAGTTAACTGGAGAGAATTAGTTTAAACGTCAAAATAAAATAGAAATTCCAAAATTTTTTGTCGTTTTAAAAAGCAAAACAACCTGTTGTATTTTTTTTGCGTTTCACATATAAGCATTTACTTCTCATTATACGAATAAATAAGAAACAATAAAAAAAAAGTCAATAATTTAATTTCATTTTTCGAAGAAAAAAAATAGTATGCTAAATAAATATCATCGAGTGATTTTAAAGAAGAATTTTTTTAAAATTACTAACAAGATTAGTTATCAAAAATTCTAAGTTTTCTTCCACTAAGATTTTAATAATAATTAAAAAACGAACGTTTAATTTAAAGGAAAACTTAAACTATTAAAAAAAGATTAGTATATTATTTTTAAAAAAATAATCGATGTGGTAGCGTAAAGAATAAAATTTTGGAAAATGAAAAAATATAATTAAATAGTTGATTAAATAGTCATGTGACTGCACGTGGCCCAGTAATTAACAAATTTGTTTTAAGATTAAGACGCTTAACCCTTTATATCTCAACAGATTTTAATAAAAATTACTCATACATTAGAATACATCATTCTTAAGCATGTAAAAAATAATAAAAAAATTTTACAACATAAAATAAAAAAAATTATCGGAGAAAAATTGATTGTTGCATTTCTGCAACATTATGCAAAATGACAAAAAAGTGTTTGTTGCATTCCTGCAACATTGTGAAAAATGGCACTAAGATTGAAAGATTCAAAAATTTTAATTCATATGAAAATTTTTAAAGCAGTTGTTACTTTTGTTGTAACAAAGTCCTACACCACATTTCTCACAAATAGTTTGTGTAAATCCTTTGCACTTTGGGTATTTGCATCTGATTCTTTTGTTAGCCCAATTAGGCCAGTGCCCAATTTCATCTTGGCGCACTGGTTTTGGCCGCCAATCACCGAAATCGTCCTTCAAATTTTGTTGGGGCAAAGACATAGGCTTTTTGTGTATGTTGCAGATATGCAACAAGGTGATATAAAGGGTTAAGACAAAAATGAGAAATTTTAAGATGATGGAAATCGTTGGCTATGTATTTGGCAACTCTATTCTCTTTGTAGTGACGTGAAATATCAATTCACGGATTCACATAATCATCATTGATAGTTTTTCAAGATTTAACGTTACCTTTTATATAATTTTTATATTAATTTAAGTTGCAATGGCTAAATTATTATAAATAAAATAAATATTAAAAAATTGATAAGTATATTATTCCAAATCAATACATATGTATGTATATTATAGAAATTGTATCAATTATTCAATGAACCAACTAAAATTCAAAGAAAGCAGATGTATAACCACATTCAATCAGAAACATGCTTTTAAAAAACTTAACTTTCGTTTAATAAAATGTTTTTTATTCAATAAAATGTTTTATTAAAATCTCTTGACTAAATTACGAATAAACTTTCAGACGACTTAAGGAATATACTATTTTATAATTTAAAAAAAAGACTAATACTTGACTATCAGTGGAATAAATATGAATGAAATTTTATGATATGCGTGCGTAAGTCAAGTTCGTTGTAAGTTAATCACATTTAAAGATTAATCGCCCCGTTTCAATATTTTTACATAGTCACCAAATTATTTTTTTAAAAAGAATTATTATTTTCAATTTTACTCAGCTTCTACTAAATAAAAACAGTTGAAACTTTAGAATTTACAATAGAAAAATAGGTAGATAATAGGTATAATATAAAAAATGTTAGGCGTATAATTCAAAATATTTTCATCCACAATTAAATCAAATGATAAATAAATATTAAATAAATATTAAAAAATATTGTTTGAGTATGAAATTATCTTTGGATAAATGGGTTTCATGAGTGTGTGCAATTTTTTTGAAATTAATATTAAGAGGACCAAACTTGCATCAGCTCTCCTGTCTAAACTATTAGGGCCGCAATTTCCAGATTGTGGCAATCCCCTTTATATTGAAGGTCAAGAATCCAAATATGTAAACAAAAAAGTATGTTTATTCAGAGATAGTAAGCTTTGTGTCTGATTTTATAGCTTAATAAATAATTAGAAATAAAAAAATTAACATATTTGAGGTCACCTTCAGAAACCATTAAGACTGACACTTTGTACGTGAAAATCCGATCACTAGAACAAAAGTTATTCAATCTTTTTCCTTGCGCACTGTACAATAAATAAATATTTTTGGGGTAAATCCTGTATTGCCTTGACAGCCTTGTTTGCCAGTATATATGTGAAAAGATATTATTTCACTATAATTTACGTTAATGTTATTATTCTGCACTAGCATCAATGAGTTTGTATAAAATAAAAATGAAATAATAATGAAAATTTTAATATAAATATTATTTACAGCATAAAAATATTTTAAAGAAATGGAATGAATAGAACATTAATGAATTAATTAATAATAAATAAATATTTATATAAAAAAAAGCGATTCATTTTAACATAATGGAGCAATTAGTGTAATAATATTCTTATTACCATAATAGTTTATTTTGAAAAAAATTATGTACATTAAAAATATTTTTAATGAATTACTAATGTTTTAGTTTTTGCTAAAATGCTTTTTACGTAAAAAATATTTTGAAAACTTTTTATTTAAAAAAATTTTATTTAAAAAATATTAAATAATTTTAAATTAGTTAATTTAGTTAATTTTAATTAATTAATTTAAGGAATAAAGTTAAATTAATCTTTATTACTTTAAAAATATATCTTATTCAAAAATCAACAAAGGCATATGTACGTTACAAAATTGTATGCACAGAAAAAAAGGAAGAATTAACTAAAAAAATTAACTATGAAAGATATATTTGAATGAATATTAAGAGCTGTTTTCAGTCATTAAAATTATTTTTACGACTTTTGTAGCATGAAATAATATTTGTTTTCTTCAAGTTTTAATTCAAAAAAGAAAATGTTTTTTTTTTAAGAAAAAATTTAGCATTGTGTCACATAAGTGCTGCATTTAAACAATTTTCATGCTTATATTTAACACCTTTAAAAATTCAGAATCATGTGATTAAAGAAAAAATTATGATTTTTCTACTGATTAACACAGGTTAGAGATGCAAGTTATAAACGCTGCAAATCATAAATGATATTAATATAACATTAAAAATAAAATAAAAAAAAGATTACAATAAAAAAAAATAAAAAAAAGAAATAATAAATACCAATACTATTTTATACTTCAAAATTCAAATGAATCTGACACAAAGAAATATAAAACACAAAGAATCTTTTCGATATAAATTAAAAACAACTCTTACCTCATTATTTTAGATGAAAATTCCGAATGAAAGTTCTTAAAAGCATTTCCATACCATTCAACAACTCTTGTAAAAATAAATTTTCTAACTTACGTAATCCACATCAAAGTTTTAAAAACAAATACTGTCTCAATTTACAGCAAAAATGTTCTAAATATAAAATATACCTTTCTTTTTTTCCCGCTTCCAACAAGCGTCGGGAAAATTGCGGCTCTTTTCTCCCTGCTCTCTGAAGCCTAACTGAGAAGAGAAATCATCAATAAATCGGAGACCTGACTTTTCCCCGTGATTCTTATTTTTCCCTCTTACTTTATCCCTTTACTCTCAGATTCCTCAAAGGAATTTGAATCAATGTCCTTTTTTTCTTTTTCACAGACAATGTCGAGGTATGGTTTATTTTTTATTTAATTACTTAAAAAAATGCATTCCTAATGTAATATTTGAACAGTTTTATTTATTAATGCATTTTTTTAATTTTATTATATATATATATATATATATATATATATATATATATATATATATATATATATATATACAGAGAGAGAGAGAAAGAGAGGGAGAGAGATTTTTTTTCCAAGTTCTAAAGCATGGGTGTTTCCCGACGTGGGAGTTACTGCCCTCCCAACTTAATGAGAGCAGAAAACTTTAAGGATTGTTAAGGTTTTTTAAAGCACTTGCAAAAGAAATTTTTATTAAATAGTGAACATAGATAGTTAAAATATATTTTTTTGTTTTTTGTTTTCAACTGTAAAAAAAAAAATAATAATAATAATTGTATATTTAACTCCGCCTGTTATTAAATCAGTTAATAGTGTCGAAACTTACCGAATTAAGCATTTTTAACGATTTTTATAGTAAAAACAACAGTTTCACTTTTTTTTTTTTGTTCGACACAAAAAGAGTTTTAATGGTATAAAGTTAGAGGCGATTTTTTTCGGTTTTCAAATTCCAAATTATTCATTTTGAGTTTTTGATAAAATATATTGATCTTTTGGGGGAAGCGGATTTTTATTTACATTAAAACTTCCAAGAAATGAAAGATTATTAATAGCAATTAAAAAATTTCAAGTATTTGATAGTTTCGACTTAGTTAAATTAAATATTCGCTGTCGAAAAAAGCATAAAAAGATGAAGGTGAAACGAACAAATTCGAAAATTAAATGCCTTGGAATAACAAAACATGAAGAAATAATTATTAATTCTTCCCTTATATTTAATGCAATTCAATTTCTTATTCAAAACCATTTTGAACATAAATATAATTTAGTTCTCCAGCAAAGTTCGTCTTCTTAAACTAGTGAAGTAGTTACTACAAGTAGTTTGTAGGCACTACATTTAAAAAAAAAAAGTAGTCGTAGTTAACTACATTTGTCACAACGTAGCTGTAGTCGTAGTAAACTACGAAAATAATGTAGTTTTTCCTACCACTGATTGTGTGATAATATTTGTGAATCTTATGCCATGCTTAATCACAAGCTTATTCTGAAATCTCAACAATTTGAAATTGAATAACCAACATAAAACATTTCTTTTTTAAGCCTAAATTGGATAATCCAAATTTTGAAGTGTCATTACAACGTATTGAAAACCAATCATTCATATTAAAAAAAAATAAGCTATTGGCAAGCAAGAAGTTTAATGGCCTAACGGCTAATGTAACTGGCATTTGACAAATAAATAAATAGTAAAAAAAATATTAGTGGAAATTATTTGCACATAAATAGAGATTTGATTTGGAAGAAAAAAAACATTCGAGAATTTGATAGCTTTGAGGAAATTAATTTCTGCTCCTCCTGCAACACTTGAAATGAGTATTTAAACATAAAAAAATTTGACTTAGCACATTTAACACCTGAACAACAAAATGAAATTTTGTTGTTTAATTATGCCAAATTGTGCTGCTTTTTCTAATTTCATGAAAACGTTATAATCTCATATTTCCAGAAACTAAATTTAAATCAGATAACCCGATTAAATGTCAACATTCCACTATTCCTTATGCCGTTCAAGATCATATCCTTTGCCTCGTTTCTTTAATGTGGTTATTTCGTTTCTGTGTGTATATATTTGTTTAGTATTTTTTTTAAGTCATTCCCCCAAGTTAGATGCCTCTCCAAAAAAGGAAGAGAGTGTGACTTCTTCATACATAAAAAAAAGTATCATCTCTTGTTTCTCGGTTATACATGTTTTGTGAGTATTCCTTGACTATTCAAATGTTGTGTTATCAAACACTTATTGATATATATTTAAATCTTTGCGTTCTGTGACTGCAGAATGAAGTAAATGGCATGGTTCTGAGTGGTATATGTACAAAACACGTTTTATGGGCTTTTAAAATTCGCTTTTCTGTTATTAATTCTTTTTGTTTTTCATTTTCTTTAAGTATATTTGTTGGCATCAATCCATCAAGCGACCAAAAACAAAAGCCAACAAACCAAGAAAAGAATTTCAGTGAAAAAATCAGTTTTAACATTTGAAAAAGAATTGCGAGATTTTGAAAGTCATTTTTGTTTATGATCTTTCAATAAAACTTTTTTAATATTCTATTCAGTTTTATCTCTACTTGTTTCTTATAGTTTCCAATATATTTTTAGTAAAAATGTATTTTAATTTAGTATCATTACACAAGCACTTATAAAAGATATGATTTAATTATAATTCATTTCAGAAATTCCATATTGAAAAGTAAGTAAAGGAATCTACTAAAAAATAATTTTCAAATGTTACCTTTTCAATATTTAAATCCCTTATAACCTGTATACATAATCATGTTCATATTTGTCTGATTTATAAGCATCTTTTATGTTTATATATAGTTAGGAAAAATGCGTTTTTTTCCCTCAAATTAATATTGAAGATTCATTAAATGAATAATAATATAAAGTTTTTATTGTTTTGAACAAAAAACGAATTTTAGAAAATAATTTTCAGTGCGTAAAATTTCGGAAAAGTTTTTCCTTCCTTTTTCAGAAAATTCTTAAATACCATGATGGACAGTTATAGATCACCACTTGTTTTAGTGTAATAGTTGTTTAAAGTTTAACTGTTCAGATATTTATTGAATTTTAAAAACTGCTGTTTACTTTCGTATTTTGAATTTTTTTAACTTAAAAAAAAAAGTAAGAAATGTAAAATATTTTTCTGCAGAGAAGAACAAGATACGTTTAAAAAAATTTATGATTTCACAGCATTAAAATTATCATTAGTTAAGTACCATTGCCTTCATACATAAATTGAATAATTAAAAACTAATGAAAATTTATTTTAAGTTCTGTCTAAACGTGATATTAACCAGTATTAACCACGCAAAGGCATCTAAGCTCGTAACAGGGAGCACAAACTCAACTTTATATGTATATATATATGAAAGTAATCATCCAGAAAGTAGAACAACTTTTACACCATCACTATCAAAGCAGTTTCAGCCAAAGGAATATGGCGAGGTTAAGCTTTGAAGAAGGGTGTCAACTGGAATTTTAGAAGTAGTTTTTGTAAGATCCATCACAACAAATTTTTTTGAAATCCTGTAGAAAATAGTATTTTTTTCCTTCGGCAAATATAGCCAACACTATTTATCATTTAATCATTTTGGGATATTAATTTATCATTAAGCTGAAAATTTATTTAATCGATTTCACAAAAATTCAAATATTTTAAAATTAAAAGAAAATTGCTTTTCAATCCAACAAAACGATCGAAACAAGATAAGTAATCTCACAAGTCCTCACCCCCTAAAAGTACGATAGTTGTATATCAATATGAGCGGGGCAATTCCATAGTTACGAATGTAACATTTGCAGGCTTTAAATCAGGATGACTTTAAAATAAATAGCTGTTGGTGTCATTCACACTTATTCCATTTTTGATTAATGTTTCTAGATTACAAATGTTTTTAAAAGTTAAAGAAAAATCGCTGTTATGGGAGCAACGTATGTGTTATACGTCTCTAACAAACGATTTTTAAATTTTTGAAAATTAATAAAAATCAGCGTATGTGTTAATGATCAAGAACATGTTCAAACAGCTTGGATTTTTTTTAACTAAGTTAGGCGCATTTAAAATCTGTAAATGTAAACGTCCATACTGATGGAATTGCCCAGATGTAATATTAAAATAACATTAGTTTATAAACGTCCAACATTAGCTTATAAAACAAGCGGCATCCATACTAAAAACGGAAAGCATTAGTTTGTAAAACGAAAAATATACGTATTAAAAAAAGAAAAATATCTGTATGAAAAACGGAAAACATCAGTTTGTAAAACGAAAAATATACTTATTAAAAATAGAAAATTTCTGTATGAAAAACGGAAAACATCAGTTTGTAAAACGAAAAATATACGTATTATGAAAGGAAAAATATCTGTATGAAAAACGGAAAGCATCAATTTGTAAAACGAAAAATATATGTATTAAAAATGGAAAAATATCTGTATGAAAAACGGAAAACATCAGTTTGTAAAACGAAAAATATACGTATTAAAAATGGAAAAATAGCTGTATGAAAAACGGAAAACATCAGTTTGTAAAACGAAAATTATACGTATTAAAAATGGAAAAATACCTGTATGAAAAACGGAAAGCATCAGTTTGTAAAACGAAAAATATACGTATTAAAAATGGAAAAATATCTATATGAAAAACGGAAAACATCAGTTTGTAAAATGAAAAATATTCGTACTAAAACGGAAATCTTCAGTTTGTAATACGGTAAATATCCATATCAAAAATGAAAAATATCACTTCAGTGAAATAATGGAAAATCTGCTGCTAGTACATTCTCTGTTTTTTAATGGAACTTCAAAACTCAGTATACATCATGCTGCAGCCAATCAAGCTATATTAAAGAAACAGTTCTTTTTTAAAAAAACACATTCATTTGATAACCACACATTAACTAAACAAAAGTAAAATAACCGTAACTGGTTAGTAATAACCTTGCATAATAAATGGAAAACCCACAGCGGGTTAATATAAACCTATTATATTTTTTATTTATTTAATCTATTAATATTCTATTCTATTTATTTATCTAATAATATCTATTATATTTCTATTTTCATCAAAAATCAACAACTCTCTTGTTCCATGAATTGTCTCGTGCTTTTAATTTTAATTTATCTCGTTTTTATTCTTGCTATTGTCAGCCAAATATTTTTTTGATATTTTTAGACTTTATAATACACATGTATTTGTTGCTATATGAGATATTTTTAATTTTTTTTCTTCTTTTGGCATCCTGCTTCAGTTTAAATTTTCTGCATAAATTTTAGGTGCGTGACGTTTAGTAAATGTTGCAGTAATTGCGATGGCGGGCCGATTGTAAGTGCTATCCGTAAAGCGATGCTCGGGCGAGCTGAGATTGTACTGGAAAGATAGAATAATAAATCAGCCTCTTAATTAAACTGCTTTTGTTAACAAATTCCATTCCGATAGTTGTTGCAAACAAATATTACAATAAAGCTTTGTGTACGTTATTTTAGCAGAAAGTTCTATTAACAGTGGGACAGTTTATTTGAAATTCTTGGAAGCTTCGTAATGGTCTCTTCACTTAATGTTTTCATTTTCGTAGAATGATATCTGGAAGTTTTACAGCAACATGGTTGTCAGTGAAGTGTTGTCCAATTATGCTATCATTTACAAGTTAATTAAGACTAACATGTAATGAGTGAGCGTCTTGAGAATTTGAATAGCGCATTTAACCGCGCATTTAAATTATATGTTTATGACACTGTTCCCATTCTTAATCGTTTGTTAGAACATTGCAGGCTTTTATCGCATTTTATCGGTATTTAGCATATAGGCTTCATAGGTAGGCATCAAAACATAGTTTGTTTACTGAGTTCTAAATGCAAGCTTTGTCTTCGAAATTTCAATGATGTGAGAAAATAACAATGAGTAGGAAAGAATTTACCTTATAAAAGAGAAGAAAATAGTTTATTAATCTGTGCAAAAATAGTGTTTGAAAAACAAAATGGATTAGTAACAATAGCATCGCGTTTTCCTATAAAATATCAATTTGGTGTTCCTTTTTTAATAACTGTTTTTTATCGTATCCATAATCTCTCTATTCTCATTTTCATAAGTCATTATGTGTATTTCACAAATTATTATACAAACACAAATTATGTACACAAATTATTATATGTATTTCAAATCCATATTGTTTGTGAAACCTGAAAGTGTCTAAACATAATATATACTTCAATGTAAAATGCATTATATTCAATTGAAAATGTATGAAAAAAAAAATCCTTGTAGTGCAATATTTGTCCAAACGTACACAGAGTAAAATGTTGTTGTAGTCGGCCATTAAGGCAAAAAGGGTGCGATTGTTCTTGGTTTCTTGGTTTTATGGCCGAGAATTCGACTTCTTTAGCACCCATACGTCACACCCGTTTTTAGGATGGACCTATTCTTTTATCCACTGATCGTAATTTTGATCTGAACCTGAGAATGACCATTCTCCAATTCAGTACTCCCAGAGATATTGATTTGTAATGGGAAGACTTCGCGACCCGACAGATTTAACGTGCACAAGTCACCATTTACTACACGGCGGATGGATTGGAATTCCCATTCTCACGAACGTGAGTCCCTGCCAACCAGGCTATCCCGGCCTCACAAAATAAAATAAAACAATTTATTTAAAATTAATGATTATACATAAAGCTTGGTTTACGGAAAAATTGTGTTATTTTCTCCCTCTGCAGTAATATTTCTGAATAAAATAAATCATATCAAGACTGTTTATGGCATTTGAACTTTTTAATATGAGTTTTAAAGAAAATGTAAGCATATAAATCTATTTTAAAATCAGATGCAAAAAGCATTTAAATTCTTTCTTTAAATACATATTATTCAAATAAATGTATTTAAATATTGTTCGATATCTGGGCAATGGATATTTTACATTAAAAAAAATTTCTGATACTGTGAGCTTTAGGGAAGGAAGCAATATTGTACGGAATAATTATTTTTTTTAAATAAACACGTTAACAAAAAAAAAAAAATTTTTTTTTTTGAAGTCATGTATGGAGAACCTCCGAATAATTTAGACGGGTCACACCCGTGAATGTCATTATTGTGACCATTTGTGACTCTATTGAGACTCACAAATTTAATTCTAAGAAATTAGTTGCAAAAAAACTGCTTACAAGACTTCTAAATGGCTGTTTTGTATAGAGTGGAATCATAACTTTAGTGAGACAAGTCACATAAAAGTATACACGTGACTTCAAGGAAGCCGATTCGATAAAAAGTAAATATGAGCAAATATGAAAAATAAATATACAAAAAATACTTATGGAACTATATGAAATGGTTTGTAATTGACTTTGAAGGGATCAAAGTTGCAACAAAGTGGAATCATGGCGTCTTAGTAACTTTAGTCTCAATAAAGTACATTTGTGACTACCAGCTGACAAAAGTTCACAATATTTCTCTTTACTTTTATGTGACATCACAAGACAAAGTTGCATTATTCCTATTTTGAATTATTCTCTTTGGGAGAATTCGAAACAGTCAAACCTGTGACTGTGATCATTTTTGACATTATTATGACGTCACTGTTTCAATTTGTACTATCTGGGAATATATGATTAGAATTCGAAACAAGAATTTTAAGGATACTATAGCACTTTTCAAAGACATAACACATTTAAATGCGATTTCCAAGTTATCTTATCAGAACTAAATAGTGGATCTAAGAGTTAAGAAACAATTTAAAAGGTCACTTAGCAGCGAAATAACTCGAGCGAAGTGGACTCTTTTAAGCAAGGAGTCTTGGGGACTTTAGTCTCAGTAAAGTATATTTGTGACTACCAGCTGACAAAAGTCACCATATGCAGGTCTCAGGGAATAGAGCGTTCGCCTTCCAATGAAGTAAACCGGGTTCGAATCCCACCAATGGCTGGTCAATACAAATCCGCATCCTGCGTGCACCGACCCCAGTGCTGACATGAAATATCCTCAGTGGTAGACGGTTCACGGGTTAGAGTCCCTTTGCCGTCAGGCTAACCATGAGAGGTTCTCGTGGTCTTCCTCTCCATGTAACGCAAGTGCGGGTTAGTTACATCAAAAAAGTCCTCCACGAAGGCAAATATCACCCACTACTCGAACCAGGAGTTCCCTTGTCTTCTGGATTGGGTTCAAAATTACAAGACTACGAAGGTAAACATAAGTAGTTGTAAACCCCAAAATTGGGTCGGCTGTTCAACGACGGTTATATATATATATATATATATATATATTAAAAAAGTAAGTAGTCATGGGGACTTTTATGTGACATCACAAAGAGAGTAGCATCAAAGTTGCATTATCCCTATTTTGAATTATTCTGCTTGGGACAATTCAAAACGATCACACCTGGACCCGTTTTTCACTTTATTATGACGTCTATGTTTCAATTTGTACTATTTGGGGATTAGAATTTGAAATAAGAATTTTAAAGATACGATAGCACCTTTTAATTCATAAACAGCACATTTAAACGCGAATTCCAAAATGTCTTAACCGAACTAAATAATGGATCATAGAATATAGAAACACTTTAAAAGGTCACTTCGTAGTGAAATAACTCGAGCGAAATTTGTAAAGAACGGCTCGCCAATTTGAATGCCGCAAGCAATTTTTCACTCCGTTGAAGGCATACATAAACGCAACTCATTTTGTTATAAATGAGCTAAGTTACATAAAGGGTGTATTTTTATGACCTTAAGAATAAAGTTGATGAATGACTTACTCTCTGTAGACGACAAAAATGGCCGGAAAAAAAAAGTTAAATATTTGCTTTTGAAAGACATAAAAACAAATTCCCATTTTTGTGGTAGAAATGTTTACTTTATTTCTATACAAGTAGCCCATTGCATTTATTTATTAATTTTCTTTTACAAAAATTTGAAATACTCTTAAAATGTCACGAGTATTTACTTAACGAAATAAAAAAGGAATTTTTTTCGTATTCATTAACGCTAAAATTTATAATTACAGTAAGACAAGATACACATAAGATTCAGTAAAATTATTTTTACAATGTAATACATAGTAAAATTTTTTAATTTAAAATGCATGCATATCCGAATTCTGAAAACAAAACTAGTTTATCAGCGAACATACACGTATCACACATAGAATATTAAGAAGAAATCGATCGCGGCTTAGTATCAAAGCGAAAAGAAATTATGCATTTTAAATTCAATTAATATAGTTCATACAAAGATTTAAAAATTGAAATTTTTATTGACACCATTTAAAACATATTACATAGTTATTTTAACAGCAAACTTTAGTAAACAATAGGGAGATTTCGCAAATTTACGCTTGCTTCCGCACGCTCCCGTACGTAAGATTTCAAGTAATTGCGCATGCGTCAATTCTGATGAAATGCGCATGCGTCCGTGAAAAAATATCAAACGTAAGAGAAAATAAGAGATTTCGCAAAAATCCGTAAGTTAAAAACGCTAACGTAGTGGAAAATTATTTTAACTCTGACTACAAAATCAAAACAAATATTTACAATGGATCATCTCTTCGTTCAACCAGTTGTTGAAATATCACATGATTCATTTGTAAATTTCATCAATATATTTCTTCAAATTCGTATTCCATGTCCATGTTTTTAGTACAAAGGTTGGCTTAAACAGAAAACAATATTTGACAGCTATAAGCAGCTTGCTTGTAGCTTTGTCTTTCCAGCTCCAACATAACATAAAGATACGTAGCATCTAAAATAAACGCTAACATGCGCATTTGATTAAAATCTTACGTAAGGGAGCGTACAGAAGATAAGTAAAAGTGAGAAATCTCCCTATCGTATAGTAGCGTAAAAGACAGCAACGAACTCACTCCAACCCGTTATGCATTTTAAACGATTAGAAAATTAAAAATTAAACGATTAAAAATTTACCGTCGATATCTAAAGTGCGCCACCATTAATGTTTTCGGATATAAAATAATTATATGATTGAATGCGCGTGAGATTAATTTAAAAGTCTTTTCTACTTTAGTTATTTAGATTTAAATTATACTCTATGTGAAAGCCAGGTTTAGTATTTACTTAAGCCAGGTTTATTTTACCAGTTAACTTGAAATGAAGTGTTACTTCAAACAATTTTTTGTTCAACATGATATTCGAAGAAATAGTGCACCAAAGTTTCTGAGTGTTTACTTTCGGAAAAAAATGAATATAAATAATGTAACATTTTTAATTGTCATTCTTCATCAATGTTTTTCAACAAAGCGTGGTCATAAATTTTGTTGCTTTATAATGACAAATTCACAGTTATTGACCAGATTGCAACAAAAATGCAACACTCACGGACACTCCTTTAAGAAGTCACACATGACTTCTGCAACGTCGATGCGTGGGTCTTAAAATGTCACGTTTTGACGTCAACTTGAATTTACAATAAAACATATAACTATCGATGTGACATCACCATCTGACAAGAATGTGACATATTCACGTCTCAGCTTAGTCACAAAGTGACCCTAATTAGACGTAAATGTCAAAATTTTATCACATAGTGACTCTATTCGGACGTGAATACGTCTAATCTTCGTCACACGGTGACTCTGTAAAAACGTAAATATGCTCACAGTTTCGTCCCACCGTCACCATGTTGAGAACGTGAATATTACATATCTTCGAGATGTCACTGTGACAACCAAATGTGTAAATGGAGTCTCGTGTTGACGTCTATGTGACGTCGAAATGTAACGTCATCAAAGGAGGACATAGTAACCTTTTAAGACCAACGCATCGACATCGCAGGTGTCACATGTGACTTCACAAATTAGTCTCCGTGATTGTCGAATTTTTGTTGCAATCTAGTAGCGGTATAGTAGTTTTGGAATAGCTGGGTGATTCTTTGGAAACATGACAATTCGGACCGAAAAATTACTTCAAATTTAAAGTCTTCAAAATAATGTAATTTTTTTTTTTGTATACTTATTTAGTTACATTTATTAATATCTTACAGATAGCAGGGTAGTTTATTGACATTTGCTCAAGGAAAAAAAATAAAATAGAAATTCACCAAATTTCTTTTCTTCATTATAGTATACTGTTTAAAAAAAATTCTGGTAACACTTTAATGTCCTGGCATTCATAAGCCAGGAAAATGACAGACAGGATAATGAAAAATTTGCCATTTTATAGCATTTAACTTTACTGTAAATTAACATATTGGCCTAAGACGTTTACATTCCGCAGAAAACAACAGGATTTCTTGAAATAACTCAGATAAATCTATGCACTTTATGTTATTAATGATTTCAAGAAGACAGGAAAATGACAGCATAAAAACCTACTCACCTTGAAAAAATTTTTGAAATAGATTTTGAACCAGAAAGTTGGTTCTTTATTCGTGCAACAAGACATGTTCAGATAGGAGGGTATCTGATCAATCTATTAACATAAGATATTGATTGCTGGCGCTATCTATTTTGGTTATAAATCACTAAATAAGAGAATGACAGATTTTCAAGTGACAAACAAATTATTGACAGAAAAAAATTACTTTAAACGAAGTTTTTGTAAATAATACCCTCTGCGTATATTCTAGAAATGTTTAGAATGGTTGAGATAAACAAAATCAGATATTGAAAAATTTATGCGTATAGTTTTGTAGCTAGTTATTATTGGAAATATTGTTTGTGACATACCAGAAACATGACATTTTGAAATTCAATTAAATTTTATAAATATGCAAAGCAGTCGATGGTAGTACAAGATCATTTTAAAATGCTAACACCAATGCTATTTTTTAAAATTTTAAAAAAAATTTCTTTTAGTAGTATAGTATTAGATCTTGGAGCAAGAGACAGTGAACTGTCATATTTCGTGAGAATCACCCAGTTATGTGAGGAAAAAACTGACATTTTCTGAACGATGTTTAGAATTTTTTTTTAATTATGACATCTTCCTGATATAAAAGCTTTTCAACTTTTGTTAAATAAAAATTTTTTTTTAACAACATTAGCTTTTACATTAGAGAAATTTAAATCATAATAGAACATTAAGACGTTAAAAACTATCTCAAAATCTTATACCTTTAAAAATTTGCTTAAAATGTGTTTTTGATCAGTTATCTTTAAAATTATATACGAAAATTTGTGCATTCCGGTTTAACAAAAAAGGAAAGCAACATTTCAAACAAAATTTTTATATCTATTTCAAATGAAACTAGTTTAGCTTAATTTTTGTAAACGAAATTAATAAAATACACAATAGCAGACAAAATGTATCTAAATTAATACTTAAAGCACTTTTAAAGCATAATAAAAAGCACTTTTTATGAAATGTTTCTTAGATTTTAATTCAAGAAATTTTGTTTTCCGTCATTTCAGACTAGTAAAATGTTTAGAACGAATACTTTAATGTGTTCACTGTGGAATACACTTGACAGTGCAATCGAAATAAGCTTTTTAAAAACGAAAGAACTTTTTAATAATGAAATAACTTCGACTTTAAAAAACCAAAAGAGAACAACTTTGTTTAATAGAACATTTATGTATGGCTCTGAAAGAAAAAAAAAAGTAGACTTACCCCTTTCATATGCTACAACTTCTTTCTTGCATCTCCGTTAAGCACAATTTTTCCAGAATAAAATGGAACTCGGAAAGGTGAATAATCTCTTTAATTAAAATTTAATCTCTTTAATTAAAATTTAATCTCTTTAATTAAAATTAATTATGGCGTTCGAAATCACTATCACGTCAATACGAAACTTCTTAAAGTCACGGCACTCATCAAAGGTTATATTTTTTTCCTCTTTAAAATATTCACTTCTTGTGACATCATCTTCACTACAATTTTCCGCTAAACAAACGATTCGCGATCGCAACACTCGATACGCCATCTAGCGGGAGACTGTAAGTATCGGGCATTAGTTCCCACATAACCATTGGCAATGACGGACGCCATTTTCTTAGCAGCAAATAGGAAGCAAAATTTCGCTAAAGAAAAGGTAAAACTTCTTGAAAAAACTAATCAGAACATGCCAAACATTGAAGCAGAACACGCCAAGCATTTGAATAACAACTTCTCAATAATTTTTACCTTTCTATTACCAACAACATAAAATGTTTTCATGATCACTTGCTGTTACAGATGTGTGTATTGCGGTAAAATAATTTTTCTGTCTTCAACTCATTACAAGTTAAAATGAAGTCAACATTGCTTTCGTCATTCCAATGAATAAATGTCTTCCAATGAATTCCATACAGAACTGTAATAGTTATAGAATATTCTTCTTCTCCATAGAATTGTATATATTTCTGTATCTACATAATTCAGAAAACAGCAATAAAGAATAATCCGAATTACTTGAAAAAGTATCTTTTGTGCTGATTATAAATAAAATTTTTATCGTTTTCTTGGTAAGTGTTTTTTAGTTTTGAAAGAATTTCAACTAGAATTCAGCTATTCTGTTTTTAAGCTACATATTAAAATTCATATCGAGATCTTACAATTATAAAATTTTGATGTGTGGTATGTTACCTAAAAGTAATGAACGGATAAACTATGTATATATTATTTGAGAATAAAGTTTTCAAACAAAGAACATATCATTTTGGAATTCTCCGGACTTATAAATCAGGTAAGTGTTATGATTTTTATAATAAAAAATTTGCTTGTAAAAATTTTTTTTCTTACTTGATGATCGTTCTCTACAAAATGTTTTTTTTACGTCTGATTAAATACTATAAGAATTAAAAAAAAAAACAATACGAAAGTTTTTATTGAAAAATGAGGAATTTTTAAAATCATTTTTATCCTAAGAATTCTTTATTTTACGCTTTTTAGTTTATAATTTTTTGATAAAATTGTTGTCAAAATACTTTTTTTGAAAAATTAAATGGTATTAAATTATGTGTTTATGTATACTTCTTGCATATTCTAATATTTGAAGTAATATGATTCAGAAAAGTATGGAAGAAAAATTCGGTACTTACGTATTAACCACAGCTACAGATTTGGCAGATTTTTAGTGCCGCCCGCCAATCTACACTTAAAATTTTTGGAAAAAATCTTAAAATGAAACACTTTGTTTAAAATCAAAGTAGTCAATCGGATTTCGGTGGAAAATGGGCCGATATAGAGTTTAGCATAGATTCAAAACAAACTTTTCTCTCACCTGATTCTATAGCCATAATGAACTCTAATAAATAAGATTCAAAATGAAATAACATTTCCAAAACGGACGTTAACTAAGATAAAGTTTCATGTTATGGACTTGGTACATTTTCGTTATATTTCACTCCATAAAATATTTCGCTCCTAAAAAAATAAAATTGCATCTTGTTTTGTTTTTGGCAAGTCCCAAAGACGCATTTTCGTAACACTAAAAAATGGCGACAAAAAAAAGAATGGTTCTTTTTTTTTCTTTTTGTTTCGTAAGCATTCTTTATTTTACGTTAAAATTTAAATGGGCCTTTCATGTTATACCATTAAATTTAGTAAAACTATTTATCAGGCATTAGGTTTGAACTCTTATAAGAATATACCTATTTTTTTCTCTTTATTTACAAATATTTTTCAGATGTGTTCTGGATGTTCCTTCTGTAAAAAAAAGAGATACCATTTTTTTTTCGTTTGCATAAGAAAGAAAACAAACATTTTTCTTTTTTAAATTTAATCAGCCACAATAAAGATGGAACGTTACAATGCTACATGCTACATTAAAGACGTCTCCAGTGTAACTGAATGATTGTTCATATGGAAATCGCAGGGATTCGGCACATACAACAACGCCCCCTATAGTTCGTTGCGATCGCGAATCCTAAAAGTCACCCTTTTTAAAACTTTGGCATCCTTTAAAAAATGGTTCATCCTTTTTCACCCATTATAATACATTACAACTAAATAATCAAACTTGATCCAAAATCACCAACAAGCAAATAAAATCTATTGGAATCGCTGTATAATGCAAAAGCATTTTACGAATTCGACACAAAAAATTTTATCTTGTAAAATTTATTTTTCAGATGTCTAGGTTCATGATGAACTGTAACATTGAGTCGCTGCCAACGGAATAAAATAAATAAATAAATAAATGAAGGGAAAAAATCGTTTGGTTTTAAATCGTCTGCTTTTTGCTTTGTTTCTTCTTTTTATGATGTTCTCTTATTGTATTGACTATCTCTTTATTTACATTTCTACATGTTGTAAAATTGAAATTTTATGCGAATTATTATATACACTTCAAACTGTGTATTATTTATCAAAGTTTAAGAAATTGTCTGAACAACTTCAATGCAAAATGTTTATATATATATATATATATATATATATATATATATATATATATATATATATATATATATATATATATATATATATATATATATATATATATATATATATTAAATTCTTAATATTTTTATGTCGAAAGGGCCGTAGATGGTGTGTTATAAATAACTTGACTTAATGGGTTTAAACTTTATAGTCCATTAAATCGGAATAGTATACCAATAACCTACGGTTAAATGTTACCGATGGCTGGACGATTCGAATACTGCTCGAACCGTCTTCAGTGCAAAATAAAATATCCCTAGGGGTAAACGAACCATGAGTTTAGCGTCTCTTTGGGCTAACAGTGGAATATTTTCCATAGTTCTGTATAAAATACATTCGTTGTTGTTAGAGATCAGTAACGCTGGAAAGAAAATTATATCTCTGTTTGCCATTTTTTTCATATTTCCGCAAATGCTTTCAAATGTTACTCTTATCATGTTTGCTTATTGATGCTCATTTATAACCATGTTGAAAATTAATGTTGTCCTTGTAATAAATGTTTATTTTTCTCAGCAGTCTTAAAGAAGTCTTACAAGAAAAAAATTATTTTATTTTAGATGTTACAAAATACAGAACAAAAACTTCCGAATCTGTTTTTGTTGAAAGAAAATAAACAAACAAAAATTTTTTTCGCCCATCTCGTTAGAAATATTGAATCAAGAAAACGGACTGATTGTTTCCTTTCGGAAGTCTAACGGATCAAAAGAAAGATGGTTTCAAACTATTTTGTTGTGAAGCTTACTTTTGATTTTGTTTTATTGCGATTCTTAAAAGTTACGATCCTTTTTTTGTTCTGGCACCAGTTTCTTTCATAGCAGCAAAAACAACATTTTGTAAAATTTGTAGAGCTAGTTTATTTTCGAAGTATATTTTTACACTATTGTTGACTTAAGGAATTGTGCAGTAGTATCTGTAGCGTATATAGTAGACTCCAACGAATGTAACGCAGGATCGCGTGTGTATTACAATTGTTGAATGGTTATTTGTTTTGTATTATATCAATCTATGTACTTATCAAATTTCATTAAAATCGCTCCAGTAGTTCTAGAGATAATCGACCAAGTCAGCCAATTCTCTTTATTTCTAACACCAGTCTAGTTTTTGAAGATGTTGTTTGTATCCTTGGATGTCTATCTAATAGAAATCCCTAGGTCTTAATAGAAAATTAAGAATGTTTCATACGTGTATTTAAAATTGATTATAAATTATTTTTTTCCCCAATAAATCTTCCCGCATCTGTACACTCATTTTCTGTAACTGTAAACCGTTTTTAATTTATTCAATAACGCAAACTGTCATTTGCAACGAAAATTAGTGAATCAATCATGAAAAGAAGAAGAAAAAAAATCTGAAAATTGTAGCGAATTCTTTATGTTTATTTTTCGAAGGTCTTTTCCTTCTTCATTCATAAGGGATGATTAAGGAAATGACCTAAAGAATGTAGAGCGAAATTCCCCAGTTCCTCTTAGACATTTGTCCAAATGTCTAAGAGGACTTTTATTCTACTTTCTTTTTACTTTACTTTCAGATCGATCATTTAATTAAATATTTTTTTAAAGAAAATCATACATTAAAGAAAAAAACTCTTCAATCATTTCATTATAATGGGTGCATTTCCTTATAAACTGAAAAACATGAGAAATAATAAAGTCTGTTGTGTATTAATGTTTTGAGGTTTTAGTGAGGGTAATAAATTGCACCATTTCTTGAGAAGTCATAAACTTTAGAACTTTTTGTGATAAACACATTTTTACTATCGGAAGAAAATATATATTGAAGAAGGTTTTCTTTATATATTGATGGCCGCCTCCGGCAATCAACTGGCTTTAAATAAGGAGACTTTCGATATTTAAAATCGTACATCCAAAAAGCTGGAGAATATGTAAGCATAAATTGCTGAAGTGAGAGAATTTTTGATTCTTGCATGTTCGTATAATGTTGTTCGTGCTGTAGGAAATTTGTTTTAAAATGTTTAATACAACGTATCCCTAGTAACAATTTTACCTTGACCCCAGTTGGGCTCAAAATTGGCTCAATGTGGCTCCTATATGAACATGCACTGAGGAACCAATACTGGGATGCAAAGATTTTTTAATATTTGTCCTATATAGGGATAATATCGGATCTATATTGGCCAGTTAATGAATATAAAATATCGGCTGAAACTGATAATTCTACACTGTTGGAAATTTCTAGGAAAAAAGGGTTAAACAACAATTCATTGAATGGTTATTTTACCATATTTAATCAAAACAGTCAAATAACCATAAATATAATGGTAATCGAACTGTTAAGTTTGAGAAAAACTCTTTATTAACTGCTCTCACCTAATACGGTTAAACAACCAGAATTTTATCGTACCAACTAGAACCACCTAATGAAGCTACTACTTAGTTCCTTGTAACTCCGTACACATCATAGCCGGGCGGGTTTATCTGTCAATCTCATGACCAGCAGAACTGGAGTTCGAGTCCTAGTGTTGACACCACAATATTTCCTCCATTCCATTCAAAAAATGAAGAATTTCCAGTGTCTGGCTCTCTGTAATGCCCAATACCATACGAAAAGCCGAGCTTCTATGTCTAGTTAAATAATAATTTTTTTAATTTGTTTTTTATTTTTGCGTTTTTGAAAAATGCTAGTTGCAAATTGTTGAAAAAACGCGTAGTTTTATATTCATGACTTTATAACCATTCTTTTTGTTAATGGTTTCAAAACCATAAAGGAAAAAAAGTTCTTTTCCGTAAATTCTATGGTTAATCGGATGTACAGACAGCTGCCAGTTATTTTACCATCATTTTAGAATGAGAATTTTAACAGTGTATATGAGGCCGATATTGGTTGCAAAGTGGCTGTAAAATATCGGGTAAATAGAACAATTCTATTTTGCGATAAATAATGGCTCTTTGAACCCTTATTGAGCCAGTATTCGTGAATATTGGTCCAATAAGGGAGCAAGTTATTTTGCTGCTAAGGATGTTAACAATAGAAAATATGCTAATTATTTCCATGGCACGTTTGTTGCATAATACATCAGATTAGCAACTTTGTGCAAAACAAACTGCTCATTTATTCGCTATCATCAACTATGAGTAAAGCCCTGGATAGATTAAGTAGCGACACGCCGCCATCTTGGTGATTGCAACTGTGACTGACAAGTGTGGAAATACGGAGTTTCAATTCTTAAATGCCACTTTTCATTTATTAATATTTTCATAATCTTGAAGATAGCTTCAATATTTATTATTTATTTTTTCATTCTGTTTCACTCTGAAATTATGTTTTAATTTTATTCCATTCAGTGAAAATAATACCTTATCTATAAGTTAAAACTTTCTCATTTCGTCTTTCATAATACGCCATAACTTTTTTTTTTGTAAAATCTTTAAAATTTTTTGCCAGCGGTTTTTTTTTATGAGGTTCAAAGGGTGAACCTCATAGGAATATATAGATATAACCTCATAGAAAACATAGTAAACCTCATAGAAAACAAAAATTTGTGATTTAAATCACTATGGATATTATTATCAGTATTCAAAGAAAAAGATTTTTCTCCAATGGTCAAATATTTTTCTTCTTAATCAATAACAATTATTGTTTGGTCTTTCATTATATACATTTGCTAAAACTTTAATTACAATTAATTACATTTAAAATGAAATTTTAATTAAAATTTAGATTTAGAATTTTAAATTAATATTTAAAATTCTAAATAAAATAAAAATACGTTTGTTAATTAAAATATAAAGCCTATTATTAATATTAAACCAATAAATTCACTCGCAATATTTAAAATTAAATTGTTCAAATTGCGTATATAACTAAAATGTCAATGTTTCTTATTTTATTTATTATTATTTGTTGCCTATCTCTGTGGCTTTATGTTATTATATTAAGCAAATCACGCACTTAGTCGTTCATCTCGTCAAAAGGAAGATAACTGTACCATCTGACATAATGCTGTTGCTCTATGCCAATGAAATTTTTCCCTATAAGGTTATGTAATCCAGTCACATATATATATTCACAATTCAGCATTGATCTTATGAAAACTTTTCCTTCTTCACGCTGAAGCGTATAAGTTCTTTGGAATAACCAAAATCAAAAACTGATAAGCCATACTCGGAAAAGAAAAAAGAAAGATAAAGAATAAAAAAAAATTACACTTCAAAACCCATCAGTTTTCAAGTTTCCGAGTGGTTAAAATTCTTAATGAAATAACGAAAGATAATAATTTTGTAAAATTCTGAGTCAGCAATTTTTTTCTGCTGCAGTCTTTAAAAAGTGAATACTCGATAAATTATAAAGTCTCTAGTTTACCTAACGATCACTTCTCTTTTTTTTTATTTCAAAGTTTGAGTTTAAATGAATTTAACGAAACGTCAAGACTGCAGATTTTTTTTTTCAAATACATTTTTCACGATATAAAAATTCGGGGGAAATAAACATTTTTGTAAGAAAAATTATACATAATTTTACTTTTATATAATAAAAATGTTTTTAGAATAAATAGTGTAAAACATATTTTTTTTATCCCTTGTTCCTTTTACTCATTATCCCTACATGACGCTACTGCTTGATTAATTTCTTTCACGTTTTACATAAAGGATCTTTTTGTTATATGAGTTAGAAAATGGGAAGTTCTTTAAACGATATTTTGATAAAAAATTGTTTCAGAAAGGGAAAAAAAAATTCAGTCATAGTTTTAACTTGTTAGGGAGAGCTTCATGAAAAAAAAAACCAATTTGGATGAAATGCAAATTAAATGCAAATTAAGTATAAAAAGCATCCAAAATATTGCCAAATAAATAAAGAGTACACAAAAGTGTATGAATGTATTGGTTTATTAAACAAAGAAATTTTAAAATGAATTGAATATGTACATTACGTATTAAATTTTTCAATTTTTTTTTAAACTTTTTTTAAAAATTTGTAATTTCAGTTTTTTTTTCAATTTTAATTTCTTTTTTAAATTTTAAAAATTTTTTGCCTGAATTATTTTTTTAAAATTTCAGCTACAGTTACAGTTGCAATTTTAATATGAGTCAGTTTTTTTTTTTTTTTTTCATTTTATTTTGCGTAACGTTTTGAAAACCGAAAATCGATTAGACTTTATCAAAGTTGGTTAAAAAATTACTCAAATGAATTTTGAGAATTTTTTCTTTCTTGAAAAACATTTCATTTCCGTTTTAAATGTTTCTTTTTTACTGGTGAAGCATAGCTCTGGGGTGATTAAAAAATTTATGTATTTGTTTCTTAAAGACCGTAATAATGTTTTATTAGAAATTTGTATATGCCTCTTTATAACTGGCACCAAAATATGTTATTTGTCTGAATACCATTTGATACATCTTTAATGTTTAGAAATCGTACAAAATGTGTTGTTTAATTACACTCCATTAAACCTTACATACAGTTAATTATCAGTCGAAAACAGTTAATTATCAGCCGCTTGTGCATTGGCCACACACGAATAACTCATAAGCACCTTTTTCTAAATGAGCCAGAACCAGAATGCACCAATTGTAAAGAACCTTTAACTGTTATACATATTTTAACCGAGTGCAGCAAATTTAAAAATTAGAGACTACGTCATTTTGGTAGCTTCCATCAGTCATTATTTTCACTAATTGGAGAAAATCCTCACTCTAACATTTTCTCATACTTTAAGGACATGGGTATTTATACATCTATCCAGTTTTTAAACGAAAACAGAATTGTGAACCTAGTTGGAGGCACGGTATAGCGAAAATTGGCTTTAGCGCCAAAAATTCAAATCAAATAAAGAAAGTGTTGTTTATTACCGGTTTCCTTTCCTCTTAATTATCGCAAAAAAGCAAGACTTTTTTTTTTTTTTTTTTTTTTGTGTAAAATTTTGTTGGGATTATTTGGATAGGTATTCGTAGAAATAAGCATTTCACATTATCGAAAATTATTTTCCTTTTTTAAAACATTTTAGAAACATTTAAGCAAAATTGTTGAATAAGAGAACCATGGGAATTCATTGTGTTTTCACAGCGGTCAAAAAAATGTTTTATTCTGTTGATAATGTGTATTTGGATATGGGATGGACGATGTATCGGTAAATATCGATAGATTTCACTATTGCGATAACAATATTTTCTCACGACACATCGTGAATATATATCATTATATACACGGAATTTATAATAACACAAGAAAAATATCGATGCATATCGACACATTATATGAATATCGACTCACGATAATATAGATTTAATAATTGCGATAAGCATGTTTAAAATATTTTCTCGCTATATATCTTGAATATATATCATGATATATAGTGAATTTATCATAACACAAGAAAAATATCGAGGCATATCGACATATTATAAATATCGACTCACGATAAATATAGATTTAATTATTGCGATAAGCATGTTTAAAATATTTTCTCGCTATATATCTTGAATATATATCATGATATATAGTGAATTTATCATAACACAAGAGAAATATCGAGGCATATCGACATATTATAAATATCGACTCACGATAAATATAGATTTAATTATTGCGATAACGATATTTAAAATATTTTCTCACGATATATCGTGAATATATATCATTATATACACGGAATTTATAATAACACAATAAAAATATCGATGCATATCAACACATTATATGAATATCGACTCACGATAATATAGATTTAATAATTGCGATAAGCATGTTTAAAATATTTTCTCGCTATATATCTTGAATATATATCATGATATATAGTGAATTTATCATAACACAAAAAAAATATCGAGGCATATCGACATATTATAAATATCGACTCACGATAAATATAGATTTAATTATTGCGATAACGATATTTAAAATATTTTCTCACGATATATCGTGAATATATATCATTATATACACGGAATTTATAATAACACAAGAAAAATATCGACGCATATTGACACATTATAAATATCGACTCACGATAATATATATTTAATAATTATGATCAGCATATTTAAAATATTTTCTCACGATATATCTTGAATATATATCAAGATATATAATAAATTTATAGTAACACAAGAAAAATATCGATGCACATCGACACATTTTAAGTATCGACTCACAATAAATATTTTATTTTATTTTATAACCGTCATTTAACAGCTGACCCAAATTTTTGGGTTTAAGACTTCTAATGTTCAACTCTGTAGCCTTGTAATTTTGAATACAATCCAGAAGAAAAGGGAACTCCTGGATCAAGTATTGGGAGAAAGTTTGCTTTCGTGGATGAATTTTTGATGGAACTAACCCGCATTTGCGTCACATGGAGAAGAAAACCACGAGAACCTCCCACGGTTATCCTGACAGCAAAGGGACTCTAACCCATGATCCGTCTACCACTGAGGATATTTCACGTCAGCACTGGGGTCGGTGCATGCCGGATGCGGATTCGTATCGACCAGCCATTACTGGGATTCGAAACCGGTTCATTTCATTGGAAGGCGAACGCTCTATCCCCTGAGCCACCACGGCTCTCACATTAAATATTGTAAAACATCAACAAGTAATAAAATATTGAAAAGTTATAGATACAAGATAAATATCGAAGAATATCGAATTTCTTTTACTACAAAATTTACTGTTCAAGACGTTTCGAAAAATTCTAATTTTGACATAAAAATAAATAAATATTTTTTTCTAAAAAAAATTGAAATTAATCCCCAATAAAAAATACACAAAGCAAAATTTCACATTGTGAAAATGAGCATAACATCAAAATAGAATGTTTCCGTAGAATTTTTATTTCGGAGAAATGGAATTTTTTGGAAAAGCACATTTAAAGTCAATGTAGTGGTCCATGTTTAACTTTGTTTCAAAGTGATTTGAAAGAAATGCAAAATGAAAAAATAAAAATAAATAAACATTTCTGAAATTGCACATTTTGTCCTTAACAAAGATGAAACTCCTCTTAAAGCATGCAAGGACAAAATTTCGTTTTAAAAATAAACATATTGCCAAAGAAATGACCACAAAAAAAAGAACAAAAAGAAAAAAAAAAGCTTTAGAGACTTTCATTTTTGCATACTTTATTAAAAAGAAATAGCCGCACTTAATGTGCATTAAACTATTTTGTAACGTTAACGCTCTAATACACGCGCTGTTAAAATTTAGCAGAGAAGCAACTGCTTCGCTGAAGAAATTTTAACAAAGCTTGTATGAATTATGTTAAAGTCCTTTCACGCTACTTTTATTTTTAAAATTTCTCTCGGGACTATTAGAAGGTTCCAAAGCTACGTAAAAAGCAAACGCAAAGAGAGAAAAGTATGAATAAATGATTAGGCTACGCGAATTTCAGCCAGAGCTCGGTTTCATTAAAGAATAAATTTTGTAAAAAAACACAATAGCTTTTTACAGAGAAAAAACAACATTGTCTTTTCAAGCATGAACTAAATGTATCACGAAAACTTGTTAGTAAAACTTTTAAAAGCTCTTTCGCTTTTATTTATTTATTTGTATTCTTAGATTTACATTTTTGAACTCAGAAATAAGTTCTTTTTAAAATGTTCTTTTATAACATAAATCCAGGAAACAAATAAATTTTAATTTTTTAAATTATCGTCAGAAATATCGAATGAACACATGAATCGTATCGAATGAATATATGAATCGTATCGAATGAATATATGACGATATGTGAATCTTTAGAAATTTCTTGAACTAATCGAAAAATACATATTTTTTTCTTCTTAAGTGATGGGCACTAAAACAGTATGGTACACAGGCAAGATACCTAGTTTTTCAATAATAACAACGAAACAAATATCATTACAAATATTGAGAAAAAATAATAAATATAGTTAATAAAAACATTTTTGATTATACGTAAATAAAAATATCCCTTGCTGTAGGGGAGAGTGGGGTCAATTGTAACATTTTTTACTTAACTAATTTTAACTAACAAAAAATCCAATATATTATTAGTATTAATTGACAGACGAGTAAAGTAGACTATCCTCTACTAGAAACAAAAATAAATACCTTATTTTAAATGTTATTATATTAGTTATTAACATTTTTTGACAGTCGTGCACTTGTTACAATTGTCCCCACTTAAGGAGTCAATTGTAACAGTTCATAAATTCAACTAAAGCATAGTAAATTATACATATTATCATAGTTGTGATATATTTTTTATTGATCAAAATAGTAGTGATATTTTAGGAGTAAAAATAATAATGAGCAGAGACCTAAAAGGTTAAACTTTTAACTTTAAGGGGTTAAAAATTTTAATTTATGCGGTGAAAGGTGACAAATAAAATAATGCACATGCAACATAATATAAATGATATAGGAAACTATTGGTGGTTCTTAAAGAGTTAAGTAATGGTTTGTAAACATAAGATTATTTATTTTCAGCTGCTACATTCGTCCCTTTACTTATTGTTACAATCGTCTCCAAGACGCCATTTCAGCTTCATTTGATAAAAACAATGCTAGTTAATTAACAAAACTAATCTTCTTTTTTTTAAAATGTTAATTAAGGTGTCCACTTACATATTCGGTTAATGATTTTTATTTGTTTAAACAAAATTACTTTGTTACAATATAATATTCTAATACCAAGAAAAGTACTTACGAAGCGTGAAAATATCTTTTGTGATGTAACTCTTTCAAAAGTACATAAAAATGGTTGAAAGCAGGGGTATTCATGTAGATTTATTAAATACACCTTGTGCACCACCAAGGAACCAAATCTAGAACCCGACACTCGAAATTGTTGCTCTCTTACAATCGTACCCTGTTACAATTGACCCCACTCTCCCCTACAGTTTTCAGTTACAAATAAGTTATGCAATTAGTAGATTTCATGACTTACAGTTTGAATTGCAAACCTTTTGGGTCACTTTTAAAAAATTGTATAAAAATTAAGTTCATTTTTACTACTATACACATCTATTTTTCAAAGCATTTCACCTAACAGTTGTCTGATTTGTTGTTGTGTGTATGTGTGTTTTTTAGTTTATAATATAGCATATTGAAAATTTTAATAACGTAGAATTAATTAATTGTTTGATTTAAATATCGATAAATATTCAATATTTTATGTCTTTCAATAACGTTTCCTTTCGTTAATAAAAGCAATTTTCCAAAAAGTAAACGTTTTAATTTCTTAAAATAATTTTTTATGATAATGAAATCACAAGTTCTTTTGAATTCATTGTTTCAGCTGTCTTTTGCTTTCAAAAGATTTGTTTATTAAAATTCATGGTAATAATAAAAATAAAGTAAACTCAGTGGCGCGGCAGTTCATAGAAGGCCAAGGCCTACTGTTCCCATCTCAGTTTTCTTGACCTTTGGGCTCTGAGGTGCAAGAGCAGATGTTCCGGTTGGGTGGTCAGCCCAACGCGGAACCCCCAGTGTTTAGTTCCCAAGCATGCTTGGTACTCACTTTATCGATCCACAGAAGGGATGAAAGGCTGAGTCCACCTTGTCCGGCCCAAGGATCGGACCAGGGACCTGTGGCACGACAACGCGAAGCGCTACCGCTCAGCCATCGGGCATCAATAATAAAAATACAGACATGAATAAGGATCTTAATTCTATAAGTATTAGTGTTATGGTTAAAAGAGAGCTAGTTATTTTTCACAAAAAACATTTTGTCATGTTGTTGTAATATATATTTATTACAACATTATAATATATATTTTTATACATACATATTATATATATATATATATATATATATATATATATATATATATATATATATATATATATATATATAAGCTAAAAAATTGATAAAAAATGGAGGGGGAAAAATATTAAAAATCCGGAAAACAAAATAAAGAAAGGATATAATCTCTTCATCAGCTCACACGATTATATCCGCAAAACGGAGTGCTTTCTAATATTGTATTAATATAGCCAAAGCAAAATATATCAATACAATAGTGTGAGGAGCACTCAAAAAAATTGAAACGTGAATTGAAAAATAAAAAATTCTATATATATATATATATATATGTATATATATATATATATATATATATATATGCATATATATATATATGTATATATGTATATATATATATATATGTATATATATATATGTATATATATATATATATATATATATATATATATATATATATATATATATGTATATATATATATATGTATATATATATATATATATGTATATATATATATATATGTATATATATATATGTATATATATATATATATATATATATATATATATATATGTATATATATATATATATGTATATATATATATATATGTATATATATATATATATATTTCTTGGATTAAATAAGGCGTTTTAATGGTTAAAACATGTTTGTCTTTGGAAAATGACGATATTTAGAGAAAGGGCTACAAATTGGTACTAGGCTCGCACCATTCATTAAACGAAAGTTTACTCATTACACTTTATTGAACATCCGCAGATTTATAAAAGACCATTTTCATCCATTCGAGAAGCGAAACAAACAACAAGGGAATTATCTCTTTACCAAAATCTCTGAGTAACAGCAGTGGATATTACTTTAAAAATAAAAAATAAAAAGAGGTAATAGGTATTCTTAGAGCAGCGGATCGTTAAATAACCCCGAGAGTTTATCTTTGCAGCAGATATTAAGAATGACAATCTATGAATTAAGGTAATTATATTTTCGAATAACTTCCTTTGCAAGAGTTAGGCAAAGAATTATTTGTAATCATTACGAAAAGAAGGATATTTTTAAATTTGCCTTTCTGCTCGAAATGCGAAAACTACTTGAGTATTTTTCGTCTGCAAAAGTATTGTTGTCATGCAAAACAAATTCATTGATATATCCTACGAATTCGTTAGCAAATAAGGTTTAATTTATTAAAAAAAACTTTTTCTGGATGAAATTTATAAGACAGCTTTTTCGAAATTTTTAAATTCACGGAAATATGCAGGATATATTCCTTTGGTAAAACTATAAGACATATGTTTGTTTGTTTTTTATTTTTGAGGAAAAAAATGTTTTTTTCTTAAATTTACTATTTTCTTTTTTTTTTTTGGGGGGGGGGGGTTTGAAACTAAAGATTCTCTGGAATTTTGGGAGAAACACATCAATTTACAGGTAACACTTTTTGTGAAATGAATGAACTATTACTGAGCATTATATTGTGAGAGGTATTGAGCAACATATAGGTCAGGGGTACATTTGGTGTTATGACCTTAAAACTGATCTTAAAATAGCAAGAAACTCATATTTTGCACAACTTTCAAAAGGTCATTAACAAGTATAATTACATTGACAAGTATAAAAGTTACTCAAAAGGAAGCCATAAGAATAGCAGGAAAAAAAATCTATTGGCAGATCTTTGTTTACTGATTCAATATGATTATATATATATATATATATATATATATATATATATATATATATATATATATATATATATATATATATATATATATATATATATAAGTATATTATTTATATATATTTTATATACATATTATACATATTTTTTAGTAAATTATTTCAGCCATAGAAATCCATGGCTAAAATAGTTTACTAAAAAATTTCTCTGTTAATTTATATAATTTTTCCATGTCCAAATCCATTTCGGGTAAATCCGCGGCTAAAATTATGTGCAAAAATAGGCAATTCATGTTTCTTTCTCTATTCTACTTTATATTTTTTTTCTTAAATAAATATTTATTTTCTAAAATTATTAATTGTCAACTTCTTTAAATTATCCAGTATACAATTACCTTGCGCACATCCATTTTTGGGCCCATCCTTGGTAACTAACAAATCAAACTCACTTCAGTAATGTAGTAAGAACGCACTTTAATACAAAACTTCTCTAGTTACGCTTTTAGCTTAATTTGAGCTTTTGTTTTCATTTTTTGCAATCAGGCAATCTTTTTACGAAAATATTTTAATTCATTCTTGAAAAATTTCCCTTTCATTTATTTGAATTCGCTACTTGCTTTATAGATTTCATTTCATGTTTTATTCTGTTTTTTTCTTTATATTTATTTATATATATATTTTGCTTTGTCTATGTTGATACAATATTAGAAAGCACTCTTTTTTTACGGATATAAACGTATGGGCTGATAAAAAGATTATATCCTTTATTTTTCGTATTTTTTTAAAAATTTTTTGTCCTTTTATTCGGAATATTTCTCAGGTTTCTTGTCATTTTTTTTATTATTATTCTTTTTTTCCCCTTTTTTCCATTGTTCTGTAATTTTTCCCTTGTTTTCTCTACTTTTTGAATAATTATTTTAAATATATTAAAATGACATTTAATGATATTAAATATATAAAAAAATAATGTTTGTATCATTTTGAGCAAATTTCGATGAATAAAATAGCCTGGAGAAAACTTTTAGTAGTCTTGAAAAAGTTATTTGAAAATAAATAATGACCATTTATATTAATCACCATAAAAAAAAGTCACTGACAATCATACGTCAAAAGTTTTTCAAATATTTTCAAAGTCAGCGTTAAATCATAAGTCGGAAATGCCCTAAAGAAAAGAAAACCTGAAGAGTTGAATCTACGTTGGCGAAAATAAGTTTTAATCCTGTGAAGAATTTTATCCGGGAAAACATTTCAAACTTAATCGATATTATGTCGGAAATGATGGATGATTCTTAAAAAAAGGACTAGTTATGAAAATAGAACAAAAATTGGAGGCATACCAAGGTTTTTAAACTTTCATGAGTTAGTAAGATATTCTTAAAAAGTTAAGTAATTTGGAAAAATTCCTGAAAGCAACAAAGAAAAATTAGGAATTTAAGGTTTATTCAGTTTGATTAACTGCACGTATAGAATCCATTATATAAGATAAAGATACAAAGAAAATAAGGAAAGAAAGAAAAGAAGAAGAAAAAAAAACATTTTTTTTTTAAAAAATGAAGAAAAATAAGAAAAAAATTTAAAATTCAAAAATATTTTAAAAAAAGCCAGGAAACGGAACAACGAATAGATATAATCCTGTCGTCCCAATTTGGGGTTTACGACTACTAATATTCAACTTCGTAACCTAGTAATTTTGAACCCGATCCAGAAGACAAGGGAACTCCTGGATGAAGTATTGGGAGAAATTCGCCTTCGTGGAGAACTTTTTGATAGAACTAACTCGAATTTGCGTTACGTGGAGAGGAAAACCACGAAAGTCTCCCACGGTTAACCCGATGGCAAAGGGACTCGAACCCATTATCCGTCTACCACGGAGGATATTTTACGTCAGCACTGTGGTCGGTGCAAGCCGGGTGCAAATTTAAAACATTGAATTCAGTATTTTTTAATATATATATATATGCTTACAATTATTACTCCCAGAAAAATGATGTAGCACAGCACATAATATATCATGCATTTTTTTTTTCATCATGTATGAGTCCTTTTTTTTTCTTCTTTTCTTTAGAATTTCTGAAAAATCTTCATCGCGTGATAGTCATGCATCTTCAACGTTTCGAGTGTAAGACATTTGCATTTCGCGTATTTAAAATGAACTTATTATTGCATGGAATTTATAGAATGTAAATGTCTGAAAAAATACATAATTTAGATTCTATCATATCAGTAAAGTATTTCGGTGAATATTTCTTATGATAATAGATTAAAATTTTAAAAATACCAATTAAATGATAAAATGAGTGACTGTTCTAAAGAACGTTTTGGTAATTTTTAGCGTGATACTTTAGAGCATGGCTAAAAACCGTTTATTTCGTTAAATTTACTGTTCAGTTTTGTATTTGTTACTAAATGTATATTGTAATTAGAACTAATAATTTGAAAAATTAGAATGTCAGGTGAACAACAGCAAAAGGCATAATCGCCAAATGAATTTTTTAAATACCGCATATTTTGTATTTAATTACCAGAATTAGGTTTTTTTTTTTTACCAGAAATGTCTTGAAAGTTTTGGTAATTTTGCCAGAATTTTTTTCTCCTTATATGATATTAAAAATTTAGAACAATTTCCCCCAACGCCTTAATAGATAACTTACATTTTATTTCATTAGATATTAAGTTTCCATTATTTAAATTTATAGATATTTTAAAACGTAAGTATTAGAGCCCCTGAATTAGAGAGAACGACTTGTCCGCCATTTCGAAGCAAAAGCTTTACCACAATGCGAAAGAGGTATAAGATTTGGCAACTTATCGCTGCAAACGATCGCTGCAAACTAGGATAATCCGTAATGAGAAGTGTTTATTTATATCTACTTATTTTGTTTTTCTGAAACTTTTTTTATACTTGTACAAATTCATAAAAAACTTATTATTATTGCTATTTAAAACAAAAATATTATTCATTACTAGATAGAAACAGTTTGTACACATTTTTGGTTCTTTAATAATAATAAAATTTTAAAAAAAACTAGCAAATGGTGAAGAATCACCAAATTTATAATTGCATTAGATTTAAGCTTATCTAAAACTGATCCTGGTCTTAGACAACTTATTCGTGTAGGTTTTGTTGGAGGAATTCTTATGAGATTGGGACTAGCATCAGGCCTTAATTTTTTGTTAACATTTTTCCTACTTAAAGTTGAGATTTTTCAAAATGAACCTGCAAGGAAATTTGACATACTTTTATATATTTTCATACTCAAACTAAATCACTTTAAAAGATTAAGAGTTTAAATTTTGTAAACATACTCCCATTAACTTTTCTATTACAAAAACTAATAATTTCATCAATTTAACAAAAAGATTTTAAAGAAAAAACATTAATCGACCCAGAAAACGTATAAAAGATCGAATATTAAATAGATTTCATATTATAAATGTAAACGAATGTACTTTAAACAATATATTACAATAAGTAACTAAAAAGACTAAAATAAACAAGGATTTAAAAACTAATTATCTGACATATTAGAAAGCCAAAATGGAATCCAACAAGAAAACAGGTAAATATTTCTTTTTAACAAAACAAAAGAAACACTTAAAAGTTAATACAAAATTTGGCGATTAAGATAAGTTTGGCGAATACTTATTCCGCCATTCTCCTGCCTTTATTTACTGGTTTTATAACACACAAACACTTAAAATCGTTAAATAAATTATTAAATGTTGTTTAAAGGTCATATTTTAAATAAATATTTACTAAATAAATGCAGTTTTCAATGAAAATTCTTATATTTGATACATAGTTAGAACTGTACAATTCAAATTATCCTGAAAAATTATTCGATTATTTATTTCCAACAAAAAAAGACAAAAACAAGCATTCAGAATTAAATTCAGAGACAACTTAAGATCGTTTATATTCTGCATATATAAGTAAATAAATTATAAATAAACGAGTATTTACCTCACATAATCGAGCTCCACTTTTAGTCTGCTAGTTATATCTTCGGCAATTTATCGCCCATTTCTTCTTTCTTTTGAGATCTGATGGAATATAGATATGAGAAAGCCCCTTTTTTTGAATTGCATGTCCAGTACATCTCTGCACAGTTACCCACAGCAATAATTTTAAATATCTAAATGGGCTTCAAACTCTCCCGCCAATGTTAACGCTACGTAACTAGCTAACTAGCTTGCTCCATAAAGGCGGACAATTCAGCTCTCCCAAGACAGTAAGTATCAATGTAAGAAACACGTGGTTTCATATACCTTTAATAATTGGTGACGTCATTACCGTAAATCTCGAAATCATTAACGTTGATTTTACTTGTGATTACCTAACATAAGAAACCAGAGATCAATTCATGAAAACGTGCGATAAAACTTATTTTTGTTTGAATAGAGCTGGGAGCTCTAAAAATCAGTCCTAAAATATTTATCAAATGAAATGGAATTTTTTTTTAGATGTAACAGATGAGATTGGAGAGAATTATAAAAAATACCACCGTGTCTTCGTACGTATGTGCTTTAAATTTGGTGCGGATCGGTACAGAATTGCTGTTCTGCATAAGGTACAGCACGCAAAAAAAAAAAAAAAAACGGTCCACAGTAATTAACTTTTGATCTAATGATCAGATCTTCACGTTATAGGACTCAATCTTATTGGTTTGAGAACTTGAATATGCTAATTAATAATTACAGATGATATTTTAAGTTACAAAATCAGTCACAAAATCGCTCTTTCTCTGAATACCTTTCTCTGAATACATACCTTTTTTTTTGACGGATACGGATTTTTGACCCCCAAAATAAAGAGAATAGCCTCAATCTGGGAAATATGTTCCCCATGGTTTGATCAGGAAAGTGGTCTAAAATTTGAATTCTAAAATGTGGTTTAAAATCTGGATTTTTGCACACAATTATAAAATTTGCTTATCCAAAGATGACTCCATGCAAAAAACGTTAGATATGTAATTTCTTACATAATTTTAAAGTATATAATACAAAATTCAAAATTTGTGCAAAATCGGTTGATTAAATTTTGAGAAATGGAACTTTAACTATAAGACATTTTTAAAATTTTATTTATCAGGAAAGATTCAATCGATTTCGTTCAAATTTTGTATTTTGCCATGTAAAACTACACACTTTAAAATGATGTAAAACAATTTTATACCTTACAATTGAAAATTTTTTCAACTATTATTAAATTGAATAATAAAAAATAATAAATATTTTCTAAAATTAATTTTTTCATGGAATATTATTTGGGTAAGAGAATTTTATAATTGTGCGAAAAAATTTTTTCGATTCGCATTAAAGGCTTTCGAGATATGGCGAAGTACGCAAAAAATAAAATTAACATTAAGAGGTCCAAACTTCAGATCTCTCTCTTGACCAAACTATAAGGACCATAGTTTCCAGATTGGGACTACAATATTTTTGGGGTCAGAAAACCAAATCCATTAAAATAAGACACGTTTTTTCAGAGAAAGTACATTTTTGTATTTTTTTTTCGTAACTTAAAATATCGTCTGCACTAATTAATTAACATATTTGAGGTCCCACTCTCGAACCATTAGGAATGAGTCCTAGAACGTGAAGATCCGATAACTAGATCAAAAGTTATTTATTTTTTCTTTATTTTGCACGCTGTACATTCGTAAAAAACATCCTGCTTTATTCATATACAGTATAATTTGTATTTTGTTTTAATTTATGAAATATATTTATTTATAACTTTGCTGGCAAATTATGAATTTATTAGCCTGAAGTCTTTAGTTATTTGTTTTAAGTTTTTTTTTTTAAATCAATATTTGAGCATATTTGTAAAAAGTAATAAAAGGTTTAGGAAAGAAAACAAAAACATAGAGCGTGGTTAACTGTTTCGATTATTCTCCTCTTATTAGCTAGAAAGAAAAGAAAAATAATTCACTTAATCTCGAAAAAAATAATTCATTTAATAACGAAAATTCTTAAAACTCGTTTTTGTTCCAAAAGATTGTTTTCCATTGGTTATCGAAAAATTCTTGGCATCTTTATTAGAACTATAAAAAAAATGCTTGAAGCACCAAGAAAATATAAAAACATTTCTTATATCGATGTTTATTATTGTTTAGTTCTCATTTTACACAGATCCCCTGTGTTAGAATGGTGGCGTCGTCATTTCGAAATTCGAAATTTCAAGCTACTAATTCTCTGAAAAAGTATTCGAAAGTAATTGAAGTGGAAATGTTTTATATCTCTATAAAAGCTGAAGCTCTTTTTTCATATAGTTTTGATCTGTAATAACTCTATTGATTAAAATATTTTATTTCTTCTTACCACTAACTAATAATTTTTATTTTTTTCCGAGTTATTTTTGCACTGTTTTTGCAGGAAAATTTGCTGAGAAAGTTTACGAGATTTGGTTATGAAATTTTCTTTAATTCCATCGTTTGATACACAGTTTAAAATGTGATTGACACAAGCTTTTGATGACAAGTTGAACCAAGTTTCAATGTTTTCCAGCTTTAAAGTTTCCGACTAGTTTCGACCGCTCTTTTTAAAATGTTACCATAGCATTTAAAAAAACTAGTTTATTTTTTTATTAATGTAAAAACTTATGTTGTTGTTGTCGGCTATTAAGACAAAAGGGGTGTGATTGTTCTTGTTTTACAGTGTCGCCATCTATGGCCAAGAATTCGACTACTGCCACACCCATACGTCACACCCGTTTATAAGACGGAACGTATTCATTCATCCACATACCGTAATTTTGACCTGCTGAGCTTTCGGAATTCAAACAAGTTCGTAGCGAGATACTCCTAGTAATATTATTGAAATTTTTTCTTCCATATACTATTTCATTTATATCAATTTTCAACCTACTGTTCCAACTTAGAACCCCGTCATAGCTAGCTTCTTTTCTGTGAAGCATATTTGAAGCTTGAGTAAATATAAGTTGTTGTTTTTTTCTGCATTGCTCATTTTCTTTTCGGCATTATTGAGTTTTTTTTTTTCAGCATTATTTATTTTTCTTACACTTGTGATGGTCCCGCAGTGGACTGATCGCAAAACCCACGGTTCCCAGTAGAACACCGAAGTCAAGCATCACTGGCTGCGGTCAGTAAGCAGGTGGGTGACCACATTGATCAGCCTACGTAGAGACTGATGGTGTACGGTATTAGTACTACCGTAAAGTGCTAGACTTCGCGCGCAGGTCATCGGGCAACCGAAGCAGGAAAGCCATCCTCTCTGCAGAAGATCAAAATTCCGATGGCATGTCTTCGGATCATCCTCAGGGATGTTTCCCAGACCGTCGCCAATAGCCCATTACGCAGCTCTACGGTGACGTAAACAAAATACCTACCTACCTACACTTGTAATCTGCCAACTTTTTTAAAAAATTTATATATATACTATTTGTTGTGAGTAATACCAATGAAAGTTATATTTTTTTTTTTCGTGCATTTTATGTTACCAATTTTCTGCCAATCTTAGAACTATTTTTATGTTTAGTTGCAGAGATGATTTAGATGAACACATTTCACCTTTTGATCTTTTCAATTATTTTACTCTAAACTACACTTTTCAGCTGAGAATATTCACATCAGAAAGATTGTTCGTAATGTTTAGTTAAGATTCACATGGTGAGGACAGTGTTATTTACAATGTCTACCTTCATTTATCAAATCGTACCCTAAGATTGAATCGAGTTAGAAAGTCTTATATACTAGTGAATTGATGTTTAATAATCGTAGTGATAGTTACGCCACAGTACCTTCCCACCATAATTTTATCAGGGATAGAATTCGATAACGGATACCACTAGTTGCCGTATTTTCGAAAGATCGGGAGAGCAGTGTTAAGTTCACTGAGTTTTGAGCGTTTGTTGTGAGAGCTGTATTAAGTTCATGGTTGAGTGAGTGATCTCTCCTTTGTTGCTATTAGCATTCGAGTGTGTGCAGGATCCCGTTGTGTGTAAATGAGACTGAGGAACAACAGCACGAGGAGGACGCAGTCACAAATAGCGAGTCAACTGTGCAATGTGGGCCATACGTCGAAGTAGGCGTATTCCGCAAATCACAAATGTGGAGAAAGGATCTTTCGACTATGTCAATCTTTATCTATAAAAAGGTACCACAAGATAGAATTGAGCTAGAATGTTTTATATACTAGTGAATTGATGTTTAATAATCGTTGTGGTAGCTATACGCCACCCACATTTCCCTTATTATCTTTCAGTTTTTTTTCTTCTAAAAAACGCTTTTTTTCAACTGAGCTTGTTTAGTTGTCGATCGGAAAAAAGTACTTATTGAGGCAGAAGCTCGATATTTAAAAAAAATGTTATTAGGTCATCGCTGTTTATGGAAACTTTCACCGAGCATAATTTTCAATGTTCTGCTTCATAACCAAAAAAATAAAACTTTGAATAATTTAGAGAAATGTTTAAAGTACTTTCTGATATCAAGATGCTGTTGTTGCGCTCAAATTGAGTTTTTGAGATAGTTTATGTCGAAGGGATATTTTTTCGCACAATATATTTCAGTTCAGTGAAAACTATAAGCAAGGTCATTGTGATTTTTTTAGAAGCCATCTACTATTATGTCTGAGAAAAAGAGCCTCCCTTTATTCCTATTTCAAATATTTTTAAAGTAATTAAAAAAATTATATATTTCGGTGGATTTTTCGTTGTACAATATAAACTGATTACAGATAATTTATACTTTCTCCCAGCCAGATATTCTTATGACAGAAAAAAAAAATCTTTCAACCTTTTATAAAATTTCGAATCGTATTTAATAAATTTTGGTGTTTTTTTTATTTTTTATTTAATCCCGTAATATCAACAAAAGAGGCGCATTTTTATTGCCGAATCCAAATTTTCACCTTTCATTAAAAAAAATCTAATGTTTTAATTAATGGTCCCATGTTAATTTTACTGCTGTGAATTTATAAATTAAGTTAATTTTTAGTGTGTGAATTTTCATTAGTGTTGAAAGTTCTTCGTTTATTTCTAAAATCCCCTTCTCCTCGCCTATCTGACGTGTGCTTGTATCACTTTCGATACCTTTTGTTATGCTGTATGATAAGACGGGAGAGCTAACAACCCATTTATTACACATAAAGTAAGATACAATGAAAATGTATTACAGCCTACATTAATTTTGTATATAAGATCAAAAACGTATTTTTTCTGATTTGTAAAAACAAGTAATATAAAAAAAAAGTCAATTCCTACTTCGGTCAACAAAGAAAAATTTTAATTTAGTAACTTTTTTTAAATAATTAAAAAATTTTGTCTTAATTTAACTCAAATCTAATTTAAAATTAATTAATTAAATTTAATTAATGAATTAATATTTAAAAAAACTATATCAACATCAAGTGTCATCCTCTACAAGTTTTGAAAAATGCATGAATAGATGAATAAAAAGTATTTTATTAACGATTGAAAATTTGAACAAGTTATATATATATATCTTATGACGTTCGTTTTTTTTTTCAATTTCTACTATTAGTTCACACACTCTCCCTATATATATTTATATATCTTGTTTAGATTTGCCACCAATAATAAAGTACTTTTTATTCATCCATTCAAGTTCAAATAAATTTATTAAATTGTAGTATTTAAATTGTATCTCGATGTTAATATTTTTTTTCAAATATTAATTTATTAATTAAATTTAATTGATTACTTTTAGCTTTATATGGGAGAAATTTTTTTTAAATATACAATAAAAAGTAACTAAAATAAAAAATTTTGTGTTGACCTCAGTACGAATTGGCTCAAAATTTTTTTTTCTTTTATTGCTTGTTTTTAGACTGAAATTTAGAGATTTTTATTTCATTTTCTTTCAGGTAACGTTGAATAATTTTAAAATATTTCATTTTGGGGGAAAAATTAAAATAATTAATAAATGGGGTAAAAAACTCAATGACATCAGGCATTCATTCAAGTACAGGCTTGCACTTGATTTAAGTGCAAAAGCTGAGATTTGTAAGAAAGAGAGAATGGCAAGAAAGGGATTCATTTATTGTAACAACTATAATACAATCTTTGAAAACAAAATGCATGATCTAAAAATAAAATCTACACAAAAGTAACAAGAATAAACGCTCTCTAAAGAATGAGATTTTAACAGTTGGAGCTGTTCATTTATAGTCAATACATAACAACTCCGATAACAGTTAATGAAAAAAAAAGGTGCATACCCACTCTCGTTTTCCTTCATCAATAAAATTGGAGTTTATGAACGATATGAGTTGGAATGAGCTAAGAATGTGCGTTTCCTTTTTTAATTTGTTTATTATCTTTTACTAATCAATTCTATTCATTGCGGAATGTGTATCAGCGAGCTTCTTTTTGAATTTTTAATCAACACACCATTTTTTTTACTTTTACCCATTGGCAAAATGGGTGTTGTTTTGGGTTTGATGGCGTGCGCATCTTATTTGGACGTCATCACACTTTTCTACTGTGTTCGAGAGTAATAGTAAACAGTGCGCATGCGTCGTCATTGCATGCGTTGCTATGGCGACCGCTGCTGTTTGATATATATTTTTTTTTTTTTTTTTAGAATTCTTTTTTCGTTTTATTTTCAAAGCAATCATTCTTAATGTATTTACATAATAATAATTTAACGTATTTTTAGATTCCTTTTATTATTAACTTTTAATTACTGTCTTGAAGGTGATTTTAATATAAATAAGAATACTGAAGAAGGAAGGTGACGTCTTGAAACACGTATATAGATTTGAAAACCAATCCGACGACAAACATCAATTGAGACAGCTTTGGCAACCCATGATTTGAAATGTTGTGACGTTTATCGGAGTCAAACCAGAAAAAAGCATTTGTCCAATGGGTAACCAGTGATCGTAATAAAACGATCTCATTTTTTTTATTTTCATTTTATTTTTTTCAAATTCATTTTTTTTCTATCATTCACGTGTTGGTGCCTTTTGATTTTGGCTGCTTGAAATATGAAGACTTTTTCTACTTTTTAAACTAAAAAAAGATTTTTTCATTGATCCTCAAAGGAAACATTATTAATACTACTCATCTTGATACCCACCTCTGCATAGATACTGCCGGTAAAAATTTCCCGAAATAGTATAATTTTTTAAGTATTTATATTTTTAAAAATTTAATTGGAGGAACTTTGATATCAAGCATTCAACCGATACAGAGTCACTCTTTAAAACTATTGTCAGTCTTACGATCCGCACTGTCAGAAATAGAAAAGATTTCAAGGATAATTACACAAATATTTGTCATTTAAATCTGAAACAACTTTCTTGAAAATGATTGTTATAATATAACACAACTATCCTGCACATTTCGCTGATTCCTGAAAAGTAACACTTCCTGAAACTGTAATCAATTGCGAAATTGACTAAAGGAATTATATTTTTCAAAACATCTGCAATATTAAAGAGATTTAGTTTAACCTAACAAATGAAACAGAACGTAATATATTCAGTATCAACACCCTGGAATAGCGATAAAAACAAATTAGGTTATATTAAATATATTTTTCACTGAAATAGACTAGATAACAATGAATAAAATAGATGTTAACATTATAGTTGTTTATTATTTGTTACATACATAACATCATTGTTAATTGTTAGCAGTTGTTAACAAATAATGTAGTTATAAATGGTTCGTTAACATACCTTTAATTATTCATCTTTCGTAATATCTTCACACCACCTTTTATTGTTATATAATTGTACAAAAATAATTATGATGGAATCATTACAAAAAAAAGATTGAATAGTGTGTTAAAATCCTTTTCATGAATTATTCTCACTGGTCAAAGGAGAAACGAGAATGGGTGGGTAATAAATGTTCTCTCACAAAAGACGGACAACTTTATTGCTGAGTGGACCGCAGAAGTCCTGCTTCTTTTTTTTTTTTTTTTTTTTTTTGTGCCACTAACAAATAATAAATATTTATAAAATATTCAACAAAATGTTACACGCATTCTTAATATTAAATTTAGGGTTTAGAAACACAAGAAAAACGCCACTCACTTAACTATGTAACACACTCAATGAATGCGAATATATTTCCCCGTTTAAACAAGAAAGAGTAAAATAAGATTCCTCAAGCTGATTCAATGAATTATGTAAAATTATACTTAAAACCTTTTCGTTCTTTCTCATGTTATACTGAGAATTACGAGTCTTTCTATAGTTCGTTCACCAGGAGTTGGCACTTGGCTCCACCTCCTCGGACGAAGAGTTCATTTCAGCGCGGGAGTAAGAGGAGAAACATTTCCGCGCTTGAAATTAAGACAACCCTTAATGCGTGCCAAACACGAACAGTAAATTCTTTTTCAGTCACTTACTTCACTTTATCATTTGTTATTATACCTTTCGTTACTATAGCTAATTAAATATATTTTAAATTTAAAAACTGCTATTTTCCCAGCAAAATGTCTCAAAAAGAACAAACTATTCACTCAAAAGAGAGAAATATAATCAAATTTATGAAATATTTACTGTTGAAAAAAAGTGCTCATAAAGATAGCGAAATAAATATTTTTGTCATACGGTCGCCAAATGGTAACCTCGTTCAGGATTGTTCACATCCTTCGCCGAAAAATAGCGAAATAGTATCGTCGGCTATCACGTGATGAAGGCGGAGCCAAGTGCCAACTCCTGGTGAACTAACTATAGTAGTGTAAATATTTTCTTGAAATAGATTTCACAATTAATAAGCAAAGCTTCTAACATGAATTATACATTATTTTTGAAATGCAACAAGAAACTCATACATAGAATGTAATACTCATACATAGAACATAAACATAGAGTTTTCATTTGGAATTTAAGCATATTAATGAATGAATTATTAAATACACGTATAAAAAAGAGCTTTACAGTTTATTATGCATCTTTGATTTAGTAAACCTATTTCCTTCCAAATTTGACTTTTTGGAAGGAAATGGCTATTTCTGGCCATTAAATATTTTAAGTGAGTGACTGCTTTAAGCTAAAGACGAAAAAATAAAGGAATTTAATGACATGAAATATATGAAAGAGTTTACAGTATTTTTATTCAATTTTTAAAAGCATTTTTAATAAAAACCTTTTGACCATGAAAAGAACAATCATACAAATACCTTATTGTAAGGTAAAAAACTGAAGTATCAATTTATATTTCTTAAATATGAAATAATGTTAACGTATTCATTGTATGCTCAACTTTAACATGTTTATTAACACATCTTAAAGAAATATAATGACAGTTCACATTTTACAATTATTTAAGGGGTCACAGTACCCAAAAAATGACCAAACTATCGAATTTTTTTTTTATTGCTCATAATAAAACTTCAAACTATTTCGAATGCACTGAAAAAAACATCTCTCTATCTACATTTTTAAAAAAGTTATGAATGATTTTAGATGGTCCTAATACAGAAGCTTGCTTAGCAGACAGACTTTAAAGTGCCTTTTCTCATAGATGATAATTTTGTGTTTTAATCTTAGTTAAATCCCTAAGGAGTTTTTTCTATTTAAGATAGAACTTTGAAGTAAACTTTTTTATCTTAAGTATAATACACTTATTTAAACTGTGCATGGAATAAGCATTTTAGGAGGTATTACAATTTTTACAGCATGTTATATGTACCTAACAGGAATTTTTAACCTTTTTTTTCTACTTTTTTACAAAATAATCTATAAAAAATATTCTAATTGATGTATCAACAAATGAATGCACAGAATTATTAAGATATATATTCTAAGCAAGAAGAGAAAATTTTTTTTTGAAAATATGTTAAAGTAAAAAAGCCTTAGGGATTTAAAAATTGTGAATTTTTTCAACTTTTTTTAAAATTTTAAAGAAGTTAAACAGTTTAATTATGTTTTGAAGATAAATTATTGATTATAAGTTAAATGAGCATGTAAAGCATCCACAAAATGAATAATTATACCTTTATTTAAAAAAATTGTTGCAAAGGTACTGTGACCCCTTAATTTCAATTAGATTTTTTGAAAATCGTAATATATAACCAAAAATTACGTATTTAAATGATAGTGTGGTTTTGATTTATTTAGTTGAGATTTGCTTAAAAAAGGTTTGAGATAAATTTTTAAAGCTAAGACAAATTAAGAGATTTACGGAGGATTAGTATTATTTTACACAAAAATAAATGATTTGTAGATTTTTTGTTTTACTTTTTCTAACTCAATATAAGGAAAATAATGAAACTAAATTCATATAAGCCAAGACTGAATGGCATTATAATATTAAAAAGTTATTATTTGTAAATACTAAATACCATTTGAAAATCTACTTTCCCTTCCCACAAAATATTTTTCTCACCACTTGAATAATTTCCCCCTCCAATATGTATTTCAATAATGAATAATTTGCAGAAGATATGAAAAATTCGAAGAAATAACATAAAAAGTAAAATATATATGATATCTTGCCACCATATAGATTTTCGTAACACTGGATTATAATGAATTTTATTTTAAGATCTTTTCAACAATAGTCTTATGCACAATTTAACGTAATGATAAACTTTATAAACTGATTATCAGACTTTTTTTAGAATCCATTGATTAAAGAATATTTCTAACAACAATGCATCAAACAGTTTTTCAATATCTTGAAACTTTAAAGATCACTGATGAACAAATCAGTTTAACAACTCGGAAAGATAAAATAATTTCTACATCTCAAATTACTTTGTAAATAAAACATATATTATAAAAAAAAAAAAAAAGCGTAGAACTTGCCGCTTAAAAATCATTTATTTGAAGTTTTGAAACCAAAACTAACAATATTAGTAATAACGATTAAATTCGCATTGTATATTTTACACAATTTATTCAATTATTAAGGTTTATAGAATGACAATGAAACACATAAATACAATAAACACCTAACGAAAATATCTCTGTTTGTTCAGTAAATGAGTATGAAGTACTGTGAAAGACCGAAATTTGTGGTTGTTGACATCCGGTGAATGTCGAAAATCACATACGTAATTGTCAGAAATATTTACTAGGTCTAGCTAAGTGCCACTGCCAGGTATATCCTACTACATTGATGTTTTTTAAGGTTCAGTGCCATTTGCCCGGTATACACTTAACAGGTATACACTACACTGATATTTTTTAAGGATCAGTGCCACTACCCGATATACATTTTCCCAGTACTCCGAACACTGATGTTTCTCCTAATCTATCCTCAGCAGATATTAACATATCGAATAAATATTATAATATTAATGAATAAATTAATATAAAATCGGATATAACAAATATTTCGGACATTCACCAAAACGACTACGACATTCACCGATTCTCTTGATTTCGGTCATTCACTCACGAAAGCGAGTATATCATTCGAAATTGTTGTAGTTCATCGATTGCGTTTATTCTGTTGTATACAAAGAAAATTATCACCACCTTTTAAAGTTACACATTAAAAGAAAACAAGTTTCTATTAAATTATTCGATAAGAGAGAACTGACAAAAGATTTTGTTACTAATGATAATGAGTCCTCATTCTGAATATTGTTTAAAGTCAGTTTTCCCTAATAATGTATCTCTTTAAATTCCATAAATAAAAAAAAAGCATAAAAATTTATTTTATGATATCGGCAATGTTGTTTTCAAAATTAGAAATAATCGGGTAAAAATGTTTATCAAATTACATTTGCTTCTACGCTGCATACAGAACCATTTTGCTTAAGTAAAGAACTCGATTGATTAGATGGCATTCATTTATCTTTATATAGAATATCTGAAAATAAAAATAAAAAGTAAATTTAATAGCTAATCCCCCCTCCCCTCTGACATGTTCTTCTATCTTTTAAGGCATTCTTGAAAGCAATTCTTTTTAAAGTATTATTTTACACTTAAATTTTTTTTATCTGAGGCTTCTTCACATAAACTGTACTTTAATGGCGATTTTTCAAAACAAATCTAATTTTAAAAAATACTGTTTTGCATAACAACTGAAATAGCAAAACAAATTTCATGAATCACAACAGAAATTAGTCATTCAGAGAAATGAAAAATTGCAAAGCATGATCCTGTAATCAAATGAAAGCAAATTGAATACAGAATGCCTAATTCGTTAAACAGAAAGGCCGATAAAACTATACTCATAGCAAAACAAAGCTAATTATAAAGTAAGTATTGAATTAATTTAAGAGGAAGTTTAGAAATTAAGTGTTAATTAATTGGAATTATCTTAAATAAATTTTAATAGTATTTCCACTTATAAAATAAAATGAACGCATAAATTCTTCATAAACTATAAAAATCCAAAGCAAATGAAAAATTAATCTTTCGCTGAAATTATATTTAATAATACTTTTCTTTTTAAAAAAAAAGGTGTAATCCGAGAAAACAAACTTTATTGATGAAATCTAAACTTACATCTTTCCATCATCAGATTGTATTAAGAAGAAAAAAGCTCACAATGCTTTAGGATTTTTTTTCTTATGTCTGCATTATGATTCATTACGAATCAAAATTATTGATGTCAATTCTTACAAAACGTAAATTTTTAGTGTCATAAATTAGTTTTAACTTTTTTTAAAAATAATATTGTAATGCAATTTTGTATTTAACCTATTTGTATATTTGTAACTGTCATCGTGGTGGCACAGCGATCAGTAAAGACAGCAAATTATCATCAGAGAAAGGTAGCGATTTAATTATGAGAAACATACTTGAAAAAAATTATCTTAGAATTAATGTTAGAAATATTTAATTTTCATAATATAAGTCGAACATAATCAATAATCGGAGCCGTATTCGATTTGTTAAATAGCTTTGGGATATTGTACCCAAAAAAAAACAAGGGAACTACTGAATTGAGACTAGCAATTAAAACAGTATCTTTAAAAAAACTGAGCGATCAATCCTATGGGACCTTTCAGTCTAATAAAAAGTGTATGATCTGGCCAGTATATAACAAACAAAATAATGAATTTGCAAAAAATATGCAATAACTTTAAAAAAAAACAAATAAACCCCATAATAAGATCAGCAAAGCAAATGTTATGTAAGCAAAGGTAGCGTAAGCAAAGAGCATTTTTATTATTTAATTTGAGATGAATGAGCATTTTAAATATGCAATCAGCATACAAATCGTTGACAGTATCCGATAAACAAAGGAAATTTGATAAAAGCAGTACATAATGGTCATTTTTAATTTGTAATCAGCAAAAAAAAAAAAAAAAAATTAAACCTCATTACATAATCAGCGAAAGAAATAAAACGCTAATAAATAATCACCGAATAACAAGCACTCTTATCATCTAATCATTAATGAAAAGACAGTTAGCGAATACAATAAGCGAAGAAAATGTACAATCACTATATAATCAGTAAAAAATGGGTATTTTCAGTACAAAATCAGCAAAAGAATGCGCATTTTGACGATATAATTAACAGAAGCGTTAATATGTATGTGGAAAAGAAGCGTTAATATGTATTGAGAAACGAAAAGCTATCGACAGTATATGTGATAAGCATAGTTAATAATTGAGTGGACAACAAAAAAACATTATTTGCTGTAGTCAACATTTATTGTCCTTTTTTGTTGTAAAACAACAAAAAAGGGGCATTGATGTTATGTGACCAGCAAAGAGTAAATAATGTTAAAAAAAATTAAAAAAAACAGCTTCATACATTTTATGTTTACCGTAAGTATCACACTTCAAAATGGTACGAAATAAAACACATTACACTGATAAAATACAACACATTACACTGATTAAAATCGTTACCACTTTTAAATCATTTACGTTAAAAATGGCACCTTGGATTTGATCGTTTGAGCACCAACATTTTGTCTTTTGAGAAAAACTCTGAACAAAAAAAAAGAAGAAAAAAAACCTTCGAAATAGTTCTAGAATATTTTAAGAAATATTGGACGTTTGTCTACTCTATACTACTTTTTTAAGGATGAAAGAAAAGAAGTTGAAAACAATTGTATTTACAGTTTTGTATAGAAAAAAAGAGCACCAAGCTCATGACACACATTTGACGCTAACATGTTTGCAGCGCCATCTTCGGTTAAGATGGCACACACGACGCCATGTTTTGGTCCGCGATATTTTTGGCATTTACATATTTACAAAAATAATGTTTGATTTTTTATGTTTGTATATTGACATAAAACAAAAAAGGGAATTATACTGATGAACAAAAAAAATTATATCAGAGTAATTTATTAAAATGTCATTTTTGATTTTGTCTTATTTACATTTTGGTAGAAGGCATTTTTACTTCAGTTCTTAGAAGTTCATCAAAGAAAATTCCACATTTTCTGATATGTTCCGCGACTCGAAATTTAATTACACTGTAAATCCATAAAATAAATTTGATTGAAATCATTTTTTTAACGATGCGAAATTTAAATATTCTCCTTGAATGATATACAATGAATAAAATTTAAATTATTAATTTTTATTTTGCGAAACACTTAAATAAACGATTTGGACTGGACTGAGAAACATTTAAACTATCTATTTGAAAGGTGTAAAATTTAAATAATTTCTCTCTCTCTTTAAATTATTTTTTGAACGATGTGATTTTCTCTGTTACTACTTTAATTCATATAAAAGTGAATAGTTAATATATATACAGAATTCTATAAATTCAGAACTATCACTTTGTGTTTGAAATATTTACTTCCTAACTTAAATTTGAGAAAGTTGTATTTACTTACAGATAACTATTACCAAAAGGAAAAAAAAAAGAAGTTGTATACAAAATACTAATAAAGTAGGATAATTATTAGCGGTTCTAAAAAAATATATCTAATATTAAAAAAACTAATAATGTAAAGTCACCTAATAATGAAGTGTTTAGCAGAGCTAAGAAACAATAATGAACATTTAAGTGGTAATTGCCCTGTTAAACTGTGTTTTTATTGAGCTTAATTATGTACGGAAAAGTGGAAGATCGACTAAAAGCAGATAAAGTAATAAGAAGTAAATTAATAAGTGCCAATTAATATAATATTTATAGATAAAATTAGTAACAACTTGGTCGCTAGACAGGAAATGGGATGGATAGGTGAAAGAATCACTGAGAAGAAAAACCATACAGTGTACTATTATTTTGAGAAGAAGAAACATATTTTTGGAACGGAATTCCTCTTGAGTAAGAAAGTCAAACATCTGGTGATTGACTTTGCTCCAAGATCGTCCCGATTGTGCAAAATACAATGGAGAGGAAGATTTTTCAACGATAGCATCATTAATGCTCATGTGCCTAATGAGAAGAAAAATGGGGAAGAATTATTCTATGTATTCTATGAGGATCTTCAGTACACTACTCAGAAGCTGTCTTAGGCATGATGTCAAGATCATTGCGAATGATATGAACGCCAAAATAGAAAATGAATTCAGGCCAACAATTTGAAGACACAGTCTACACAAGAGCATTGTTCTATTTTGCTACTGAGAATGGTATACCGATATCCAGTACTTCCGATCTCCTGACGGAGGGACGCAAAATCAAATCGACCATATGACTCGTAAACAGGACGTAAGAACCTTCCGGAGTGCAAGCTGTGATTCTAAGATTTCAAATGCTCTTAAATTAAAGGGCGAAAGTCTAGGGAGAGTTGGCTGCGATAGATTAAAAGATGAATCCACAAAGAGAAGCCCCCAGTCGAACTTAAATGAGGTCTCAGAAAACCTTGCTGAAATGGAAGGAGTAGAAACAAAATGTGCCATCATAGCTACAGCTAACGATTGCATGGGCAAAACGGAAAGAACTAAATCAAATGACTAGTTTGATCAAGATTGTATGCTGGCATCTCAAGCAAAAATGGAAGCATATAAGAAACGTGACACAGAAGGGGCAGTCTAGAAAATCAACTGATGACTACAGGTAAACAAGGAGAGAGGAAAGAAGAGTTACATCGGGCTAAAAAGAGACATTTCCACAAAGATCGTTTCAAATATGACTGAACATCTACGAGGATTTAATGAAAGTAGAGCTTCGTAGATAAATCTCGGTCGGAAAGAGTTCAAACCTATTACTGTTGCGTGTAGAGACAAGGATGTATTTATTTTAAACGACAGGGGAGAAGTTCTTCACCGATGGAATGAATACTTCACTAAATTACTCAACGGGAATTAACAGAGAGAGAGCTCCCTTCCAGGTGCTAATAATAAGATTGTTCTACAGCCATCCTTAATGGAAGATATAGAGCAAATCAAGAAGCTAAAGAACAATCAATCTTCTGGGCAAGATACCAGGCCTTCAGAACTTATTAAAAGGCCGCATTTAGAAGTGCTAAAGAGATCCATCTCCTTATTGGTTTCTTATAGACTCATGAAGTTCTCTCAGGAGGCTGGAGACTGAGCATAATTTGCCCTATATATAAAAAAAGTGATGTTCTGGAATGTTCTAACTATAGATGTCTGCTTTGCACGTTCGATAAATTATACTCTACAATATTATTCAACATATTAGCTGCATTTACTGAAACTATTATTGGTGAGTATAAATACGGAAGATCAACAACGGAACAACCTGAGACAAATAATGGAAAAGGTTTGAAAATTTGGCAGTAAAACACACTAGTACTTGTTTATCGATTTCAAAACTGCTTATGACACAGTAAATAGGGAGAGTTACTCATACAGGCAATGAGAGAGACCCGAGAAGCTTATTAAGCTGGTTGCAATCATTTTAAATGAAACCAAACTTAAAGTCAAGGTACAGAACAACATGTCAAAACCTGTCTGTCTTCCAAACGACTTCAGGCAGGGAGACACCCTACTCTTTAATCTTGCTCTCCAAAAGATTCTTAAAGATTCTACAATTAACACCAGAGGAATAATTTTCCACAAAACTGTGAAAATTTTTGCCTTTACTGAAGATATTGCTATAGTCTCCCGGGGGCTCTCAAATAGGACTTTCTTTCCTTGAAAAAACAGGCAAAAAAAAATGCATCATTCAATCAACCAAACCAAAAACCAAATGCATGAAAGTTTTAATGAAATCTCAATATAGGTGCCAACAGTTTTGATGTAGTTTCACCTATTTGGGTTTTAAATTGAGCAGCATGGATGACGGAACTCCAGAAGTACGTAACAGACTATGGAATGCAAAACTCTACTAGTCTCATCTGCAGAAAAACAAAATTACTGTTCTACAAATCAGGCTCATAGTTACATACGCACTGCTGAAGCGTGGGCAATGTTTGATGATGAGGAGGAAGTTTTAGCGGTTTTGGAAAAAGAAAAATACTGCTAAGCATTTTGCGAGGTGTAAAATGCAATGATAGTTGGAAGAAAAGAACAAATTTAGAACTTAATAGGATCTGCAAAGAGTCAGACATATTAAAATTTACATCAGCTCAAAGACTATAACTGGAAAGGCGTCTGATTAGAATGAATGATGACCGGGTTATAAAAGAGATCTTCGACAAAAAAGCTCGAAAAGGGGAAAGACCAAGGATCCGGTGGATCGACTGCCTAGGAAAAGATTTAAGAGTTCTCAAAGTTATAGTCCATCGACGAAGAGGGCAGCTTGGAAATTGCTTCTGAGGAAGGCCATGGCCCACCCTGGGCTAGGGTGCCATTGAAGAAGAAGTTACAATTAAGATAAGAACAAGACTAAAGGGAAGGTATCTGCTATACCGTATCATTTTGTTAACCAAATATTAGAAAATGATAGGAGAGTATGGACGTGAAGCTAAAGTAGACATCTTGAATAACTTAATTATTTATAGGTCAAATTTCCTTGGTGAGATATCGCAGATAGACTACACTTGCAAAGTCATTTGATAAGCAACACTTGCATACAATTTCATATACAGTTGCATAATCACACAGTGAATACTTAAGTAGAAATTTGCATAGGATGGTTTTTAAGGAGCAAAAGTAACTTTCAAATTTTTTGTTTTACTCTTTTATTACTAATTTTTTATTTTCCTATCTGGTAGTAAACGGAAATGCCGGAAATGAACCGGAATGCATTAAAACGTCTAAATTATTGTTAAAAAATACATAATGAGTAAACAAAGTTATATTTAATAAGGTTTTTTGACAAATTTGTAGAAATGTCGACACTATACCGTTGCAAGTTATGAAAAGACCATAGCGGTATTGGATTTACGTAATCATGCGCGACTGCATATGGTTCCATTTTATTTCATTATCAAATTATACAAATATGCTTTCAAAACAATATCAAAGTTTTAAAAAGTTAAACACGTTAAACAGAAATTTAATTCGTGCTATCTTTTACGAGCTATATCATATTATTAAAAAAAAGGTTATAGTTGCGTAGTCTTACTGGAATCCTAAGGCTTGGCGGCACATTCGATAAATAAGAAGAACATTCGTTCTTAAAAAGAAACAACTATAAGACGTTGCAAAAACCTTAGATTTTATTGGACCACTAAAAATGGCGCGTCTTATGCTGATAAGTTCTTAACCAATCAAATGCGAGATAAAGATTTTTTTACTTTTTCGCTGCGGAAGAAAATCGTCTGCAAGAAACAATATTTATTATTCTTTCATCAGTTTCTTTAAATGCAAACAGAAAGGCGTATATTTGTTTCTACTTTTAGATTTAATTTTTATTAATTCTTATTACTTCATCATTTACATCATTACATCATCATAAATATTAATTCATCATTCAATAAGGTTTATTTTTCTCATTTCACACGATTAAATCGTGAAAGCAAGCAAAAAGAAGGCTGTGCAACGTAATTTCAAAAGTTGGCGATGTTGATATTCGTTCGCGCTGAAAGCTTGGCGGTCAATTAGTGCGCATTTCGATGCAAACAGGCTCTCTGCATAATGGTCTTTTCTTAACTTGCAACAGAATATAGCAAGTGTGCTTCTTTTCGAAAATTACATACTATTCATGTTTATCCAGTAATAGTGTCTCTTTTGTTTACTGTCAGTTGCTCTAGAATGAACTTCTTCTACTGAAGTAAAAATTTAATTTTTATTTTTAAAAAAATTAATTTTTATCTATTGTTGAATAGAGACTACAGTAATATGAGTGTTAATAGATTTTACAGAACAAATATGAATCACAAAATAAAAGACATTTTTAAGTATAAATAGAAACCATAAAACAAAGCAAAGAACTGTGCGGCTTTGAGGCTCCAGACTAAAAGTCTGGGGCAGTCTGCCACTATGGCAACAAGCGAGAGTACGTCTCTAATGGGTGTAAAATGGAGGAAAGAAGGTGCCGATTGATTTACTCACGCCGACTTAAGCCAAAATTAAGACAAAACTAACTATTCACCCTACATCTCTATTCGAAGTAATTTTTCTTCGTAACCATAGTAACCGCCACGATGCCAAACGAGTGTCTGGAGGAGTTCTCCTGAAAACCGCACTATATAGGATAATTCGGAAATGTTAGTGCAATTCATTTATAAAACAATAATAATTTATATCGTGATTAAATAAAAATTTGATTAATGAGATTATTATTTACTGTTTTGTTGGTGAAATTGATTACAAATATATTCCGCAGGGATTAACCTCCTTCACAAACAATAAGATATACCAACAACTTACTTTTGATTTAAAAATAATAAGTGAATATATGATGTTGGAACACTAAACATGGTGGTTGAATCACAATTTGATTGCAAAAAATTCTCTTTTATTTTGGACCGGCAGCTTTTTCTTCTTGTTGTTGGAGAACATTCCTGAGAATGGCGTCGAGTATTAGTTGCTGTCACAAGATCTGGGGCAGAAAAGTCCCTGAGTCTTCCAATGGGTCTTTGTGCTCGTACAGGCGAGGATCTTCTGAACTAAACTCTCCCTTTTTCAGTAATACTAGAAAATGATCAAACAAAAGCGATTGGGTTCTATTACTTTGACAAATGAGTAACGTATTACTCGCAATAAACAGTTAATTTAGAAATGTAGAGCTTTATTATATATATATATATATATATATATATATATATATATATATATATATATATATATATATATACTAGGGGGCTAAGCCCCCTGTTCGCTACCGCTCACCAACCCCGATGATTGCTTCACAATAATTGTTTTTTCTTGGCAGAAAACAGTTTTTCTACCAAAGTTAAAATTATTTACTTAACATATATGTACTAAAAGGAATTCTGTTCGCTTACGTTTTGCGCCTCTACTTCCAACGTTCAAATATTACTATCTATTAGTATTATAAATATTTAGATCTCTTGGTGAACAGAAGTGATTTTTCGAAGTAATCATTTTTTAAAATAACACTTATATTCTTATATCATTGTATTGTTCAAACAAATTTGATGAGTTCACAATTTAAATAATTTAAAATTTTCGCTAATAATAGCTGTACTGGAAAACAACTTTAAATTAGGGATACAAAAATATTTAAAGGAAAACAATAAGACATTTGTCAATTTTATGCTGATGACAACCAAAACAATTAGAAATGAATGAGGAGAAACTGGATCCTACCTCGTGATTTTTAGGCCAATAAAAATGCAAGGACAACAATGGAAAACTCTGACATCATTATTAGACATACTTAAAATGAAATTAAAATCGCTACTCAGCTTTAGAGGGTAAGTTTAGTTGTAATATTTTAGCAAGCAGCATTGTTAAAAATTATTCACACACATGCGTTCTCAATTTTAATTGGCTGGTTTGTGCGTTACTAACCGCAAGTGTTCTGTGATTGGCTGTGAGTTATCATTCCATTCTCTTCTTATATTATATAAAGATATATAGGGGGTTAATAGGGGGTATGGTCCCCTCTTACAGATATACAGACCTTGCAGCGTGATTACATACTTGAAATAAGGCATTTTATCATTTCCTGTGGCAATCGATATGAATTGTCCAGTGGCAATTTCATGCATTCCAACTCCAACGAGTGTTACGCACAATCATGAGTGTGCATTGTTGAATGGTTATTTGCTTTGCATTGTATCAATGTTTGTATACATGAAATTTCATTAAAATCGGTCTAGTAGTTCGAAGGATGATCTGTACTGTATTTTAAAGTGTCTTCAGTCAACTAAGGGATAAAGGGTACTAATCCGTTTAAAAGAGGCGTATAAAATCGCCAAACTGTTATTGACGCCAATAACGCTGAATTAATTTTGATAATAAGCATTAACTGAAATTAGAATAATCTATATACTCTAAGAATTATAAAGCAAAATTAATAGGGAAAAGGCTCTAATTTGTTTGAAGTAAAAATCGCCACACTGTTATCAACTCCAATGATAAGCTTAATTAATTTTGGTAATAGTCATTACTGTTATTACAGAAATTGGTGTAGTTTTACTAGGTATCAAATGTGTAAATATAGGTACAATATTATTAGAATATTTGGTACCCATTAAAACTGCATCTGTTCAGAGAAGCTTTGATATAGCTTTAATAATACTGTGAAAAAGTATAATTTAATAATATATATAATAAAGTATTTAATAATACTGTGTTACTGTTCCTCTCAAGGGATATTTACCGGAAAAAGTGTTTAAAATACCTCCAAACCCACCATAGTGTAAAAATAAAAAAAAGAATAGACATGATTTGGTATTGAACAATTTAAATAAACTTAACTCATCACAGTACAGTGGGTAAAATAAAAAACAGACCACCCTGAATAACTTTTGATCTAATGATCGGATCTTCGCGTTCTGAGACTGAATCTTAATGGTTCATGGAGGTGACTTCAAATATGCTAATTTATTATAGACGGTATTTTAAGTTACAAAATCGTACTCAACAAACATACAATTTTTTTAAAAAAGTCAGATACCCAGAAACTATTCGACCGATTTTACACATACTTTTTATTTTTCCAAGCAAAATTATATTCTTTAAAATGATGCAAAAAATTGTATGCATTAAAATTCAAACTTTTTCGACAATTCTTAAATAAAATTCTAAATATTTACTTAAAGTTATTTTTTTCGTGTGTTGAAATAACCTTGATTAAAGTATTTTACAATTGTGCGTAAAAAAATTTCAATTCACTTAAAAAGTTCTTGAGATATAGAGAAATACGCAAAAAGTAAATTTTACATTAAGGTTTCCAAACTTTAGAGAGCTCTCCTGACCAAACTATTGGGACCATAATTCCCAGATTGCGGTTGCCCCCTATATTTTGGAAGACAGAAATTCGGATCCACTGAAAAAAATTTTAAGTTTATTCAGAGAAATTACGTTTTTGAGTCTAATTTCGTAACTTAAAATATAGTTTACACTTATTAATTAACATATTTGAGGTCACCCCCTCGATGCATTAAGATTGAGTCCTAGAACATGAAAATCCGATCATTAGGTCAAAAGTTATTTAGAATGATCTGTTTTTTTTTTTTTCTGGCTCAGTGTGCTTTGTGAAAAATTAAAAAAAAATATGTATATATCTCCCTAAATAACTTTTGGTTACTACCAAGAATTGATAGTGACCCATTTATAACTATTTTCAGAGAATACTGGTGGCCCAAGTCAGATTTTCTAGCAGGAAATGTCTAAAAATCCTAGCAGCGTTGCTTTTGGAAATATGGGTAAATATTTTGGAAATATTGGTAAATATTAATTTATTTTAAGTAAGTTGTTTTAAATGGGAAAAAAAACTTATTTCTTTAAAAAAAGCTATCCTTTGAATCTTTTTTAGTTAAATTTAATTACTACCAAAAATGTTCACTTTGTTATTTTTGGATAATAGGATGCATGCTATGAATGGCCTGTCCTCTTACCTGACCTGAATCTCCAAACAAATTTGAGAGTTATCCTCAGTATGACTATGTACCTAAAAGGAGACATAATTCATTGTCTCCGGCTGATTTAAAAGTTACCATCATTGATGGTAACGTTCTTCGCGGTTTAGTACATGGTACGCAGCGTCATGCTCTTAAAATCATATGTAAGCATGGCGGATAAATTGGTTATTAACAGTATGACTTTATTTAAGCGTTTTTTTTTTCTGCCTAAATGGGACAGAAATTGTTGTAGATATGTGTCTGGAATTGAACTTTCTTAATGTAAAATGATATGTTTTCATTAGTTTGCTTGAAAGGTATCTTCGGTAAATATGTCTTGAATGGTTAAAATCAAGGTTTCTTTAAATTAGCGTGACGCAATGTGATTCACTGTTGGCACAAGTTGATTTTGGTTGTTAAATCTAAGGAAAAAAAGCATTTAAATGACCTTTGTGACAAGAGTTATAAATAACTGTTCTAATAGTGTGAAAATAGTATGACGCATAATAAGTGCCATTTCTCATTTCTGCTACAAAATGTATTGCCTTTTGTAATTCGATACATTTTTTTTTCCTGGTATCCGATGACTTAACAAAACCAGATTTAGAAAGATATTTTTTTTTTACAAAAGTAGAAAAACAGATGCCTAATAGTTTTATATAAAGAACATAATCTGAAAAAATTTAAACAATATCAAAATATTGAGTATTAAAAATTGCCTGATTTGTTTAAAAAAAAATTTTTTTTTTTAAATGGCACTTAATTATCATGAAAAAATTAACTGGCATAAAAAGTATTCAAAGCTTCGAAATTTAAGGCAACGAAAGACGTGTTTTGATTTTTATAAAAACATACCCAGGTAACAGAGAACCTTCAATTTTATGTCAAAAATATGTATATTTTTGACGTACACCTTTACATTTTACCAAACATTCGTAAAATTTACTTCTGAAACGTCGAATCATAGCGGAAAATGGTTGTCCAAAAAAACGTAAAATTTTACGTAAACAAATTCGTTTCTTTTACGAATATTTTCTCAACCACTTTTCTCCATGCAAGAATGAGTCCGTTATTTTTACATATTATTTACGTCAAAATGTAACTAAGTCAAATGACAAATTTTAAAAAAAGTAGTTACCCAACCAAGTAGAAAATTTGCGTAAATAAATTCGAACAAAATTCAAATGACAAATTTGCTTTGTTTTACCATTTTTGATCTCCAATGGAGACATATCGAGACAGGTTTTTCCCCTTACTAAAATAAACATATCAACAGACTTTTCAGTGAATTCATTTAGTGTTGTCACTAGTTTATATAACTACCATCTCATGAGCACATTAAAGATGAATAAATCTAAAACTAAAAATTGACAAACCAAACAAACTTAAACAATATTCACCAAAATATAAAATTTAATAAAATAAGGTCTGAATTTAAATGTATCTTTTTTTCAACTCAACCCCTGTTAGATTGATAGACTTCACTCAATTTAATTTTATTCAACTTTCATATAAGTTGATTCCTTTAATGCATAGTAATATTCGGAAAAGAAAAATATTATGCATGGGTATTAAACAACCAATACCGGAAATACTAAATAACTTGAAAAATATAATGCACAAATTATCGACTGTTTTTTTTTTTTAAAAAAAAGAAAAAGATTTTTCAGGGTGCGTAGCCAAATCTTCCTACAATAAGTAAACACCTTTTAAGCACCTTTTTAAGCACTCAAAAACTATTTTTAAACTCTATATACATTAGCGAAATGCAAAAAAAATTTCAAAGACTTTACATGATCATAATAAAATAACTAGTTTTTCATAAAAACTATTTTCTTGATTACATTGGCTATTAAAAAATGACCCAGAGATTTTTCGGTTCGATTCCAGAGGGTGGAAAATGAAGCTTATAATTGAGAATATCTTGCAAATTGCTGCACAGTTACACATGAGAGGGCAATAATCTCACCGAACCTAGCTCACTATACGCACAAGCGGGCTCGAAAGCATTGCGTCAAACCTGTAAAATAATTGGAGCTTTCAAACGCTATGAACCGACGATACGCTGAAATAGATTGTGGTTGAATGAATTGTAAAAACGTTGAATAGAACCATGTGAAACTCACGCTTTTGCATAATACGTGGCGAAAATTGATAAGTTAAAGAAAAAAAATTCTCATTTTCGAAAAGGGAAAATTAAGCACGTTTTAAAAACACCCAATGAAAAAAGCACCTTTAAGGGCTTTTAAAAAACGAAAATTGAAAATAATAACCTTTAAGCACTTTTTAAAAATACTACGCATCATGTCTTTCTAATTGGATAGAGAATAGTTTTTGGAATCGATTGATATAATATGCTGATTTTTCTTTAAATTTGTTCGATATTGAAGGAAATTCCAATTCAAAAAATGTTTTGTTTGACTCTTCTTAGTCTGTTTTTACAAAAAAAAAAAAAAAAAAAAAAAAAAAATTCTTATACTGTACACTTTTTTTATATAAAAAAATGAAACTTTTTTTAAATTTTAATAAAAATTTACTTCCATTCATTTACTTATCCTTAAACTTGGTGTCGATTTTCGATAGAAGGCATTGATAAATATATCACATATTGTAACATTTCTCCTCATTAGACGAATGGAAGGGCAGAAATAAAACGAAAATGTTCAAAATCGGGAGTACTTAATGTATCACAGACAAATCGATCAAAGCATTTAAAGTTAGATTAATATTCACAAACCCTCGCATCTCCAGATCTTTCGCCCATTACAGTATTTGTCTTTTTACTAAAAAAAAAAAAATTGCTGAAGAGAATTTTTGAAAGGACAGCAATTTCTGAAAGAATATTGTGGACAGAAAGCTTCGTCCCAACACATGCCGATCTTGATCTGGCTAAACAAACATAAATACAAAACATGAAAAAACCTTTCATTAATCGGATCTTTACAGAAAAAAAAGGTATTTAACCTTTTGCTTACGGCTGGTACAGTGAGTGGACCAGAATGGCTGAGCGCCGTAAACAAGAGGTTAAATGATGTGCTCAATAATGTACTCATGAGAGAGAGAGAGAATTGCAAGAAGAGGGATCGAACTCACACGACTCTTCCGATGATGTTTTGCTGAGTGATGTGTAAATGTAATCTTTTCTAGAGGAATCTCGGAGTCTGACGTTATTCTTGCAGGCTTTGTACACCCTTGGCATCGACGAACTCGTACTCACTGAAAAGCATACAATATTCATAATCACAGGGGTGCAAACACAGAGTAATTAGAAATGAATATAGAGCTTGCAAACAGCTGTCACTATTTAATGAAAAATAATTTATTGATAAGTTTAACATAGAATGAAGGTGGAACTTCAAAATTTCTTGACGTAAGGCCAATGAAGCGGAATCCTGCGCGTGCGCGAGTTCATTAGTGACAATTGCGAGTCTCGTGCAGAAAGCATTCTGCGTGTTAGAATTTAACAATTGTCATCATTCTGTTGTTATTCTGTCATGGAAAATGAAACATTTTTACCGATAAAGACACCTTCCACATAAGTGGGAAGGTTAACTGGCACAACAGTCGAATGCGTGGAGTACGGAGAAACCTTCCACCGTAGTTGAACATGAATGCCGCTCAGCGAAAGTTAGTGTGTTCTGCGTGATCTCATCGCGTAATTCGCACAGTCATTTTTTTCTTCTGTGAGCGAAGGGTTACGTCAAATGTTTATCTTGACATGCTTGAGGTATGGTTAACGCCACAGCTAGATACTGATTCTGCGGATTACATCTTGCAGCAAGGTGGAGCACCCTCGCCTCGGGGTACGATGCTTCACACATTTTCAAATCAACGTCTTCCAAACCGTTGGACCGGTCGAAGTAGAGATGTAGACGATGTTCTCTGCTCTTGGCCACCCAGATCTCCGGATCTGACACTCTGTGATTTCTATCTATTGGGTAATGTAATAGACAGGATGTATGTGCTTCCCATGTCCAAAACAATAGAAGAACTCAAAGAGAGCATTTGTAATGTGCTTTCACCGGTGATTGCACTAATGCTTCAGAATGTATGGCATACTACCTAAATGTTGTCCGTGTGACCAAGGGACCATATATATATATATATATATATATATATATATATATATATATATATATATATATGGAAGGCGAGGGTGCTCCACCTTGCTGCAAGATGTAATCCGCAGAATCAGTATCTAGCTGTGGCGTAAACCATATATATATATATATATATATATATATATATATATATATATATATATATATATATATATATATATATATATATCAAACAACAAATGCAAGATAATAAACAATACTACGTAAATTATGATAATTAGAAACTTTACATATTTTTGTGATCGTAAATTATTAATATACAGTCCCTGGCCAAATTATTAGACGCACTTTAAGATTCCATGTAAAATCTTAATTGTCAGGTGATACTATACAGCTTTATTGTTTTTACGCAACTGGAATCAGTTTGTACTTGTTTACGTTCGTGTATCCATTTGTTAAGTTAGACAATATATAATATAAATTCGAAGATTTGATAAATTGTACGATATATCATATAAATATAGAATATTTATTGTATCAGGTATTATATTTATTATAATAATTACACCAAATTATTAGACGCACTTTAAGATTCCATGTAAAATCTTAATTATCAGGTGATACTATACAGCTTTATTGTTTTTACGCAACTCGAATCAGTTTGTACTTGTTTACGTTCGTGTATCCATTTGTTAAGTTAGACAATATATAATATAAATTCGAAGATTTGATAAATTGTACGATATATCATATAAATATAGAATATTTATTGTATCAGGTATTATATTTATTATAATAATTACACCAAATTATTAGACGCACTTTAAGATTCCATGTAAAATCTTAATTGTCAGGTGATACTATACAGCTTTATTGTTTTTACGCAACTGGAATCAGTTTGTACTTGTTTACGTTCGTGTATCCATTTGTTAAGTTAGACAATATATAATATAAATTCGAAGATTTGATAAATTGTACGATATATCATATAAATATAGAATATTTATTGTATCAGGTATTATATTTATTATAATAATTACACCAAATTATTAGACGCACTATATTTTTTTTAATTATGACACGTTTTTCACGAGTATATATGCAATACTTTTATATTTAAGCATACACGTAATGGGTTTTTATTCAGGAGATTTTTTATATACTTATTATTCTTAATATTTTATTATTTTTAGCACATTGCATTACAATGTTAACCAATTGATACATGAAAGTAAGCAAGTGCAAACCGCATTTAGTAGGGGGAAAAAACAATAAAGGTGTATAGTATCACCTGATAATTAAGATTTTACATAGAATCTTATAATGCGTCTAATACTTTGGCCAGGGACTGTATAGGCAGTAAAAGAGTTCAATTGAATAAAAAAAAAACTATGTAGCATACTTGTTAAGATAAGAAGTTACCAGTGATCCATCAGGGTTGACGGATCAAGTTCATCCCAGAATTGTTCTTTATTATCTGTGCCTAGAGGGAAATTTCTCCCATGAAATAATCACACTATTCGTGACTCAGTATAATTTTTTATTTATTCTGGAAAAGATCTTCAGATTTGGATATTTCCTGGATGTCAGTCAGGAGATTGAGAGATATTAAATTAATTTGCAGATCATCTATATAATCGATTCCCCTTTTACCTACATCTTTGTTCTATTTTAAAATCTACTGAGGTATATATATATATATATACCATTCAGGTATATATATATATATATATATATATATATATATATATATATATATAGCGTTTGAAGCATAGATATGGAAAGATGATAGACTCCGCGCAGCAAAACAGATCAAGAATCCAAAACTAAAGCGCGTTTTTAACAACAAAAAAGAATTATTTTTAAAAATGTTAAATAAACTGTAGACATCTTGGAATCATTTTAAGATTTAGAACTCTCGAAAAATAAAGAGTATCCTAAAGAGTAGCGGGTAGCCCAAATTTAATTTTCAGTATCGGGAACTTTTAAAAGCTGCCCAATCTGCTACTTGTAGCAAAATCTGGCAACACAGAACCCGCACGCGGATCGTATGTAAGCTAGTTTCGATTATAGTTAGTACAAAGGGGGTGATCAAAAGTAAAAGGGTGACAATGCCGCAGCGGATAAAAAAAAAGCAGAAGCTAATAAAACTCAGTTAAGTTGGTTAAACAGTAACTGTTCGTTAAAATGTGATATGAGCAACATCACAGTAAATTTGCTGCAACTAAGTTATTCCGTTTAAAACTCATGCTAAAGAATGGATGTGTTTCACCACACAAAGCATTTGGAGCGTGCTCCAAATTTTATCAACTTCTGAAAACAAAACAGTAGTTAGATGGTGAACTTTTCGAATGATGCTAATCTATAATTCACTTAAATAATAGTAATAGTTAATAAATGAATTAGCTACATTCCAGTTACTTTCCAAAATGATTATTTTACAAAGCAGTTTTAGCATTAAAAAAAAATAGCTTTAATGTACTTTTAATGCAACTAAAATACTCAAAGAATAGATCACGTGTCTGTGAACAAAAAAAAATTCATCCAGAGGGACTCATGACTCATTTACCATGAAGGAAAAATGTAAACATTTTATATTTATTTTGAAACTTATGACAGTTTTTTTGTTATCTGTAGAGACGTCTGTTATAGGACTCATATTATAAGGTGAATTTATCCAATGTATCTATAGTTAGTTTTGAGTATTCAAGATTTGTTTACCAGAATTTAATCTTAAATCATCAAGTATCTAAAATCATTTTTTCCTCGCAACCCACGCATGTAACAATTTCCAAGTAGCTAAAGCATTCTAATTTTTACTGGAGCTCTGCTACAAATGATGACAATTCAAGTTTTAAACTTTTTTTGACCGCTACTAACACAGTTTAAAGCCATCTTATTGCCAAATGAAATGTATCGTCAATCAACGAATTAGAGAGATCATAGGGAGCATAATTCTAATGGGTTCAGATTTAATTTTATTGTCAGTCAGTTCCTTTTAATAAATAATTCAAAATTTCAACAAAAATTTTCTAAGCTCATTCTAATTATGAAAATATTTTCTTTTTTATTTACATTCAGGATTCCTAATTCAAAAAAATGTGCTTTATTCTCCACACGCGCGTAAATAACTTCACTAATTCCCGATCTGAAGCTTTTCTTAATTAAAGAATCTGCTTACTTTTGCGAGGAGGTGTTTTCTTGTTGGTTGTAGTATCCCCATTCTGGCGAGAGCTGTTTTTCCGTTGTTTTTCTCTGCCCACTTCCTTAGAGGAAACGATGGAGGAGGCTGTAGATGGCCTTCTGCTGTGTGCAGGACCTCGGTTACCGGACAACCATCGATGTCGATGGCTCTCTTCGGGTTTCATCCTCGTCTCGGGATCCCAACTATAACACAACACCTGGTTAGATTATATCGATAGATAGAAAAGAATATTTTCAAACTGAATGTGAGTTGGAAAAAGATTTTTTTGAATTCGGAAATGCTTTACTACACAAAAGTTGTTGCCTATTGTTATTGTGTTTGTTGTATATATATATATATATAATTTTTCCATGTGCAAATCCATTTCGGGCAAATCCGTGGCTAAAATTATTTACTAAAATAAGTTGTTTTTTTTTATTTTTTCATTATTAATTTATATAATTTTTCCATGTGCAAATCCATTTCGGGCAAATCCGTGGCTAAAATTATTTATTAAAATTTCTTTATTAATTTATACAATTTTTCCATGTGCAAATCCATTTCGAGCAAATCCGTGGCTAAAATTATTTACTAAAATAAGTTGTTTTTTTTATTTTTTCATTATTAATTTATATAATTTTTTCATGTGCAAATCCATTTCGGGCAAATCCGTGGGTAAGATTATTTGCTAATAAATTTCTTTGTTAAATTATAAAATTTTTCCATTTGCAAATCCATTTCGAGCAAATACGTGGCTAAAATTATTTACTAAAAAGATTTCTTTGTTAATTTATAAAATTTTTCCATGTGCAAATCCATTTCGGGCAAATCCGTGGCTAAAATTATGAGCAAAACAGGCTATTCATGTTTCTTTCTCTTTTCTATTTTATATTTTTTTCTTAAATAAATATTCATTTTCTAAAATTATTTATAGTCAACTTCTTTAAATTATCCAGTATAATATTACCTTGCGCACATCCATTTTCTGGCCCATCCTTGGTAACCAACAAATCAAACGCACTTCAGTAATGCAGCAAGAACGCACTTTAAACTCCGCTAGTTACGCTAAATTTGCGCTTTTGTTTTCATATTTTGCAAATCTGGCAATCTTGTTACAAAAATATTTTATATCATTCTTAAAAAATTTCCCGGTTATTTAAGTTCATTTTATTTCGCTACTCGCTTTATAGATTTTGTTTTATTCTGCTCTTTCTTTATATTTTATTTTCTGTTTTTACGTGTTATTATTACTTATTGTGTTTAATTCTATTTGTCGTAATTTTTGTTAAAAAATTTTTGAGTGCTCCTCACACTATTGTAATGATATATTTTGCTTTGGCTATATGGATACAATATTAGAAAGCACTCTTTTTTATGGATATAATCGTGTGGGCTGATGAAAAGATTATATCTTTTATTTTCCGGATTTTTAAAAAAACTTTATCCTTTTTTTTTCCTTTTTTTTTTAATTAATTCTTTTTCTTTCCCCAGTTGTTGGTTATTTTAATTATATTATTTTTCTTTTTTCCCCTTTTTTCTTTTGTCTGTAATTTACCTTTGTTTTATCTTCATTTTGCTATATATATATATATATATATATATATATATATATATATATATATATATATATATATATATATATATATATATATATATATATATATATATATATTTATATATATATATATATATATATATATATATATATATATATATATATATATATATATATATATATATATATATATATATTTATATATATATATATATATATATATATATATATATATATATATATATATATATATATATATATATATATATATATATATATATATTTATATATATATATATATATATATATATATATATATATATATATATATATATATATATATATATATATATATATATATGCTTTCTAATATTATATTAATATAGGTAAAGTGAAATATATCAATATACAATAGTGTGAGGAGCACTCAAAAAATTGAAACAAAAATAGAACACTTAATGTGTTCTATTTTCGTTTCAATTTTAAATTAAAATCAAAATAAAAAACAAAATAGAAAACGAAAACGGATCACCCTAAATAACTTTTGATCTAATGATTGGGTTTTCAAGTTCTATTAGGACTCAATCGTAATGGCTAGAGAGGGTGACCTCAAATATGCTAATTAATAAGAGCAAACGAAATTTTAAGTTACGAAATCATACACTATAAGACAGGAAACAACGGATTCTGATTTCTGACCCCCAAAATATAGGGAGTGGCAGCAAACTGGGAAATATGGTCCTAATAGTGAATGTTAATATTACTTTCTGTGTATTTCGATATACCTCGAGAACTAAGGTATACAATTTTTTTGCATTTTAAAGAATATATATTTACATGGTAAAATACAAAATTTGAGCAAAATCGGTTCAATAGTTCCTGAGAAATTGAGTTTCAAAAAAGCCAGATGTTTAAAATTCGATTTGTCAGGAACGATTCTACCGATTTCGCTGAAATTCTGCATTTCGCTATGTAAAATTGCCTTCTTTAAGAAGATTTAAAAAATTGTATACTTCTCAATTCAAAATTATTTTGACTAATGTTAAGTAAAATAATTAAAAATTATAAGTATTTATTAAAAGTTATTTTTTGCATAGAATTATCATTGGATAAACGCATTTTATAATTGTGTGCAAAAATATTTTAATCCTCGATTTACGGTAAAATACGCAAAAAATAACAGTCCATTCTTTAGACCGCTCTCTTGACTAAACCATCAGGACCATATTTTCCAGAATGCAGCTGCACCTTATATTTTGGGATCAACAATCCTAATCAGTCCGAAAAAAAGGTATGTTTTTTCAGAGAATGTATGTTTTTGTGTCTGATTTCGTAACTTAAAAGATCGTCTGCACTAATTATTTAGCATATTTGACGTCACCCATTCGAACCAATAAGAATGAGTCCTAGAACGCGAAGATCTGATCATTAGATCAAAAGTTATTCAGGGAGGTCCATTTTTTTAGATTGCGCACTGTACAAGGATATAATAAAATTACTTATTTAAATCTTTAACGATTTTAAAAAAAGTTCTGACTAGAAAAATATAGCATTTGCTTCTAAATTTTGCACGTCTCAAGTAATAAAAGAAATTTTTATGGAGTGAATTCTTTTTTCCTACACTGATAAAAAAAAGATGATAAGACGATAAATGAAAATGCCATACTTAAGACAACCAGTGAGGAAGTTGACGAAATCTTCATCACTACAACCTAAAACCACTCCGAGAGTCTTGGAACTCGGTTTTCTCTTCTTTCCTTTACTATTCGTCAATGTTCGAGGAACACCCTTCGAATCTGTTGGGGGGAAACCACACACAAATTAAACTCTTACTTTGGCTATGCACATCTTATGATTATAAAAGAATTCATTTTATTTTATAACCGTCGTTGAACAGCCAAACCAATTGTTTGGATTTACGACTATTAATGTTACACTCCGTAGTCTTGCAATTTTGAACCAAATCCAGAAGACAAGGGAACTTCTGGATCAAGCACTGGGAGAAATTTGCCTTCGTGCAGGACTTTTTGATGTAACTAGCTCGCATTTGCGTTAAATAGAGAGGAGAACCACTAAAACTTCCCTCGTTCAGCCCGATGGCAAGGGAACTCTAATCCATGGTCCGTCTACCACTGAGGATATTTTACGTCAGCACTGTGGTTGGTGCAAGACGGATTCAGAATTCGTATCAACCAGCCATGGTTGAGATTCGAATCCGGTTCATCTCATTGGAAGGCGAACCCTCTATCCCCTGAACCATCATGGCTCAAAAAGCATTCACTTGGAAAATAAGTTCACCAGAACATACTTTTCATTGATTTCTAATCAATATTTTCAAAGCTTCAAAATTCTAATTGCCTGCCAGGTAGCCGAGTGGTTAGCGTGCCTGACTACAAAGCCCATGACTGCGGATTCGAATCCTGCTCAGGGCATGGATGTTTCTCTCTGTATGTTGTCCCCTGTTGTGCGTTAATGTGGCCCACCCTATAAACGGGTATCTGTAGCTGTGTGGCGTGGATAATGTTGCTCGTCTCCGTGATTTTGGTCACAAGGTGGTCGCCAGGTAACGCAAAATGAGCCACACTTCCGACATCTTCCATGGTGAAGAATGATAAGTTGAATCCGTAGAAGTTGAGCTGTTTGAAGTTTTATAATCAAATATTGCCTTGTTTTAATTTATTTGTTTCAAAGAAATAAAATGAAGTATCGTAGTTTAACCCCCCAAACACAGTTTACTTTTTATCATTTATATCCAATAAATTTTTTATAATTAAATTTTATTTGTGCTAAAGAGAAACGCCTTCTTTAAATTTTAGCGACCGAATCAGATTAATTTAAATATTGTGGTGAGTTTATTTTGGCACATTTCCTGGTCGGAAGTGTCTCAACTATTTTATTCAGTTGTGCACCCCATTGCTCCCAAATTGTTTTTAAAAATAAAATAAATATAAATTACTTTTTGCCGGATTTCTGCGACTCTAGTGAGAAAAAATAATTCCTTCAGTATGTTTTAAAATGTATGTTTATGGAATGTTTTATGTTAACTTAATACGAGAGCATAATTGCCTAAGAGGAACAGCCGTCGAGATGCAGCGTCATACATTTGAATTTAATGAATACCATCGTTTATGGAATGTTTTGTGTTCACTTAATATGAGAGGATAATTACCAAAGAAGAGCCGCCGTCGTGATGCAGTGTCATACATTTGAATGAAATGAATGCCATCTTTTATGGAATGTTTTGTGTTCACTTAATATGAGAGGATAATTACCAAAGAAGAGCCGCCGTCGTGATGCAGTGTCATACATTTGAATGAAATGAATGCCATCTTTTATGGAATGTTTTGTGTTCACTTAATATGAGAGGATAATTACCAAAGAAGAGCCGCAGTCGTGATGCAGTGTCATACATTTGAATGAAATGAATGCCATCTTTTATGGAATGTTTTGTGTTCACTTAATATGAGAGGATAATTACCAAAGAAGAGCCGCCGTCGTGAATGAAATGAATGCCATCTTTTATGGAATGTTTTGTGTTCACTTAATATGAGAGAATAATTACCAAAGAAGAGCCGCCGTCGTGATGCAGCGTCTAGGACGGAAGGTGGAGGCGGACCGAAGATTTCCATGATACATGCCAACTGATCAGCCTCGTTTTCACCCGGAAATAATGGATAGCCAGTATAGAGCTCGGCCAGGATGCAGCCTAGGCTCCACATGTCGATCGGGGGACCATAGGGGAGACCCAGGATTACCTAAAATTGAAAGAAAATACTTTCAAAAAAGCGCTGAACCATAACATGCAGCTTTAATAAGTTCAACCGTGTTCAAATTCAAGTAGAACGAACCATAGCATCAAGTTCTAAGAACGCGTCACTAAAATGTATACAATATTTCAACTCAACGTTTTGTTTCGTTTTTTGACATCGGAACATTTTTCAGAAATATATTTGTTGGAACTGTTATCCTGAAGAGGAAGAAAACAGTCCTGCATCCTGTTTTGGAGGATCAATATTCATTTTTTTGATTTATGGTTTTACCACAAATGGAGAGAAAAAGATTTCCCTTAAATATATTTCAGATGCCCTTAAAATAGCGAAGATTTTCTATTTAAAGTGAGGGAAACATGTTCATATAAATCATTTTAGGAAAGGAAATTATTATTATCAGTTCTCCATTCATGTCTGGTTTATATACATGCCTCAGAAGTATTGCTGTGAATTCCTCATTTAAAATAATAGCAATGAATTGATAATAAAAATATCCGGACACCCTTTTTCTTTTGCTTACTTATTCATTTATGTGTATCTTTTAACTAACCTATATAACCTGTCATTAAAATGGGAGAAACATGTTGATATAAACCATTTTAGGAAAGGAAATTATTATTATCAGTTCTCCATTCATGTCTGGTTTATATACATGCCTCAAAAGTATTGCTGTGAATTCCTCATTTAAAATAATAGCAATGAATTGATAATAAAAATATCCGGACACCCTTTTTCTTTTTCTTACTTATTCATTTATGTGTATCTTTTAACTAACCTATATAACCTATCATTAAAATGGGAGAAACATGTTCATATAAACCATTTTAGGAAAGGAAATTATTATTATCAGTTCCCCATTCAGGTCTGCTTCATATTCATGCCTCAGAAGTATTGCTGAGAATTTCTGATTTAAATTAGTAACAATGAATCGATAATAAAAATATCCCGACATTCTTTTTTATTTTGCTTACTTATTCATTTATCTGTGTTCCCCATTGATATCTGCTTCATACTCTTGTCTCAGTAGTATTACTGTAAATTCCTCATATAAATTATTAACAATGAATTGATAATAAAAATGTCCCGACATCCTTTTTTTTTCCTTTGCTTACATATTCATTTATCTGTGTATCCTATAACTGACTTATAAAAGTTTAATTTTTAAACGATAAAGAAAAAAAGAGTGCTTACTTCGGGTGACCTGTAGAATCTAGATTGAATGTAGGTATAGACTCTTTGATGACTGAAGCAGGAGCTACCGAAGTCTATCACCTTGATGGAGCTACTCCCACGACTCTTCAACAGAATGTTTTCCTTTTGAAAAGAGAACATTTCGTTTTCACACAAATGCTTAACAATTACACCGTAAGAACTGCGGCGTAATACATACCGATATCTGGTAAATAAATGATAGTTGAATTTGTTTCTCGTTCTAGGTTTCAAGCGATAGAATATTTCATTCAAAAAAAAAATTCATTTCTGGAATTAACAGTATTTATGATATGGTTCATTGGAGCATTCTTGTCTTCTTAGGACGAAATTTTATAAAAATTATATTCATGATTTCTGTAAAAATTATGTTAACCCTCTTATTGCGTAGATTTTTTTACCTAATATGGGTTCAAAAATTAAGAAAAATTTTTATTGCATATTTAAAATTTAAATAGATTATATAGTGAAACTAATCAAAACTTTCTAAAAGAGACAAGATCATAAAAAAAAGGTTGTGGGAAGTAGGAAGAAATTAATCTTTAAAATTAAAATTAATCTTGATCAAGGTATAGTTTATTTTATGAAATGCAAAGACAAAATGTATATACCAATTAAATTTGCTATATACTATCATAATATTTATCAGAAATGAAATTTAGTATGATAAATTTCAAAAGAAGACTCGAGGCAAGGTCATTTTTCGCAATCTTTGTACCAAATCTGCACTTCTTTGCAAATTATTGATTCATAAAAAATTTATGCTTCATAATTCAAATTCTTTCTCCCACCATTAAATTATATTGAAAAAATAATAAATAAATATTAAAAATTGCTTTTTGCCTGAGATTATATTTGGGTAAACTTTCATAAATGGGTGCAGATTTTCTTAGATTGTTAAATTAGTTTTAAAGACATGACCAAAAACGCAAATAGTGAAATAAACATCAAGGTGACTAAACTTTCAAACGCTCTTTTGACTAAAATATTCAAGCCATAATTTCCAGGCCATGTTTTGAAGGTCAAAAATCTCATTATGTAAAAAATATATACACTAATTGAGAAAAAATACGTCTTAACAGTTAGTTAGCATTAAAATATTTAAGGTAACCCCCTTGAGCCGTTAAAAATGACACTTAGTACGTGAAAATCTAACCATTCAAACAAAAGTTATTCATGATATTTTTTTTTGTTCACTACATTGATCGGATCATTGTTTCATTGTCCACACTGACACCTTAAGCAATTTTTTTTCTTCTTATTTTCATTAATGTTTCGATTTTCATACATTGATACACTCATTTCATTGATACGTTAACTCATAGAGGTACTCATTCTTTGATTTTCAAAATGGAGGATTTATGGACTCGTTCATTCATTGATTTGATGATTCATTAATTGGCTCTTCATTGATTGGCTGATAGATTGTTTTTCTCATTAACTCTTAGATTTATTTGAGTCTTACTTACTGTTTTAATTTCCGGGTGATAGTGAAACAGTAAATAGCTTTTATACTCCGTTGCAAGTTAAGAAAAGTTCAATGCCATATAGGATTTAAGTAATCATCCGCGACTGCATATAGTTCCATTCTATCTCGTTATCAAATTATGCAAATATGCTGTCAAAACATTATAAAAGTTCAACAGTCAGACAAAAATTTAAATTCATGCTATCTTTTACAATATATATCATAGAATTATTGAAAAAGGGTTATGGTTTCGAAGTCTTACTGGAATCCCAGACTCGCCGACATATTTCGCTAAATAAGGAGAGCTTTCGTTCTTGAAAAAGAAACAATTATATGACGTTACAAGAGCATTGGATTTGATTGGACCACTAAAAATGGTGCTTCTTATTCTGTGCTGGCATGCCCTTAGCAAATCAAATGCCAGATAAAGAATTTTTACTTTCGTTTCTTTGTAGAAAAAAATCGACTGCAAGAAGCAATATTTATTATTCGTTTCTTAATTTCTTTAAATGAGAGTTGGCGATATTAATATTCGTTTGCGCTGGGAGCTTGGCATCCATTTGGCGTGCGCTTATGTAATCTTTCCATAAGGATAATGGCTTGCAACAGAGTATAGTTTCTAATGAATTGTTTGTTGTAGAGAGTCAGGTCTTTTCCTAATTTCTGCAGTAAAAGCGCGAAAAGACGGATGAAGACTAAACATTTTTACCGGTCATTATGAAAAGGATTACAATTCATACTCGATAACGCATTTGTGGAGTCTTTGTTTTCACTGCATTCGCTAGAACTCACGTTATTTCAAATTAACTGAATTAACATCAAACTAACTAAAAGTAACTCCTTTCAATATACCAACCTTGCATTTTTTAAAATCTAATTTTGTCTTTTGTATTCATTCGATAATTCCTTTTGTTGTCTATACATGGTTCGGTTTTTCAGTTATTATGTTATGTTTCAACTCCACAATTTTTGTATGTTTAAATATTCACTGCATATCTCTTAGATAAATTTTTAACAATGAGAAAATCTAGTTATTTACCGGTTTAAGATCACAATGTATAATGTTCTCTCGGTGAAGGAGTCGGAGGCACTGGACTAAGGAGAATGCAAATCTTCGGATCAGCCCTAAACTGAATCCTTGGTACTGATTCTTTTTGATTAACTCGTATAAATTGCACCTGAAATACATAGACTTTTGTTAGACTCTGTACTAAATAAGATTATACTGAACACGCAGAAATAAATTTAAATATTCACTAGATTTTTACTGATTCTTTTTAATTAACTCCTATGAATCGCACCTGAAATACGTAGGCTTCTGTTAGTTCAATCAGACTCTGTACTGTATCATCACTGTACTAAATAAGATTATACTGAACACGCAGAAATAAATTTAAATATTCACTGGATTGGTACTGATTCTTTTTAATTAACTCGTATAAATTGCACCTGAAATTCGTAGGCTTCTGTTAGACTCTGTACTGTATCATCACTGTACTAAATAAGATTATACTGAACACACAGAAATGAATTTAAAGTAATATATGAAAACCATGTTTAAATTGCATTGATTGCAGTTTCTTATTAAGGTTAAGTTTTAAGTTCTATTTTTATAAAATTGAGAGACACATTCGATTTTTTAAATGAATAAAGAGGTTCAACATACCAAAATAAATGCAAAAAAGCAATTCCTTCATATGAAATGCAATGTGTGTAGCAACTGACGACGATTTTACCCTGAGATTCTTGGTTCAATAAATTTAATTTCAAACTGATGATAACCGGCAGTTTTTCTTGCATTAAATTATTCCTTGTTGCCATTTAGATTCTCCGAAAATTCTACTAGCACAATATAAGGTAATATATATAACTACACCAAAAGTTTTGAAAATGTGGCCTATGTGGGTGTTTTAAATTAGCATTTTTACTATGCGCACGTATATAATAAAAGTCAGATAAGCTCAAATGTTAGCTACATTTGTTGTTCTTTTTTTAAAAAAAAAGAAGTTTCCACGAAAATCGTATGAGATGAAAATATCTGTTTTATAGATTAACCAGCAATGCTTCAACAAAATATATACTGACCCCATAAGTTCAAAAGTGATACAGAGGTGGTTTCTGAAGTAAAAATGATCCAGCATGTGAATAACATTGAAAAATCCATCTCTATCCTTTTTTGTCACTTGTTCCAATATTTTGACTTCTACCAGGGCTTGCTGATGAAATCTATAAAGAAAGTCTTCTTAAAATTTCACGCAATCCTGCTCTGATAATACAAAATAAGAGTAACACTTAAAAAAAAAATGATCGAATTGTTGGGAGGTGTCTGGTGAACCAACATCGACAATTCTCTGAATCGAAAAGCGGAAGTGTTCTACGACATGTCACATAGTGCAGCGGTTCCCAAATGATGTTCCGTGGAACCCCAGAGTTCTGTGGAGGAGTGAAAGGAGTTCCGTGGAACCCCAGAGTTCTGTGGAAGAGTGAAAGAAGGGCCGTGGAACCCCAGAGTTCCGTGGAAGAGTGAAAGGAGTTCCATGGAATAGAATTTTTTTTTAAACCAGTGATGATTTTTAGAACCTCTAATCCAACCAATGATTTCAATCCAACTAATAATACATTATTTATTTAACATTTTGGTTGCCTTTATGAGATCATTTAAAGTAAAACGGCAATTTTCATTTTTAAAAAAAATATTTATAATTTTTCTAATGACTTTATATTGAATGAATCATGAAAAAGACATGCATTTACAAAATATTATATGAGTACTTCTAAACAAGCTTTTCAAATGAAAATAAAATAAATGAATTCATCAATAAGGAAATATGTTTCTCTAGTTACCATTTTCAAATTCCATAGCAGTTCTTTTTAATTTTCATTACGAATAAAACCATAATATCTAAATCATCTTTTTTAAAACATTTCTATAGAATCCAATTGCATGACTTAATAAAGATACCTTTTCTTGTTCCTTATTATTTTCAATGCCACTTGCTGGTCTGTCCTGTGATCCAGTGCTCGTATTACTTGACCGAAAGACCCTTTGCCGATTACTTCCAGAATTTCATACCTGTAAGCTATATGGTCGTGTAGCACCTTTAATCAAACAAATAACCATCTTAGTAAACAATCTTAGTAAACATCTTAGTAAACATAGCCATCCTAGTAAACAATCCGCTTTGTTAACTCAATGAAAATTGATCTTCCCAGCAATAATATGTTTTTTATTTTATTTTATTTTATTTTATTTTATTTTATTTTATTTTATTTTATTTTATTTTATTTTATTTTATTTTATTTTATTTTATTTTATTTTATTTTATTTTATTTTATTTTATTTTATTTTATTTTATTTTATTTTATTTTATTTTATAACCGTCGTTGAACAACCAATCCAATTTTTTTAGTTTACGACTACTCCGTAGCCTTGTAATTTTGAACAAAATCCAGAAGACAAAGGAACTCCTGGTGAAATTAGCCTTCGGATGGAACTAACCAGCATTTGCGTTAAATTGTGAGAAAACCACGAAAATCTCTCTCGGTTAGCCTGACGGCAAGGGAACTCTAACCCAGGATCCGTCTACCACTGAGGATATTTTACGTCAGCACTGTGGTCGGTGCGAGCCAGTTGCGGAGTTCGTATCGATCAGCTCGTATCGTCCAGGGCTAGATTACCCATTAGGCCAGACTAGACCATGGCCTGGGGCCCTCAATGATTAGGGGTAACCTTAAAAACTTTTTTTTGAAAATAAATTTTAAAAAATTAAGAAAAACAAAGATTTTTTTTTCAAAAAAAAAAAATACAAAAAAAAAAAAAAAAAAAAAAAAAAAAAACAATTTTAAATATACATTAAAATACGATAATTTTTTTAGTTCTAATTTAACAAAATAAATTAAAATTTAATTTATTATTATTTATTTTAATTTTAAATATGCTTTCTTGAATGAAAAGATATATAAATACTTTTATATTTGTACAAAAAAAAAAATATACGAGAAAAAAAATTTAATCTAAGGGCCCCAAAAATTTAAATGGCCTATGGCCCCGCGTACACTTAATCTGGCACTGTACTGGTTTTATTTCGTCTATTGAAATATTTATAATTTTCATGCTTGTTAGCTGGAAATATTAGGCATAAAGCCACATTTAGTATATGCGCATTTAATTGTTCGCTTTTTAAATTCAACATATAAAGATATTTTAAATAATTTCACTAAATTGTTTATTAGAATTAGTTTTTTATTCTATTTTTTTTTAAATTTTTAACTACTGAAACTAGATTTTAATTTTAAAGCACGATTCTCAGAATACATATTTTATTTCTTTCCTGTTTTCGACAAGATTTCCCGATTACTAAATTATTTGTTATTCGATTCAAGAAAGAATGAAAAATTGTCATCATTTCAGCTGCGAGTTAATTTCTTTTTTTTTTTATTACATTTATTTATTAAACGGTTCATGATTTATTTAATAATGGCTTTTATAACTTTATGACTTATATCAATTTCATGACATCAGTATTTTTGCCTTTGGAAAGACCAAATTACCTTAATATAAGAGCCATTGTCATCATCGTATCCACAGTTCTGGGCTCCCCTTAGTTCCCCCTCTATTTTGCTCGCATCCATTCCCAGGTACCAGACTTGAGGGTACTGAGCTACTTCTGCTCGCTCATATTTATTTAGGCGGCCTGCATAATAGGTCAAAGTTTCTGAAATTCAAAATGATTAGCTTATTTCATCTCTTCTTCACATTTTTTGTTTTAAATAAAATAAAAATTTTAACTGTATTAACATCAAGTGTCATCCACTACAAGTTTAAAAAAATGTTTTTAAACTTGAATGGATGAGTAAAAGGTATTTTATTAACAATTGTAAATTTGAACAAGATATTTATTATTTCCTATGAGCTGCACAATCAGTCTTCCCGATGAGCAGACCTAGTGCGTTCTCCAGAAGTGGTATCCACTCTTTCAGTGGCCACCACAATGGGTGAGATACCGTTGGCCATGTTAATTTGGACGTCTAGTTTCTGCCACACTAGATGGCAGCACCGAGACTCTATTTGGATGCTAAAGTGCACTAGGAATTTAATTTTGCCGGAAATGCCAAGAGCCAAAAAGGCACTCCAGGGATCATTTACACGTCGCATAATCATACGACATGACCGCTGAGGATTTTCTGCATTCCGAAAATCCGGTGTCTGGGCCGGAGATCGAACCCGCAGACTTGGGCTCAGAAGGCCGACGACAAACCAACTGCGCCACCCAGCCACCACCACTGAACAAGATATAAATATATATAATGAGAGTGTGAACTAATAGTATTAATTGGAAGACAAAAAAAAAGGTGCAAGGTATGAGATAACTGTAAAAGTATAAATTTGGTGACGTGGACCACACGTGCTACCACGTAATGTTTTTTATTGATTTTATCTGACACAGCGAATATAAAATAATAAAATTTTTAAGTGTGTCCAATAAACTATTTTTTTGTTCAAAGAGGGCTATAAGTTAGAAATTATCACTGATGTTATATTTAAAATATGTGAAAAACTGAATCACTTATAGTAAAATTTAAAACAATGACTAACGCTCAATCAAACAGAAAATTCCATTTCGTTTTTCGCCCATCCCAATTTAATTAATGAATCAATATTTGAAAAAACTGTATTAACCCTCAAGTATCATCCACTATAGGTTTAAAAAAATGTATTTGAACTTGAGTGGAGGAATTAAAAGTATTTTACGAACGATTGAAAATTTGAGCAAGATATAGGGAGAGTATGAACTAATGATAGGAATTGAATAAGAAAAATATTAACAAAACAAATAAATAGATTCAAATGAATTGAAAATATTTGTGAGTGGCTATTATTTAGTGAGTTCTTTTTGATGATCTCTGTAAAAGAATGACAACCTCATGTTACAGTCAGAGTGCACTAAAAACGATGCTATCCATGATTTTCTTCTAGAATTGGAAGCTAAATTGGAAAAAAAAAAGTTATGTTAGAAAAAAAATAAGCATCTCAAAAAAAACAACCCTCTTCTCACCTTTTAACGCTAACCAATTTTTATGATATAAAATTAAATGCAAACAAGAAAACATAATTGTTTATTTATATAAAATAGCTTTATCATTTATAATTGGTAAATTTGTTTTCACACATAATTATATCAGTTGGAACCATTTTTATAGATTTTATTCCTCGATCCGTCTTATCATGACGCCAACTGAAATAACCGACTAAAAATAAAATTGTTTTCGAAAAATCATGTACCTTCGATAACAAAAGTCGATGGAGGTAACCTCAAAGAACGACCAACCTCAATCAAAGGCCATTTTACTGAGGGACGGAGATTAGTCGCTTCCGAGAGGTTTAACTGTATTATGAAAGTGATATGCTCATATTTTTTTTTTCGTCTTTGGTCTCATAAAAATAAAATTATACAGTTCAAAAATAAAATTTTTTAAAACTTTCATTATTTTTTGCTTTTGAGTCTTACAGTATTTATGAACTGTCATCTTTTTTCTGTAGGTTTGAGTATTGAAAGTTCGTAAGTACGTAACATCTATTTGTTAATTCTATTTATGTATAATTTTGTATTTTTCTATCCGATTTTTACTTGATAAAAATTTTGCTTACGAATTTCATTTTTTTTTTCTCACACTATTCTATTGATATATTTTGCTTTGATACTCAATACTAAAAAGCACTAATAATACAATGTTAGAAAGCACTCATATTTTATCGGATACAGTAAGCGTGGACGGATTACGTGTAAATATCTTTTCGTTGTTGTTTTTTTCTATTTTTAGTTAAAAATGTTTTAATTCTTTTTTTAATTTTTTAAAAAGAATGTAATAATATTTATAAGTTTTTTTTTTCTTCTAATATTTTTTCCCTTTTTTTCACTTTTTGATATTTTCTTGCTTTCTTTACTCTCTTTGTATTTTTCTTATTTTATGGGCCCTATGCACTTGCCGCTTATTCCCAGTAATAAGACTTAATAATCTTAAATGCTTAAATGCTTGGTTTTTGAAGCGTTTCTTATGCATTTGTATATAAAGTGCGCCAAAAAAGTATGTAGTTTAAAATGGCAAAATAGGAAATTTGAATAGTTTCTTGAGAAATCGATTTTTAAATATACGATTCTTTCAAAATTTTATGACGTGCTCGGTTTGTTTCGGTTAGATCTTAAATCATTTTTTCTGATCACTTTTTTTGTTGCACATATTTTTCATTTTTTCGCTATCTCCACAAGGTTTTAAAAAATCTGATTTTTTTTTATGCGATGTATTGCCACGCATGAATTTCTAGATTTTTTATTTATAATCACTTTTTGACGCTCTTGATCCACGACTATTTTATTCTTAATCCACACTCCTACAGTAAGGACAGATAGTAAAGAGAATGAAAGAACGTCTATGCCTTGCCCGGGATTCGGATCGTGAACCTTTCTGATGCAAGTTCCCTGACCCCTACACATTCCGGTAGGCAAAGAGTTTTTCATGGACAGAAAAAGAAAATAACATTAAAGAATAAAAAGACTGAAAAAGTTTTGAAAAATAACTTCTTTATAATGTTTTATAAAATTTTTATAATTCATTTAGAAAATTATATTTAAAATAATGCGTAAAAAATTATTTGTTATTTTTTTTAATTTTTAATAATTAATTTGAATTGATTCTATTGTTAACAAACCAATTCATTTAAACAAACATTCATTTAAATTCATTTTAAACAATTCATTTTAAACAAACCAAGCGTTGCAAAAACAAAGTCAAACATTTGCCCTTTATTTCATCATTTTTCAAAAATATTTTTTTATAATTTTATGAAAATATATATATTTTTTTAAATATTTACTCTTCTTCCATTATTGCGTACCTTGAGGGGTGAGAGGTAATCTTCTTCCGTATGGATCATTCTTAGGTTTGGGTGAGGGACTTCTCCTTCTATAGAACTCCACCCTTCTGGGAGGAGTATCGTCTGGTGTGAGATCTACCAATTGTCCTTCCCTCGCAGCGTTGAGGATAAGTCGTCGTTCTTCCAGGTAGAGAGAGATGCGGGACATGGAATCAGCATCTGATCCCGCATTCGGGCATCGAATATTGTACTGAGATCTCGTGATTCTGGGCAGAGATTTACTCGGCTCTGACCTATAACATATTACCACTTCATTTTATTATCTTTCAAACATTTTTAACGAAAGCAGGTAGAAGAATATTTTTTTTTCCCTCCCCATGAACATGTTTTATATTTTGTATTTTCCGTCTTAAATGAATTATATTGAATATATATATATATATATATATATATATATATATATATATATATATATATATATATATATACATATATATATATATATATATATATTATATATACATATATATATATATACATATATATATACATATATATATATACATATATATATATATATACATATATATATATACATATATATATACATATATATATATACATATATATATACATATATAAATATATATATATATATATATATATATACATATATAAATATATATATATATATACATATATAAATATATATATATATATATATATATATACATATATAAATATATATATATATATATATATATATATATATATATATATATATATATATATATATATATATATATATATATATATATATATATATATATATATATATATATATATATATATATATATATATATATATATATATATATATTGCATTTTACTTTAATGTGTCGACAGGAAATGAAAAAACGCAAATTTTTGATATTATTAATTAATGAAAAAAAAAGGTACAAATTTGCATTTTTAATTTAAAATATATTAAAATAATATATTAAATATTAACATATAATATAATAATATATTTAAAATAATATATTAATATATTAATAATATTTTAAAATATTTCCGAATGCCTTTATTTTTAACAAAATTCAAAAAATATGTTTCTTTTCCCGTAGCAGTATTCCTACAATCTTGTCTGTAAATTGTATGGGTTTTTCATTTAAAATAAATGAAAATTGTTCATTTAAAGGCGTAATATGTTTAATTTCATCAACAAAAAAAATAATGACTTTAGGAAAGAAATTTGAAAATTTTTCGTATTACACAATATTTTGTTATTACACAATAGTACATAAAATTTTAAAAAATATGATGGAATATTTAAATTTGTATAAATAAAAATTTTTATCGGACTTTTTAATGAACTGCATTGCACTCCGAAATTGTATGACTGGATAAAGATACCGACATCACAACATGCTGCAAATACTTGTTTCATACTTAAGGTATCAGACTAGTTTCGAGAAATTTTTTTCTAAATATTAATATAAAATTTAAAAAAAAAACTAGTTTATTTGTTTTATTATGTGAAAAAACTTATAAAACAAGCAAAAACAATTATCATTATTACTATTTTCCTTTCATAAGATCATTTTTAGGTAAAAAATAACAAATTTTTTTGCATATACTTTTTTTTGGATATACATTTGCTAAACACTGCAAAACAATTTCCATCACCTGTAACAGAAAATCCTTTGAGGATTTTTTTTATAAGGCTATCAACTATGTTTTGAACTATTATCTTAAAACCAAGTGCATATACTATTGAGTTTGGAATCAGTGTAGTTGAAAAAACAAATTTTCAAAAATTTTTGCACTTGTCTTTGCAACAACAAAAAGAAACATGAATGAAAAATGAAAATCAATTTTTTTTTCTTAGTTTGTAGTTCAAAACATGTGTGCTATAATCATCAACACTCATGGAGAATTGTAGACAATTATTTTAAAAACAGCATGAGATATTGTGTTTAAGGTGGTTTAAAATACGAAAAAAACTTGATTTTGAGATAAACCTCATTTAGAGATTTAAAATCACTAGTCGCTGTTATCTATCCCTTAGCACAATAACTGAAATTTTTTTCCGATTGTTGTTGGGGTATGCCTGTTAAGGCAGATTATTATATGTATTTCAAATCCATATTGTTTGTGAAACCTGAAAGTGTCTAAACATAATACATACTTCAATGTAAAATGCATTATATTCTATTGAAAATGTATCGATATTTCTTTCTGAAAAAAAAAAACCTTGTAGTGCAAACATAATCAATATTTGTCCAAATGTACACAGAATAAAATGTTGTTGTAATCGGCCATTAAGGCAAAAAGGGTGCAATTGTTCTTGTTTTCCAATGGCGCCATCTATGGCCAAGAATTCAACTTCTGCCACACCAATACGTCATGCCCGTTTATAGAGCCGACCCATCCATTCATCCGCAGATCGTAATTTTGACCTGAATCAGAAAACGACTAATCTCAAATTCAGTACCTCCAGAGGTATTGATTTGTTATGGCAACATGGAGGATTTTGTGACTCGACAGATTTAACGTGCATTGTCACCATTTTACTATACGGGGAGTCTTCGGTCGGCGGGGTTCGAACCCACGAACTCTCGAACATGGGCCAAGCACCCTACCGACCTGGCCATCCCAGTCCTTTTTTTTTCAATTAATACCTTAAAATGACTTATTGGGTTTTAAACAGACTAGAATCACATTACTGATTCCAAAGAATGAGTACTTCATTTAATAAGTACCGTGATACAGTCACTATGACTATTTTTTAAAAAAATATCTGACAGCATGCCTCAACATACTGCTAATGATTCTGTAATATTACTGTAATGTTTCTGACACACGATAAAAAGCATTGTAGGACAAAACACTATTATGTGCCATTTTTAATCGACAAAATCTATCAATTTAGTGTGAGAGAAAGAAAATTCATTCGTTTCCCTATCTTAGAAAATTCCGATAAATATTTAATGCGCAATTAGAATTGATGTCCGTAGCCATTTTGAAAAAAGGTACGTTGGCGAGAAAAAATGAGCTGTTCCTCTGTCAAACAAAATTAAAACATCCCTGTATAACAAATGGTTTAAAAACTATTTGAAAGATTGATTGGACATTTCGTCAAAAGCTCCATTAAATGACCGGTATTCAAACTCAGAATTGATAGTTGACTGATTCCATTAGCTGGAAGCGAGTCTCTGTTTGCACACGAGGAAGGGATTCTGGGAATCGAAAGGAAGACAAACTATCATAAGTGATGTTTAATAATGCGTTCGAAGCTGCAAGCTAAAACAGCGTGAATGAAACGGTATAATCGGAAAGAAAGTAAAATGGAATACTTTAAAATTACTTTCACATTTAAAATAAGCATGTTGCGATTTCAGTTTTTTATTTTTATTTATCTAGTTTATTTATCTTGTTTCATAGAAGATGCGTGACAATAATTAGCCAGAAGAAACCTTTAATCTAATTGTTTAAATGAGCAATATTCCATTCATGAGATGTTATGATATTTGGATATTCAGTTAATAATAATTTAACTCGAAAAGAAATAAAATAATAATCATCTTTGAGAAGTATATTTCTAGGGAGAGGGGGGGGGATCATCGGATAAGGTCCAAGTAAGTTCTGATACAGCTCTAAATAGTAAGATAAAATTAAAGAATAAGAAAGACTTAGAATTAAAAACTTAACTTAGAATAAAAAACGTAACGTACACTTAGAATTGAAAATTTTTAAATTGGGAGCTACTCACCCAAGTGATGAGGTGCTTCCGGAGGTGCTGCTTTGTTGCCTGTGGTGGTTGGATCTGGATCGTGGTAGTCGAGGCACAATGGCGGGCATGCTGCAAGACTTGTCCAAAAGGGTCAAACCTTTCCTCGGATTCTCGCTCGACGACAAACGGTGAGTGAGAGAGGCCAGTGCAGCCATAGGTCGACTCTTATGGAATTGCAAGTGCTTTAGAAAGGCTCGCCCCAGCCTCGACACTCGATCCCTGCTGCGGGAGGAGGTGGGACTTTGCTGCATAAACAGATTATATATATATATATATATATATATATATATATATATATATATATATATATATATATATATATATATATATATATATATATATATATATATATATATGCTTCTATAACACTTAGTGAACTAGAAGCAGAAGCATACTCACACCAAGCATATTTATCTATACAATATCTTACAACAATGTAAGAGACACCTTGTCCATCTTTCATCTTTTTTCTTCACTTTCTCAAAAAATAATTAGAGAAATATGGAATAATTTTAATCATACCATTTATTACACGAATCAATAAAGTTTAAATCTTTCAGAGTTTTGAGGGATCGGTAATAAATTAAGAACGAAAACTGATATTTTTGAACACACTGTGCTGAAATATAGAAAAGTAAAGCTTGTAAATTATTTAGGTTACTTTGGTTAACATATGCATTAACTTTACGAAATTTCGTAATCCTAGCTTAAATATTAATGGAGATAAGGTCATTTTTATTATTAAAAAAAACGTAGTTTTTTGTCTGACGGTTTCTTACTATAACTGTAGAATTATTCAATAAATTAAAGCAAGATTTTTAGAGTAATAAGAAAAATATAGTTTTAAAATTTGAAAGAAAAAAAAAATTCGCTAAAAATTGCGCAAGATATGAACATTAAAGTATTCCTTTCATACTGCGCATGCGCGAAAAATACTTCAATTTTTTTTTTCTTCATAATTCTGTTTGTGTTTAAAGATAGGAATTTTCTGAATTTGTAAACATTATTACTGATAGTGAAATAATGTAATAAGCAGCGTCTGAGTGATGAGCTATTTCTTGAGTATGAGAAGAAATTCAATTAGGAAGCATCGTACTGTAGCTATTATCATTCATTGTAGACATTTTTATTCATAATTTAAAGTTTTAAATTATCATAAACATAGCATACACACACAATCAAACGTTTTATTACTATCCTCGACAAACACTGAATATGTTTTTCATAACTCAGAAGAAACTTTTGTTCTCTAAACACCCTCTGAAGGCAATTATTTTTGTTAATTTTCAATTTTAAAAATTTTCGTTAAACTCGTAATGTTTCTTATTTTGTTTAATCAAATCTGCAGCATCGCTAAGGTATTTATCGCACTTGCAGATTATGTAATAATGATTTTAAATAAACTGGGTTTTTTCATAATTTAGATAAATGGAAATTATTTTAACACATCTTTAATAATGTAACTAATTATTCGCTCTTATAAAAAAATATAAAGTAAAATTACGCATAATCAATAAAACTCTTCACGAACAAAGTAAAAAAATTTTATTCAAAATTTAAAACAGAATTTAAGAATAAGAATGCTAGAATCTCAAAGTTGAATTCTCTACAATTTTCGAGCCGATTTTACTAGAAGAAAAAACTAGAATATTTTTATAAAATGAAAAAATACATTTCAAATAACGAAAAAAAACGGTCGTTTTTAAAGTTGCTATAAAAAGGACTAAAGTTTCATGAATCAAGTTGCATGTGATTTCGTTTCAGTCAAATGTTTTTTTTTTTTTTTTTTTTTTTTTAATTTTAATATTCTATTTTCTTACATTTTGTCCATTTTATCAAAAATAATTAAAAACATTTAATTTATTTATCAAAAACATTAAATGCTGCTTTACTCATTTCTAATAATTCCGAGTAAATCACTTAAGAAATAAAAAAAAATTGTTACTAACCATTCAAAACTATGAATGTCATTAAATAAATATTAAACAAATAACCCTAAAAATAAGCACCCATTTTTGAGAGCTTGAAACATTTTCACTGTTATTTCCAATCAGTATTAGTTTTTAATCAAGTAATAAGAATGTCATTATTAATTAAATATGTATGTATACATTTTATAAATTTGCATAACTCCTATTTTTGACGGGTAAAATTAAAAGGAGAGAAAGTGAACTTTTAAATTCGCATCACTTGATATGTAACTTTGATTTGAATTCATTGTATTCATTAAGATTTTTAGCAAAACAATAAAAACAAGCACTATGATTTCTATTGAAATACTTTTAAAAGAAATATCTGTCACAATTTCAAAATAATTTACATCTTAAATTTTTGCTTATTCATTTCATAATATTTATAATATTTATAACTAATAATATTTATCATAATATTTATTACTAATAATTATGATAAATTAAATATATATAACTGTTAAAATCAATTTCTACATCAGAATTTAGTTTAAAAGATTAAATTTTTTTTTCTTCATTAAGATTACAAAAATTTATGTTCATAATTACTTTTATGTATACATGAAATCATTATGTGAGCAAAATGTTAACAAAAGTTACGCATCACTTGATATGTAACTTTGACTTGAATTCATTGTATTCATTAAGATTTTTAACAAAACAATAAAAACAAGCACTATAATTTCTATTGAAAGACTTTCAAAAGAAATAGCTGTCACAATTTTAAAATAATTTATTTCTTAAATTTTTCCTTATTCATTTTGGAATAACTGTCAACAATATTTATAACTAATAATTATGATAAATTAAATATATATAACTGTTAGAATCAATTTCTACATCAGAATTTAGTTAAAAAGATAAAATTTTTTTTCTTCATTAAGATTACACAAATTTATGCTTATAATTACTTTTATGTATACATGAAATCATTATGTGAGCAAAATATTTTTAAAAAAATTTATTTTCTTAAAATGTTGGTTTCGATTTTTAAAAAAAGTCTCGTTTGAATGACTGAAAAATATGAGTATTTTGCCCATTTCTTTACAAACAGAACAGATTATCTTTTGAACGTGATTTATTTAAATTCGTAATTATTATTGACAATTTTAATATTTGTTCCCCTCTAAAGGAACAAGCAATTACTTTCTGCAATTATATTTCTACGGACACGTTATTTATAGTGTTTAATTTTTAACATTCATTTAATTTTTTTACTGATTTTTAGATAAAATACTATTGTACATCATTTCTCCGTAGTCTGAAAGGAATCCTCTTTTTGATAATAACTATGTTTTTCATGTTATCAATTTTTTTCTCTTCTTTTTAATAAAGTTGTTTATAATGCAAAACTGAACTGAAACTAAAAGTCAATTTCTTATTTTAAAAATTATTCCCATAATATTCTGTAAGAGAAATAAAACTAATATATTTTAACAAATTATAGAAACTATTAAATTAATAAATTTAAAAAAAATATTTTGGAAGAAAATATTCAAAAATATGAACGGAAATTCTTATAAACAAGAAGAAGTAAACACCGGAAATGATTTATTCAAGAATCCTTTTCCTTCTAAGGATGGATTTTCAATTTAATAACATTTTCATTGACAGAAAGAACTTGAATTTAATTTAATACTTGTTACAGAAACTGTTTTAAGTTATATTACTTACGGTTTTTCTTCAATATTATTGGCAACGTTTGAATCGAATAATAGTAGACGAAATGAAAGAAATATAGTATTTTAGAACTGTGTAACACACTTCTGCTTCGACAATGCAAGAATGTTAAGATATCGTAAAGTATAGATAGTTTCAAACACTTTAAAAAAGTATTTCTTTTTAAAAATATATAATAATAAACTTCTCGAATATTTTTTCCTTTTTCACAGAATTAGTCCCCGAGCTTGTAGTGGGCTATTTTTGAGGTCAATATCACTTAAAAATGATGCTTGATTTAAATTTTCTTTTGATTAAAGTTAAAATTAAAGGTTTAAAGTGGAAAAATTCATAAATTATTTTATTCAAGTGTCACGCATTTAAAACAGAACATTTTGTTTAGACACGCTTCAAACCCTCAGATTATAATTACTTCTATTCTATATTTAAGATATACTTTACTTTTTTTTAAAGTTATAATTCTCGACAAAAGATTCAATACTTTGTTTTTGTATATCCTCATTATTTTTATAAATCGGATGAACGGGTTTTTTAATAAATCAATGACTATTCCTGTCTACCATTTTCTTGGACTACCATTCTTGCAAAATAGAAGACCTATTCCATTAGAATAATTATATAGAGTCAGCGATAGAATGACATATAAGACCATTTCTATCGGTTGTCCACGTTCAACTATGGAATTTCTTTTCGGATTCAAAATACTCTATCTCCTAGTTCTTTCTAAATATTATTCCAGAAGCAAATAATATGATGTGCGGCTTCCATTACAGAACGTTCTGCATGAGGGTTCACACAATTCAGATCAGATCCATCCCAGATAGGGGATAGATACTAAGCGGTCTCGCTAAGCCTAACTCATCATATTTCGAATAATATGTCATATTTCTGAAAAGAAACTGTTAAGTGTATACAGGTTGGACAATGGAGAAAGAAAGAAAAAATTCTGTACTAGATATGGCAGTAGAAGTAAATGGAGGGGAATGGGGAGTAGGGTAAAGAATCGGATAGGCAAGTATATAACGTGGAAATATTTTTTTTATTTTTTCGAAGGAAAAATGCTCACCCACCTTCAAGAGACAATCCTCTTGTATATTTGGCAATTGTCTGTCTTCAGCCATGACGGCTGAGGGGATGGGGGGGCACGGATCACGAGCGGCCTTGGGGACGGAAAAATGAATCTTGCTGCAGCATCTCCATCCCGACAACTGCAGTGCCCCCTGTTGGTGGTATCCTCCGCATCCGCTCATTCCTCCGCTTTTTCACACACCGTAGGATTCCACACGCAAACCTGCCCGAGGAGCATGCGCAGTGGCGACGTGTGAGGCAGAGAAGAGAGAGATGAATGATTGAATATTTGGAGGAGAAAAGCTATTCGTGTTGGGTTTATTTTCTTTCCGTTTAAATAGGGAGAATGCTTATTTTACGAACGGAATGTATCGATAACAATAAAAAATATCTAGCGATTTTGTTACACATTTCCGAAATTCTGTACCGACTAATATATAAAAACTATTCCACTTCATCTTTCATTTGAATTAACTCAATGTGTGAGAAGAAATTTACACGTAAAATGAAAAATATCACAGACTGGACCAGAAATCGGGATTTTATTTTCGGGGAGTCAATGAAAAAAGTATTTAATTTTAATTAAAAGAGATTTTAACTTTTGGGGAAATTATATGTCATTGTTATACCTGCAAAACAGATATTGAAAAAAAAAAAAAAAAAAAAAAGAAAAGAAAAAGTTACTAAATTTTTAACACGGATAACTGTACAGTTTAAGTTACAATAGTAAATTTAAGTGAAAAAGTTATTAAATGTGTAATAAATAGAGTAACATGCACGTGCAAGCGTCACTTTAACAAAACTTTTTTTTTTCTTTCTTTCTACTTGACTGGGCTATTAAAACGTTTAATAAACACGTTATATAAAAACTTTGTAAATAAACTTATCTCTCATGACGTCTAAATTGAATAAATGTAGGTCCTGTTTTGTTTCAATAAATATAATTTCTTTTGCTCCATTTGTTATCTTACTATACATAAAAATCTAATGATGGTGTCACAGTTTTTTGGGGTTGTTTATTGGTCGAAAAATCACGTGATAGGTTCCAGTTTTTCCTCATTCATTTCCATATTGTTTTGGTTGTCATCAGCATAAAATAAATAAAAGTCCAAAAGGTATTGTTTTTATATAAATATTTTTGCATCCTTAAAGTTATTTTCCTGTGCTACTATTATTACGCTATTAATTCAAGATTTCAAAAATAAGAGAATTGTTGTTTTTGTTATTATTATTATTATGTAATACTGCGCTACATTTTAAGATAAAGTTATTTAGAAGGGTGGTCTAATCTATTTAACGGCCTTGCAATTATTACTTTTGGGCAAAAAACATTAATATACTTTTATAGAGCCGCGATGGCTCAGGGGATAGAGCGTTCGCTTTCCAATGAGGCGAACTGGGTTCGAGTCCCAGTCGTTACGAATTCAGCATCCGGCTTGTATCAACCACATTGCTGACGTGAAATATCCTCAGTGGTAGACAGATCATGGGTTAGAGTCCCCTTGCCGTCAGCCTAACCGTGAGAGGTTTTCGTGGTCTTCCTTTCCATGTAACGCAAATGCGGGTTAGTTCCATCAAAAAGTCCTCCACGAAGGCAAATTTCTCCCACTACTCGATCCAGGAGTTCCCTTGTCTTCTAGATTGGGTTCAAAATTACAAGCCTACGGAGTTAAAAATACCCATAAAATTGGCCCATGAAATTGGGTCGGCTGTTCAACGACGGTTATGAAATATACTTTTATAAATTACAGTTAAAGGCATCTGTTAAATGATTTAGAGCTTAACGATCAGCTTCATGCACAATGAGATGCAAGCAAAAATAGTATTTAATATATCCACCCGTTTAATAAGCGAAAATATTAAATTACGGTTGAAGACCCATCAAATTTGCTTGAACAATATAATGTTACAACAATGCAACTGTTATTTTAAAAAATGATTACTTAGAAAAATTACTTCGGTTCACCAATAGATCTAAATATTTATAATACTAATCGAGTAAGCGGAAGGAAATAGAATTTCTTTTAGTGCATATATTTTAAGTGAATTAGAAAAACTGTTTTCTACTCAATCACCGGGGCTGTTTGTGAGGCCGTGAACAGGGGGCTTACCCCCCTAGTAACATGGGTAAAATCTTTTTTAATGACTAAGAGAAAGTCCGTTTCTACGATACCTTGTATGAGAATGAGGTATTATAATCTTTCAAGGATCAGGAGAGATTGTTTCCCTCAGAATCGCTACTCTGAACAACTATCTATTTTCACTTAAATTTGCTCAAGTGATTTCTACCTTTTATTTAAATTGCCTTAGTACATGTAGTTGTTAAAAATGTATCTATAAGTTATGTTTAGAGTTCTGTATTTTTTATTAAAAAATTTCCTGAAAAAAATGCATTTCTAAACATTTAGGATAAAAATTTTGTTAATTATAGCAAAAAAATCTTTTTTTTATCATTGACTAACAGAATTCTAAAAAAATTCAAATTAATTGTGTGAGAGTGAAGATCTCACTCACAATATGTCGATGTTTGTAAACATTTTGAAAGTGTTTTTGTACATTTCATAACAATGAAATGACCAGCTTTAGATGTATTATTAAAATACTAATATTGTTTTAAATTTTAGAAACATAGTTTTATTTGGGGATATCAGTTCGATGAGACAATCTTCTAAAAATTACAAAAAGTTATGACTAATAACTGCTTTAAAAAAATAATATTTCATACCTTTTATAAGGAAATGAAATTTTGCAAACGAAGCTTGAAACGATATTTTTAAAACTAAACTCGTTGAATCAATTGGCGAAGATTCAGAATTAAATGAATGAATGTGCACCTAAAAATAGTTTCAGAAACCTGTTTATGAAACTGATTGCTTAAGGAGCGTTTATTAAAAAAAAAACTGTTAATAAACGCTGGAACCAAATGAAAATAAACAAAGGAATTGAAGAGATTTTTAAAAGACTTTTTGAAAACAGAATTGAGGATCTGGCCTAAACCGATCCTTCAACAGTAATCCCTGGATGCCCCGAAATGGGGGCGGGACAGGGTAAAGCCGGACTATTAACAGAAAAGAGCCGTTGTTAATCTAATAGAAAAGAGCCGTCCGTCTTCCAATAAGGTGAACCGGGTTCGAATCCCAACGATGGTTGGTCAATACCAATTCCTCACCAGTCTCCCACCGACCACAGTGCTGATGCAAAATATCCTCAGTGGTAGACAGATCATGGGTTAGTATCCCCATGCAGATGTCATGTTTTCAGTCCGTGTAATGTTTTTGTGGTTTTCCTCCCATGTAACGCAAATGCGGGTTATTTCATGTCCTCCACGTAGGCACATTGGCTCGGGGCAGCAATGGACGAGAACAAAGTGCCATTACTCGTTTCTTTAGTGGACATCTTTCATCAGTGACTTATAACGATTTTAATAAACACTTCGAAATCTGCACTAAGTGTTCTGCTGCCCAGGCCTCCCCTCACCACATTTTATCTTGTCTGGAACTTACCAGGTAGGACGTGGTTCAAACTCCCCAACTGGTACTAGAAATTCTTAGAGTGAACGAGCTCGTGGACCTGATCTAGCTCTGCTGGTCATGGGGATGAGAACAACAACAACGTAGGCACATTTCTCCCAATACTTGAACCAGGAGTTCCCTTGTCTTCTAGATTGAATTCAAAATGACAAGGCTTCGGAGTTGAACATTAGCAGTCGTAAACCCAAAAAATTGGGTCAGCTGCGGTTTTAAAATAAAATAATACAACAATTAGAGGAATCAGAGTTATAGTCCATAGTAAATTCGAATACAATTTAGTGGAACGTAATCCATCCAATTGACCGGTATAACATGAGTGATTATTAATCTATAGAACTAATGAATTAGATACCTGCAAGTGACGTGGCTATCTTGATGTTGATTGGTTGTTGAAAAATCATTTTGCAAATCTGAACTTGCAATCTTCGAGTTATATAACTATCTTTTGATACAACAGTACGTGAGAGTAAGCATATAAGAACAATTTCTAAAAACCTATCATTGTTGTTTTTTGACATCCGATGAAACTTCATGAGAGAAAGAAACTTTCATTACTTAAAAATAAATATTCATTTATTTCTAATTTTTTTAAACATAACTTTATAAAGCCATTTGCCTGAATTAAAATGTTTACAGAGGTCCGGATAGCCTGGGTACTAGGTCGCTGAGCCTATGTCCAAGAGGTAGTGAGTTCGATACCCGCATTGAAAATGGTGACTGGCACACGCTGAATCTGTCGGGGTTGTAAGTCCTCCAAGTTCCCATAACAAATCAATACCTCTGTGAGTACTGGATCGGAGATTGGTGGTTCAGGTCAAAACTACGATCTGCGAATGAATGGATGGTATGTGAATGTGTCCTCTCTGTAAAACGGGCTGTGGCGTATGTGTATGGCAGAAGTCGAATTGTTGGCCATAGAGGGCGCCACTAGAAGCGCAGCCCTCTCTACCTTAAAATAAACCTGCCAGTATTGACAAGTAGCAAAAGTCAACAACAAAATGCTTATAGAAGAGAAAAATTTCAAGTAATGAGAAAAATGATAGTAATTTCATTAGATTGTTCAAAATTTTGATTCTTTTAAACTACGTAGTGTCTGAACATTGGTACAGTAAAGCATGTTGTTCCTTGATACCAAAGATACAATCTATGCGTGATTTTAAATCATTCCTATGCATTTTATTGCAGTGATTTTGTTTCCTTTCGATCCAGGATATATAAGCTAAGCCATTTTCTTCGTGCGTCCTATAGCCAGGTTACGTGAAAAATATTTATACGATTGAAAAAAAAATCGAATACCATATTTATAATACCCTTTATTAAACCAATTCAATAAATGACTTAAAAATCCATCATTACATTCTAAATACAGTCAAACCTCGGTTTAACGACCAATATTTACCGAATTTCGCGATTTAACGAATTTTATGAAGTTAATGAAGTAGATTTATAGGAAACAATGAATAGCGACTCTGACACATTAGTCGATGATAATGAATCTACAGTGAAAACTGTTACTTTCCCTGATGCTTTGCACAGTTTGGAAACAGTGAAAACTTACCTGATGGCACAAGATTTAAATGAAGGAGTATTTTCTTCCCTTCCTGAATATCGAAAAAGAACTTTTAAAAGTATGAAATCAAGGAAATAAGCAAACCTTACTCACGAAATGCTTTAACATTTCAAATTAATCAGCGCGCAATCATTCGCCGTATTTTAAGTTCCTGAATAAAAAGTGTAATCTTTCTATTCATTTTGTGTATTTGCTTATTAAAGATGTTCGATTACTCCATAAGGTTAGTCAATTTTTTTTATATTTTGCCCCCGTTATCACGAACTATCCTCGATTTAGCGAATAATATTTTCGGTCGCTATGAGTTCGTTAAATCGGGGTCCGACTCTACTTTTATATAACTCAAATTTTGCAGGCTTGTGCTATCGAAGTTAAAAATTACGATGTGAAAAGTGCCCTAATACAGTGCGCAAATAAACAAATAAATTAACTAAATATATGCTAATTATTTAGTGCAGGCTATATTAGAAATAGTAATCAGATACAAAAACGTTCTTTATCTGAACAAACATACATTTGGATTTGAGTATCTTACCACCAAAATATGGGGGTAGCCGCAGCTGGAAAATAGGGTCCCAATAGTTTGGTCGAGAGGGCGGTTCGAAGTTTGAACCCCATAATGTTACTTTTACTTTTAGCGTATTTCACCATATCTCGGGAATTATTTAAACAAATTGAAACATTTTTGGATAAAATTATAAAATTCGTTCATCCACAGACAATTCCTTGCAGAATATAATTTTTAATAATTATTTATTACTTATCATTATTTTATTTAATAATAGTCGAAACAATTTTGATTTTCGATGTATATAAATTTGTTCTTCATCCTAAAGAGTGCAATTTTATATGGCAAATTACAAAATTTGAAAGAAATCGGTCAAATAGTTCTTGAGAAATGAAATTTTGAAAATCTCGTACATTTAGTTCATTAGAAAAGAAGTACGTTTTCGTGTCTGATGTTTTAACTTAAAATATCCTCTGTACTGATTGATTAGCATATTTATGGTTAGGACCCCCAATTCATTGAGTTTTGTATGAGGGAAGATTCGATACTTTAATCAAAAGTTATCCAGAGTATTTTTTATTTTTTATTTATTTATTTTTATTTTTTGCGTACAATTCTTTCCCCAATTTTAAACGCACCCTTTTCCTTACATGCCATTTATTATCTTAAAAAATGTGCCACAACACACAAGAATGAAGCCTTTCTGTGAACAGTTTAAAAACACATCTGTTCTAGTTATAAAATTTACCGTGCCTAGAATGCCATCACGGAAGGGAACTATTATTTACTCTCTTTCTTAAAGAGAACTTTTTTTTAGACGGGAATGATCTTTTGCTATCTCAAATTTTTCATTTACAGTTTTTAGAAGGTGTCAAACACGGGAAAGTGTTCCTCCTATATTCGCTGAAAAATAACATGTTTGTCAGTATTAACTAATGCTTGTATGTAAAACATATTTTGGGAAAGACTTTATTTTTTTAATTCCTACTAATAGTTCACACTCTCCCCATATCTTGTTCACATTTTCAATCGTTAATAAAATACTTTTTATTCATACATTCAAGTTCAAATACAGTTTTATTGAACTTATACTGGACGGCACTTGATGCTAATACAGTTTTTTCAAATATTAATTCATTAATTAAATTTAATAAATTTATTTTAGTTTTATATGGGAGAAAAAATTCTAATTATGTAATAAAAAGTAGCTAAAATAATTTTTTTTCTTTGTTGAACAAGTAGGAATTGAGTTTAAAAAAAAAAATTTTTATATTACTTGTTATCAAATTAAGTTAACTACATGAAACTCGTTCATTTTTGTAAGAACAAGAAAAATATTATAATTTTTTTAACTTCAAAATATTAGAATATTCATTTCAAGTGATAAATTGTTTTAAAATATTTTAAGATGTTGTTTAATTTATAATTACCAAGATACTATTCGGAAAATGTATTTTATTTCAGGTTTTCATTTTCAAAATCATTTTATTTATGTTTTTGTTTGAATTTCGTATTTAAGGAAAGACCGCGCGTATGACTTTAAGAATAAACCTTGACTTCTTTTGCTTATTTAATTCTATGCAGCTAATAAAATTGTAATGTGGTTAAGTTACATTTTTAAGGTATTAAAATAAAATATGAATGATAAAATTGTTAAAAGCATACCTTGCAATGGCGGTAAAAAAATCAAACAATTGATGCAGAGGTGACAGAAACTAACAATTGAAGGAATTTATTTTTAAATCTCATATCCTATTGATATATTGAGCCGTGGTGGCTCAGGGGTTAGAGCACTCACCTCCCAATAAGGTGAACTGGGTTCGAATCCCGGCAATGGCTGGTTAATTCTAATTCCTCACCCGGTTTGCACTGATCACAGTGCTGACGCAAAATATCCTCAGTGGTAAATAGATCATGCGTCAGAGTGCTCTTGCCGTCAGGCTAACCATAGGAAGGTCTCGTGGTTTTCCTCTTCATGCAACGCAAATGCGGGTTAGTTCCATCCAAAAAGGTACTTCACGAAGGCAAATTTCTTCCAAGACTTGCACCAGGAGTTACCTTGTCTTCTGGATTGGGTTCAAATTACAAGGCTACGGAGTTGAACATTAGCTGTCGTAAATCCAAAGCATCGGGTCGGCTGTTCAACAACAGTTAAAAAATAAAATACTTCATATTCGGTTGAAGAAAAAATTGCATTCTGCTGACTGAGTTAGTTAAAAGGATATTTTAAGATATGAATAACTTTATTCGAGTAAACACTAGTTACTGCGTCCTCTTTTTTCCCTCTTTTTCTTTAGCATCAAATACAGCTTAAAACATGACTGAAGGCAAGGACGAAAGGTAAAATTTATTAGAAGGCTCTTGAAAGCTCGAGTATTTATTTAAATCAAAATATACGCACATTTTAAATATTTAAATTTTCAATATTAATTTTATAATATTTTTTTTCAAACTTACTTTCTTTTTGGAAAAAAAACTAAAATTTTTAGTTTTATTACCATATTACCATATCTATTAATTTTTCCGATTTCTGTATGCAAATCAGAACATAGTTATTTATTTAAGACTCTTTCATTTAAAGTTTGATTTTTGTTTAAATATTTGTTGACATAAAAAAAAATGTAATTGTAATGTAAAAATGTAAAATTTAATAAAAGAAATTTCCAGAATTTTATACTTCGACTCCTCATTTCAACCTAATCGAAACATATAAAAAAATATATAAAAAATTCTAATTTTTGATTCACTCATTTTTCCCCCTATCATTTTTCAAATTTCGTTATCGCAAAATAATTTTTAATATTTTCCATAGAACTTGAAATAGATTTTTTAAAATTACTCAAAATATTACATTCTGTATTTTTATATTTTATTTTATTTATCGTATTATTAGAAGCTACGTATCTTTACGTTATGTTGGCGTTACTTGCGCTACAAGGACAAAACTACAAGCAAGGACAAAACTACAAGTTTATAGTTGTTAAATGTTGTTTTTTTTTTTTTTTTTTCAGCCTACCTTCGAACTAAAAACATGGACATGGAATGCAAATTTCAAGAAATGTATATTGATGAAATTTATAAAATGAATCGCGTGAACTTACAACAATTGGTTCATTCAATAAGAAATAATTTTATTTCTTTTTGTTTAACATTTTGGTTGTCTTGTAGCGTAACTACCACTATAAATATTAAATACCAATTCATTAGTATAAAGACATGTTAACTTGATTCTACCTTGAGGTACCTTTTGATAGATAAAGGTAGCGACATAGTGACATAGTCGCTAATTAATATCCCCTCAATGGTGGCCTGCCGACGTGATATGAACTCGTCAACTCGTCAACAACAACTCGTCAACTCGTCCACATTTAAAAAATTGATTTGCTTAAAAACATACTGTTCAAAGAAAAAAAAAATCCGGTGAAGTGATTAAAGTCTCCCGGTTAATAAACAAAATTGAAGACCAAAAAATAAAAAAATAAAAATTGCGAAATGCTATAAACAAAAAAAAACAACAAAAAAAAAACATAATGAGCGAAATGCCATAAAAAAATTTTTAATGAGCAAAATGAAAAATAAAAAAAGGAGAAAAAAATACCATGAATGTGGTATTCATTCATCGAATTCTATCACAGATAAAATTCTGGAAGGGGAGTAATGTGGCGTAACTACCACTATAAATATTAAATACCAATTCACTAGTATATAAGACATGTTAACTTGATTCTATCACGAGGTACCTTTTGATAGATGAAGGTTGACATAGTCGATGGATTAAATTCCCACACTCTAATTGCACTAGTTCCGAAAGAAACTAAATATATTTTTGCAATTTTATATTTATTTTAACTATACAATTTAGTTAAAAGAAGTTAAATAATCAATAGAAGTTCAATAATATTTTTTAAATATTAATAATAATAATAACAAGCTGCATTCTTTATCACTGAATTCATCAAAATCTATAATCTACCAAAATTTTCTGCTCTCAGATTCGCAGTTTTATGTAGAGCAAAACATCTTGAATCGTGTTCTACAGCTTTAAAGAAATAGTCTACATTCATTGCAAGTGTTTGTTTCGATTTTGTGGACCAAGTCAAAATGATATTCCACTACGTAAGCGTTTTTAACTTAAGGATATTTCAAAATCTCTTATTTTCACTTACTTAAGTTTGATATTTTTTCAAGGCGCATGCGCAGTTCATTACTTAAAATTTTACGCACGGAAGCTAACGTAAATTTGCGTAATTTTTCTATTAATAATGAATCTTATTTATGATATTGCTATTTTCTCAATTCATATCTCTAAGATCTAGAATTCAATTCGTTGAAAAATTCAATTCGTTGAAAAAAGATATTTTTATTTTGAGTTTTTATTTTTCTTATTTTATTATTTAACTAATAATGGATTGATCATGCAATATATGAATATACGAATATCTGGATATAACAGAATGATTGAAAGAAAATAGGAAGCATAAATAACATAAAATAGTACTAATCTCAATTACCTCCGAAGCCAGTATGCGTTGATTAATATTTGCCTTTTAGATATACATTGAAATAAAAGTCAAATAAAGGAAAAATGTTGAAATTTGAATTGGAGAAAAAACGCGTTTTATAAAATTTTAGAATGATTATCAAAGAGATCGAATTTATCTTTGAGTTCATTTCTTACAGAGAAATAGCAGAACAGCTTTTCTTTTTTTAATTTTTTTTTTTTTTTTTAATTTTAAAATTTCAGATTAAAACAAATAGCACATGCAAAAAGTTTTTATGCTAGCAGTTATATTTGAACTATTTTAGTTTGAATAAAAAAAATTCAAAAAATTATTACTCGAAATTCTCTTTAGAATGTGCACGACAAAAATTTAGGAATTATGTCCTTTAGTTGCGAAAAGAGTATTTGCAACTAAACACGGGTTCGCTTCGCACTCCCATTGCACAGGTCCTGGGTTCGATCCTTGGACAAGGCAAGGTTGACTCAGGCTTTCATCCCTTCAGTGAGTCGATAAATGAGTACCAAGCATGCTTGGGAACTAAACACTGGGGGTTTCGCGTTCGGCTGACCACCTAAACGAATATCTGCTCCTGCACCCCAGAGCCCAACATCAAGAAAACTGAGATGGGCACATTAGGCTTGGCTCTCTATGGGCTGTCGTGAAACTGAGATTAGTTTGGTTTCGTTGCGAAATTGGTAATCTCCTAAAATTTTTAAAATGCGTTTAGCTTGTTATTTTGTTGCTTTTTTTTACATCTAAATTAACTTTTCTATCAACTGAATACAAAAAACCATGACAAATTTCACCAAATCTACGTTTTAAGGGGCCGGGATAGCCTGGTCGGTAGGGCACTGGGCCCATATCCAAGAGGTCGTGGGTTCGATCGTCGCCAGCCGAAGACTCCCCGTGTAGTAAATGGTGACTGATGCACGTTAAATCTGTCTAGTCTCAAAGTCCTCCATGTTTCCATAACAAATCAATACCTCTGGGGGTACTGATCCAGGAGTTTCCTTGTCTTCTGGATTGGTTCAAAATTACAACGCTACGGAGTTGAATATTAGTAGTCGTAAACCCATGAAATTGGGTCGACTGTTCAACGACGGTTATAAAATAAAATAAAAATCTACGTTTTAGTATATACATTTAAAAATCACGATGTACTTCAAAACCGACCAAATCTTATAGGCGGAGCGTTTTATAACCGCCCATCCCCATATGGGTGGTTGGCTGAACGTAAACAATAGAAAGCTTCCTAAAACCGGAGGAAATTTAGAAAACTTCTGGTGTATCCCTCCACTTATGTTATGCCTACGAGGCGATGTGTGAACAGGCTTAATATTGTGGGAAGTTTTATTATTGTGATTTGTGTTTAAATTTGCGCGTAATTTTACAGTTCGTAATTTATAAATTGTAACAGGTCGCGAGCCTAAAACAAATTTAACAAAATTAATATCATAGCATAAAAAAAGTGTAAGGTTAGCCATGTTTTGAGTGTTATCCCTGATTTGGCTATATTTGTGCAAAATAGGACCGTTTGTTATGTTTTGGGTTGCATCATAGCAAGCTTGCGGTGTCTTCCGAATTCATTTGTGGTTTGTCGCGTTGAAAGTTAGATTGAAAACACTACAAGTATAATAATATTATACAGTGCGTTTTTTCAAGTTTAGGTGTAAAAATGAGTCGGAAAGTAGTAACTAATTTTAACCCCTAGCACCATCTGCGCTTAGCATTACGCGGTCAACCGATTGCCGACATTGTACCACAGGGAACTGATTGCAATACACGGCTTCTAGTCAAGAGTCGCTGGCTGCGGTCAGTGAGCGGGTGGATGATCTTTGACTAGCCTGTGGAGTAACCGGTGGTGCGCGGTATTAGTGCGCGGTAAAATGATCTAAAGTAGTCGAGTTGCAACGCAGGTCGTCATGCTATCATAGCGGGGTTAGCCATCTCCTCTTCAGATAGTCAAAACTGTGATAGCATGTCTTCTGATGACCCTCAGGGATGTTTCTCAGACTGCAGATAAGTGCCATCCCCTCTGCAGAGGATCAAAATTGTGATGGCATGTCTTCGGATCATCTTCAGGGATGTTTCCCAGACCGTCGCCAATAGCCCTTTGTGCAGCTCTAGTGCGACGTAAATTAACTACAACAACAACAACAGACTGCTGATAATAACTTGACTATCGTTAATAGCTTATTTTGTAGCTATAGTGCGACATAAATAAAGTAATGTTACTATTACCCAAAACCAGCCTTTGTCAACTTCGCAAAATGTCGCTTTTGATCAAGAATTTAGTTATTCTATGCTGTATGGATGGTTGACAGTGCAAAGCAAAGCGCAGACGGAGCTAATGGTTAAAATTCGTCGTAAGACTACCGGGTTACTACTTCCGACTGACTTTTACGCCTAAACGTGAAAACCTGCACCATTCAATATTATTATACTTGTAGTGTTTTCAATATAACGTGTTCTTTCATTCGAACTTTCAACGAGAGAAACAACAAATAAATTCGGAAGACTCCAATAAATTCGGAAGCTTGCTATGATGCTACCCAAAAAGTAACAAACGGTGATATTTTACACATTTATGGCCATATAAAGGATAAACACTCAAAAAATAGCAAACCTTCCACTTTATTTAAGCTGTGATATTAATTTTGTTATGTTTGTTTTAGGCTCACGACTTGTTAGAATCGATAAATTACGGCAAACTCTTATGAATGGTTAAATTACGCGTAAATTTAAACACAAATCACAATAATAAAACTTCCTAGAATATTAAACCTGTTCACACATCGGCTCGTAAGCTTAACATAAGCGGAAGAATACACCGGGAGTTTTCTAAATCTCTTCCGGTTTTTGGAAACTTGTTATTGTTTAAATTCAGCCAACTATCCTATAGCGTTATTATGTCTTCGCCTGTGACTGCGTGCACAAAATCTCCAATTAAGTTTTTTTTTTCCGACTGTAAAAAAGTTTGTCGAAGCAACATCAGCTAATCAATTAAGAAAAAAACTTTATCCTACGTCATTGGAAAAAAAAGCCTAATTTGTTTACCTTGTTAACTTTCGATATCAGTTTTATTTATTTTATTTATTTTAATTCTACTACGAGAGTTCGCTCACCAACCTTCGTGGTTGCTTCTCAATCATCATAAAAGACAATGAAGGTAAAAACTTTCATTCCTTAAAAATAAAGAATAAAAACTTCTTATTGGATTAACATTTATTGTATTTTAAGAATACTTAAGTTCTGGCAAATCAATGACATGAAACATCTTTTCCCCTAGAAGTTATTACACAGTTAAGATGGGAGGACAAACAGAAAAGAAGTTCCTGTCCGTGCATAATTATTTTTCTTTCTGAGAATCAGCTTTCATAGACAAAACCCGTTGTTCCCCCTTAATGTTTTGAAATTTTTGTTTTAAAAGTCGATTAAAAAAAGATCATTTTGTTTATGAAGGAAATAATTATTATAATTTATAATTGTTGTTAATTGAAAGATCATTTTATGAATATGTTGATCGTAACGAAATAAAAGGATTGCAGGAATTGAAAATAACCAACTCTGCTTGAAGAAAAAAAAAATTTATTTAGAAATACAGAATGTGGGACACAATAAGAAGTAATTTTACTTGTTCGCAATTTGCCTTCTTTCTATGTTTCTTCCAATTTTTGGGTTTACGACTACTAATGTTCAACTCCGTAGCCTTGTAATTTTAAACCAATCAGAAGACAAGGAAACTCCAGGATCAGTACCCCAGACGTATGATTTGTTATGGGAATATGGAGGACTCTGCGGCTCGACAGATTTAACGAGCATCAGTCACCATTTACTACACAGGTAGTATTCAGCCTTCGGGTATCGAAACCACGCGACCTCTTGGACATGGGCCCAGTGCCATTCCAAGTAGGCTATACCGGCCTTCAAGGAGTTGTTTTATTATATATTTTAACCGTCGTTGAACTATCGACAGAATTTCATCAGTTTACCACTACCAACTCCGTAGCCTTGTAGTTTTGAACCCTTTCCAAAAGACAAGGAAACTCTTGGTTCAAGTATTAGATGAAATTTGCCGTCGTGGAGTACTTTTTTGGATGGAACTAACCCGCATTTGCGTTACATGAAGAGGAAAACCACGAAACCTTCTTACGGTTAGCCTAACGGCAAGGGCACTCTGGCACATGATCTGTTTACCACTGAGGATATTTTGCGTCAGCACTGTAATCAGTGCAAGCCGGTGTGAGGAATTAGAATTTACCAGCCATTGCCGGGATTCGAACCCAGTTCGCCTTATTGGGAGATGAGTTCTCTAACCCCTGAGCCACCACCGCTCAATATATCAATAAGATATGAGATTTAAAAATAAATTCTTTCAATTGTTAGTATCTGTCACCTCTGCATCAATCGCTTGATTTTTTTACCGCCATTGCAAGGGTATGCTTTTACCAATTTTATCATTCATATTTTGTTTTAATACCTTAAAAATGTAACTTAACCACATTATAATTTTTTAACGGGATAATATTAAATAAGCAGAAGAAGTCTAGGTTATTTCTTAAAGTCATATGTACGGTCTTTTCTTTAATACGAAATTCAAACAAAAACATAAAACCCAATTCATGGGTTTTATGTTTTAGAGCGTTAGACCGTTTAGAGCGTTAGAGCGTTTTCTACCTTGTTTGTTTATATTTGCATTCACCGTGGGAAACACGCTAAGCTCCGCTTTTGGGTTTTGTCTATTGAAAGAATGCGTTAAATTGAAAACACTACCTGTATAATAATATTAGATGTCATGTTTTTTCAAGCTTAGGCATAAAAATCAGTCGGAAGTAGAAACCCGGTAGTCTTGCAATGAATTTAAACTTACAGCGACATCTGTGCCTAACATTACATGGTCAGCCATCAAGATTTTTGCCCATATTTTATTAAACAGAAATAGGTAGCTAGAAGCCATCCAAGCTGACTAATTTAAAACATTTGTTTACATTTAGTATTTTCAGGATAGTGATCATTTACCTTTCGTTAAATAAGTTACTATCTTTAAAATGTCAGATGATACTGTTTCCCCTTCTTCTAAAAACGACCTTGAAGATAAGTGCGTTAATCTTATTTAGTTTTTTATTTATTATGAACATTTTGAAATCCTCATATTTCTAATATCTTTTTTTCATCCTTTAGAAAAGTTGAAACTATGGATACCGGAGCTTCGGTGTCTTCTAATTCTTATCAAAAATGCTGTAGCTACAATTGGGTTAATGTGACTGAAGAGTTTTTCAAGGCAACTGAAGGTTTTTAAATATTACATTGCTAAGCTTTTAATCTTTTATTATATTTATGAGGGCTCGTAGGAACATAAAGATGGTAGTTTTAAAGTTAAACATTTCATTGCTCAAACCCTGTTAAATTCAAGTCTTTGTAAACCTGCTGTAGCCATTAAATAATGATGTTGTGATTCAAATTCTGAACCCAAGTTCTTTTAGAAATTGCTTTATTATTTTGTGTTTTATTAACTTTGCGGACTAAGTTGAATGCATGAGAACGTCACCAAAAATTCACAAAACAAAAACAGAAAGAACAAAACTTTGAAGACAAAAAGCGAAGGAAGAAAAAAAAGATGTTTTAGTTTAAATTAAACTATAAAGTTTCTAAAAATTTTGAGATAATCTTTTTCTCCGGCAACAGGTACAGGGGTCTGTCTAGGTTTTTCTGAGAGGTACCTATTTTGTGAAAATTTGGACATAATTTGCGGAAAAAAAAAATTATATTAAAAAATCAACACAAAAATATGAATTTATCGTTTCTTAAAGGATATACAAATAAAATTTTAAGAAAAAGTATTTTGTGAAACTACAATTTTCTATAATGTTGAATTTGTGAAACTACTGTTTTTCCTAAGGTTGAATTTTTGAAGGTATCGCTAAACGGTAGTAAATTCGGCCTGGACAGACCCCTGATGTATCTGTTACTTTCATTCTTAAATAATTAACTTTTTAATAAGTCTTATTAACTTTTGTATTGTTAATTTTTGTAAAATAAATATAAAACTATTTAATGAGATTAACCAAAAGCTGTTAAAGAAATTTTTGACAATCTGACTTATGCTTTCAAATTTAAATTTTTTTTTCTTCTTCTTTTAACTTTTTTCTTTATTTATTTTTTCTTTTTAGAATTGGAACTTGGTGAACTTCTTCATGATGATATGTAAGTTTCAATTCCGATGAAATACACAACCTAATTTTATAAAGCTAAATTGTGTGATGAAAATTATTCATGTTTTTAAAACTAGGTTTGGTTTGTTTGAAGCAATGTCTGCTATTGAAATGATGGATCCGAAAATGGATGCTGGAATGATGTGCAATAGAGGCAGCAAAAAAGTTTTGAATTTTGACCAAGCACTTAAAGTAATCAAAAAGTTGTTGTTGTAGAGCAATTACTGCTCTAAATTCAATATTTGTTTTTTGTTTGATTGGTTAAATGTTTATTTCGTTATGTTCTTTGATTGCCATGTTTTTAATGGTCTGATAAATGGTCTACTCAAACTCAAAAAAAAAAAAACATTTCTCATGCATGACTTATTAAAATCTGCATCTACTACTATTAATCTACAACTTATATTGTTATTCTCTGTTTTCAATGTTGTTGTTTTTTTTATCACTCTTATGATATATTTGTATTTTATTAACAATTTGTCTAATTCTTCTTTTGAATTGTCAATTTTGACTTGGGTACCACAGGCTACCATATGTTGATATATATAAGGGCCTGTTGACCTCCTTGAAATGGATATTATTTGAGATATTATAAGGGCCTGTTGACCTCCTTGAAATGGATATTATTTGAGATATTATAAGGCCTGTTGACCTCCTTGAAATGGATATTATTTGAGATATTATAAGGCCTGTTGACCTCCTTGAAATGGATATTATTTGAGATATTATAAGAGCCTGTTGACCTCCTTGAAATGGATATTATTTGAGATATTATAAGGGCCTGTTGACCTCTTTGAAATGGATATTATTTGAGATATTATAAGGGCCTGTTGACCTCCTTGAAATGGATATTATTTGAGATATTATAAGGGCCTGTTGACCTCCTTGAAATGGATATTATTTGAGATATTATAAGGGCCTGTTGACCTCCTTGAAATGGATATTATTTGAGATATTATAAGGGCCTTTTCTTTTAATGATTTTCCCTTGGGACTTATAAAGTATCAGCACAAGCATTATAATTATGTCCGATAAAATATCAGCTCAAGCATTATAATTATGTCTGAAACAAGCAATGTGATTTTATTCTTTTCGTTGTATTCTTCTCAATGTAATTTATGTTCGCTGGGCTGTTGACTTGACTTGTGTAATTTTTCTTGGATTTTAATAAATGCCACAGTGGGGCTTCGCCGGACTAAAAATAGGGCGGGTCGTTTTTAATTCAACCTTTGATAACTTTGAAAACTAAGGTGTCTATTTTGTGCAAATGTCTATTTTCATTTATTTATATTTTCATTTTTTATTTATTTATTAATTAATTGTCTAATAGAGTTGAATTTATTATAATACAGAGATGATTGTGCTCCGGAAAAATTCCGGATTTTTCACTAGCTGCGATCCGGAAATTTTCCGGAAATCCAAGTTCCAGAAGTTTAAAAAAATCACTGATCATATTTATATATAAAAATTCTGTAAATTTTATCTAAATATACAGAATTTTTATACATAAATTTAATTCTGTATATCTAGAATTTATACTTGGCATCTCTTTCATTAGTAAATATTTTTCTGGTGTAATAATTCAATTGTGCTGCATATTATTTATTTAGAATTTCATATTTTGAAAATATCAATGATTTAAATTTATAAATACAGTTGAACCTGTTTATCTCGAACCTGCTTATCTCAAAAACCTGCATTTCTCGAAATTTCTTAGTTTCCCGACATTAACGATTTAATTTTAATGTATTTTTCCAAGTTTATCTCGAAAGAATTTCTTTCAAAACCTGTGTTTCTCGAATTTTGAAGGAGAATGTACATCATCGTAACCGATGCCTGGACAGCAGAACTTGTTCAAACAATCTACATTAGAAGAACCGAAAAATTCCCTAGCCCCATGGGAAGTAAGAATGAGCAGATTGGGGGGTCGTTTCTACGAATTTTCGGTTACTATCCTCACACTCTCCAACCAATTGAGTGTATTTGGACAATGAAAAGTTGATTGATGAGGGAGGCGTAACCACTGGGCATCAGTTTCCACACATGGATAAGAACAACACAAAGAGAAATTCATTTTATCAGTAGAATTTTTTTAGGAGGTCTTTGGTTTGAGCTTCTCAGTTTTTTTTTAAACATTGTTCAATTGAATTTTGATTAAGTATGGCAGGGGCTAAACGTAAATTGAATGTTCTCTCCATTGAAGAAAAAATGAACAATTTTAACATTCTTGGACGGAAATCCATTAATGAAAAAAAAACGAAGTTGCAGTGAAGTTCGGTTTACCAGCAAGCACTCTTTCTACAATTATTAAGAATCGAGAAGCTGTGGAGCAAAAATTTCATAGCAGCAACAAGAATCCGAAAAAAAGCCGAAAATGCACTTTTCCGGATGTGGATGAATGTGTTTTAAAATGGTTTACACAATGCAGAAGCAGAATTTCATTTTTTAAACTTACCTGTATATCTCGAAACCTCTCTATCTAAAATTTTTTTCCCTTTCCCGCGAGATTCGAGATAGGCAGGTTCGACTGTACTATAATTTTTTGAATTGCGTCTTTAATGATTTTACTGAAGAAATTTTCAAGATTTTTAAATTGGGCTCACAATGACCCATTGACTGACTCCTTATAAATACGAGTTGGATTAAATTATTAAAAGTAAAAGCTGTCATTCATTGTATTAATTATTTAAATGAACTGAGAGATGAATAACTTTTTAATGTTTTTTAATTATTTGCATTAAAGGGGGTAACCTCACTTTTTGAGATGTCAATAATGTTATTTCTTTTAGCATGTAGAAATTTTTTATAAATTAATCCATTGACAATCAATACCCCTACTTGATTATAGGCTGGAAAACTGAAGATTAAAGATTTATCTCCTGAAGAACAAATTGGTATAATCGATGCAACTTTAGCATGCTTGGTAAGAATAGCTTTATCCTTCCTTGTAAAATTAGTCCTGATTTTCTTTACAATGATCCACAATGTATTTCCTCATTTTAAAATACTAAATAAAGATTTTTGCTGCATGAAATTTTTAATTATTTATTAATATATAATTATGATATTCTATCTATGACTTTTCGCTTACTGACACATTACTCAAGAAGTCCTGGTTATGTTAAGAAAAAGTTATTTTTCTTAGATATTCGAATTTAATCGTCATTATACTCCTTTTTAAGAATGATACATTCATTCCAACACTCCTGTAACTTTTCGATACCTAGTTTGTGGAACGATTTGATTTTGCTCTCAAAATAGGCCTCAATTCCATCAACAACTTCTTCATTTGAGCTAAATTTCTCTTACTGAAGTATATTTTTGATTTCTGCAAAGTACCAGTTGTCGCTTGGTGCCAGATCTGTAAATATGTTGGGTGTTGAGTATGGTGAGTTCAAGGCATAATTAATTCAATTTTACCATTGTTTTCATTGACTTGTGACAAGAGACATCGTCTTGGTGAATAAATAAAAAAAGACTTTTTTTTTAAAGTCGTTTTTTTCCCAATTTCTTCACTCTGTTTTTGCAATAATGCCTTGTAATATTCGCTATTGATAGTTTTATCTTTTTCAAGATAGTCAAAGAACAAAATGCTGTGTCTTAAAAAATGTATCATTTAAAAATTTATTAAAATTACACTTATTAGTCATTTGATTGACTCATAATATCTTTTTTTATTTTGTTACACGTTGATAAAGTAATGATGTCTTAAACTCAATATTCAGTTAAATATGGCAGATAACTTCAATTCAATAAATATGTAACAAACAAAATATAGTCCCTGTCCTTAAATTATGTGTTATTTTTTGAATGAGAATCGGTTACTTGTTTTTCAGGTTACTTGGCTTGAGGGACACTCGCTTGCACAGACTGTGTTTACTAATTTGTATCTTCAGAAGCCCCATCTTGTGGAAGATAAAATTATAAGAGCATTCAGTATACATCTGCTAAAAATGTTGGAGGTCATACGAGATTTTGTAAACAAAGCTGGTGTATTTGAAGAGGTACATGCTTTTAAACTATTTAACCATTTAAATGTTATTTAGAATTTTTTTTTTCTTTAGAAACCCGTTTTTCAGGCTGAGGTCTATGTTATCATCTTGTGCTGCAGGATATGCTTCGACAGGGATTATCTAAATATACCTATCCACATCCGTTCTGACAGTCAGGCTGCTCTCCTATCACTATCAAGGTGTAACTTCATCTTTTCACTAGTGTGGGAGTGCTTCTTGGCCCTCAGTGACCTTTCTACTTGTAACAAGGTATACCTGTATTGGATGCATGGACATATGGGCATTCCTGGTAATGAACTGGCTGATGAAACAGTACGAGCTGTCTTCGGTGTGATTTTCTGGGGCCCTGAACCAGCTTTGGGAATTTCTCCCACATCTTTCAGGGCATCTATATTAAAGCTCTATGGCACGACTGCCCATGAGCAATGGCGCAACTTGGATGGTCAGGGACAAGCTAAGGAGTTAAATGGTGACTTCCCTAATATGCATCAAAAAGAGCTTCTTAAGCTAAACAGAAACAATTTGAGGAAAATTGCTGGTCTTCTCACTGGACACTGCATCCTTAGGAGAAAATGATACATAATGAGGGTTGAATCGGATTCTCTTTGTTGAGATTGTCATCTTAAGGAGGAGACATGACGACATATACTTTGGGATTGTGAGGTCTATTCTGCTCAAAGATTTGAGCATTAAGGCCTGGGGATTACAGGACTCTCAGGTGTTTGCTGAACTTAGTTTCAGCTTTTCCGCTAGTCATTTGGGTACAATAGAGCTCTGGTCAATGAGCCATGCTCTTTGGAGCTGCCAGGCCTGTAAATCTATCTTTAAAATCTCCATCTTGTTGAGGATAAAATTATGAGAGCCTTCTGTATATATCTGTTAAAAATGTTGGAGGTCAGATGAGATTTTGTGGATAAAAAATAGCTGCTTAATGTAATAAATTTAAAAGTATTATGCAAAGTAAAGTTTAAGTATATATATATATATATATATATATATATATATATATATATATATATATATATATATATATATATATATATATATATATTATCATAGCAAGGGAAAAAAATCCTTCTTTTTATACATTGAACATTTCATTCTTAACATTTGGACTAAAAATAAAATAGATTTTGTTTTATTTAACACTTTTTCCATTAAATCCATTTTGTGCTTGATTTTAGGAAGATTTTCAACCTATTATGTATGGCTATAAATTAGCTAATGAAATACCGATAGGAAAAGCAACCACAATGATGAAAGAAGTTGAAGATGAACTTCATAAAAAAGTAAAGGTGAGTTACATCTAAAAATTAGTTTGCTCTACATGTTTTTAAGTTGATGCAATTTTGTTAAAAAAATCGTTTCAAAAAATAAATTATAATTAATTAATTATATTTTTTTATATATTTCTTATTTTTCTTCTTAATTTAGGTTGCTCAAATACAAAAACTACAATAAAAATGACTTCACTCTCATTACACTATGATGTTTATTTGAAATAAACTGACCTTTTGGTAAATTTACCGGTACCCCAAAAAATGAGATTCTTATTAAACGTACTTTAAATTAATATCTTGTGAGAAATTTGAGGTGTTAATTTAATTCAATTTTAATGAACCAATTCATCAAACTATTAGCTGTAAATAATTTGTTGTTTAATAAGAATTAAATTAATTTAAATCTTTCTTGAAAAAAAAACTAAAAAAAAAAAAAATCATTCAAAGTTGATGAGAATTTTTAATTCACATAATGTTATCTCAATGTACACTAAATTCTTACAGGGTTCATAATTTCCCTGGTAAAAAGTTTTAATTAATTAATAATGCTGGTAAAAATTGCTAAATTCGATTGTTGAGACAAAGACACATGGTTCAAATATAGGGCTATACCTGCAGGTTTCATTATTTCAAATTTTTGGGTATTGCAGTCATTTATGAGGAAAGAAAATTTAAAATTTTTTATTATAAAATTTTTATGCTATCTAGGGGTCACATACTTATTTAATATTTGCAATAGCAAATCTTGTAAGTGGGAATCTAGTAGTTTCGCAATTCATCTAATTTAAAAATGATTGATTTTTGTGATACAGAACATGGTGGTGATTTGAGGGACCGTCTTTACTCCTCAGGGAGATCGAGAGAAACGTGTTCGTGTTTGAAAAAATGGTGACCACTCAAAGCGTAATTTATGGAATATTTAAGGATGATATTTCAGCTATTCTAAACTGTTATCATTTACTATGGCGCTATTTAAGTATGTTCAGCTATTCCAGCAGTTAAAACTAGTGTAGTTAGCGTAATAGAGCTCACACAAGAGCACTGTAATTATTGTGTTCCCTCTTACTATATTGTGTATAATATGTGCAGGGAAAATGCAGGAATTTTTCTTTCTACACAATTCTTCCAGATTTGAGTAGCAACCCTGTATTAAATATGTTCAGTTGTATCTGCACTGGATTTCTATTTTGAGACTATTGAAACCCTACTTTGAAATAGTTTGATTAGGGAAATCTTGGACTCAATTACAAATTAAGAATTGTTCAATGCTTCTTCGATAAAATAATAATTTATTTTTAAGATTTGTCTTTATTTGTCAAAGTAATACACTGTTCAGAAAATTAATAGTTTTTTTTTTGTTTTGTTTTTTTGTACTTACAATTTAAATTAATTTATTATTTGATAAACTTCGTGTATGCTTATTCAAGTACATTTAACTTTTTTTGACATTTTGTTAGATTACTCGTTCAAAACCTGGTGAAGAGCAACCAACTGAAGTGCAAATACAAGTTAGTTTTTAAAAAGATTTTCTTTCATAAATTTGTTATAAAAATAGTTTAGCTTTTGATTATTCAAGTTTTTTAATGTCAACATGATATTTTGCAGCATGAAGATGCCGTAGCTTTATGTTCTCGGATAAAATTTTGCAGATTATTTTATCAAGCTCTCATGACTTTTCAGAAGAAAAAGGTATCCACAGTTTCAGTAATCATTCATCAAAGTATCAAAGTTTTGATACTTTAAGATTTATTTTAACTGATGCTCTTATAGAAAAATAGGTTTATAAATTGCTTAAAAAAAACTGTAGAAAATTGTGTAGATCGTTTTTGTATTAATTTAGGGATGTGTTTGCATTATATTTCTAAATACTCTAGTGTAAGAAATTAAGAGAATTTGCAGACTTGGTTGATTATCTCTAGAACTACTTGACCGATTTTAATGAAATTTGATATGTAAATACATTGATACAATACAAAGCAAATAACCATTCAACAATTATAATACACACACATGATCATGCGTAACATTCATTGGAGTCAGAAGGTGTGAAACAGCAGTTGCAGAATAAGCAAAAAATTGGTCAATAAAGGGTATGCTCTGTAAGGTTGAGGTCTGGAGATCTGGCTGGCTAATCCATTGAGCGAATATTCTCACTCACTAAAAGAACTCTATGTGGTCTCGTGTTATCGTTCATTAGAATGAACTCAGGGTCAACTGCACCCCTGAAAAACCAAGCAGGGCCCCAAGACCCCATCCCTATACCTCACACCAGTCACAAAGCCCCTTTCAAAGACATGGAGAGGTGTGCGGCCATCCAACATTATGCCTGCCAAGACTGCTCCGCCATAATGGTCGATTCAGAAGGGTAGGTAGCAGGTCCCTGGTTCTTTCCATATGAGAGTACGACGAGAATCAGTGTTGAGGCCAGCCCGCATCAGTGAAGAGAACGGTGGCCCATTGATCCATACTCCAATTTCTATGCTCTCTGCACCATGCTGAAGGGACTTTCCTGTTCGTAGAAGTAGGCGAGACGCAAACAGCGGGTCTTGCAAACAACCCTCTCTCCTGAGTCGTTCAGAAACAGTCACCTGGGAAGATAGGGGAAATTTTTTTTCTTCATATTTTCGTCTTTTAAAAAATTATAACTCAAAGTGCAATCTATGGGATGTTTAAGAATGATATTTTAGCAATACTAAGCTAGTTCATTTACTACAGCATTTGTGGTTTTAACCTTTTGCTTACGGCTGGTATGACAGTTGGACCAGAATGGAGGGCTTCATCATACTAAGTTCCATAAGCAAAGGGTTAAGAATATTCAGCTGTTTCATTTCTTCCCAAGTTTTTTCAGCAATTATAACTAGTATAGTTAACCCAATACAGCTCATACAAGAGCTGTGTTTTTCCTCTTGATATCTTGTGTATAATATGTACAGGGAAGACACAGGCAATTTTTTTTCTAGGTTTAAGTGGCAACCCTGTTATTTTTTAATTAGAGGGAGCGACATCAAAAAGAACTAAATTATGACTGTATTTATAGAATAAGAATACATCTAATGAAATAAATTTATAGTTTCCCTTCTCTTTTTGCAGTGCCAAGCTGTTGAAGAATGTGATCGTTATTTAATTCAGTGTTTAGAGCTTATTCCTGTCATTGAAAAAACTATACATTTAGGTATAAGCCCAGATCCAAAGGCAGAAAGCAGCAACAGAGGTTAACAATAGTTTATAGTTAAATTCCAATCTTTATATTTCTTTCAGACAATTTATTTGTTCACATTTATTTGTTTATTTGTTCATTTATTTGTAAGCCACAAATTTTTTCTATACATATCTCTACTTATTTTTCACTTCCTCGTTATTTATCCCACGTCCATAAAAAAAATTTTAATAATTTTAAATAAAAATAACAGCTAACCGTGTACATCTTTTTACATCAATCACTGAATAATAAGCCACAAATTTTTTCTATACATATCTCTACTTAATTTTCACTTCCTCGTTATTTATCCCACATCCATAAAAAAAAAAAATTTTAAAATAATAATCTCTACTTGACTTTGGGTACCATTTCAAAACGTTGGGGAAAAATAAAAATAAGAAAATTTAGATACAATAATATAGTACAAATTTTATTTAAGCAAGCAGGCATTGAAGTTCGATCTCAATTTCATTACCGAGCTATGTCATTACTTACATCAGTTTGTAGTAATTACAATTAAACAATGTTACATTGAAATGTAATTTTTATTTAACGGAAAATATGTGTTACATTTTTAAGGAAAAACAAAAATTACAAGGAAAAACAAAAATTTAATATTAGAAACAAATGGAAAGGAGAAATTAATTTATGAAACTTAATCTACTGATTATCTCCCAAGACTGATTTCAGTCCCCAGGACTGAAGAGTGGCACCCATGTGTATATAATACTCCCCCATATTATTAATTGTCTGGTTACTTTTTCTTGTATTTAGTTGAAAGTGTAAAGAATAAAACCCTGTTCTGATACATTATGCAGAAATATTTTTAAAATGATGCAATAAGTATGCAGTATTTTTTTAATGCTTTTTGTAAAACCTAGAAAACAACTAAGAAGGGGGAGGAATAAATTTTTAAGGAAGGGGGCAAAAATTACCCTTTTAATTTTTTTCCTTTATTTTAATTAGGAAATTCCAATTATTACAGGAAATATTTTAGCTATCCTTATATCCATATTTAACATCCCAGAGAATATATTAAAGTGAAGCAAGGCTCCCATAGGTAACTCTAAAAAGTAGGGAATAGTCAGGAAAAATAGCAATTTTTTAGAAAAAAACCCTGGAAAATAACTTAGAATTGTTAGTATCAGTTATTGAGATTCAAGTTGAATAAGTCTAACATTTATTACAATTATTTTATAAATAAAATTCCACTTTTTATTGAACAGGGGTGATTGTACTCTGGAAAAAATCTGGATTTCCGGATTTTTCGCTAACTGCGATCAGAAAGTTTCCGGAAATTCAAAAACCAGAAGTTTCAAGAAATCATCGATCAGACTTATATTTAAAAATTCTTGTATATTTTATATAAAAATATTAGAACTAGAATTTATACTTGGCATCGCTTTCATTTCTAAATATTTTGTCTGGTAGAATAATAAATGTGATTAGAGATAGAAGTAATTTTACATGTAATTATTCATTTAAATTATACTGCATATAATTCATTTAGAATATCATGTTTTGAAAATTTCAAAAGATATTAATTTTATTGAATGATTTTACTCTAGAAATTTTCAGGATTTTTGAGTTGGGCCCACAATCACCCCTGATTGAACCATTTCCATGTTTCCATTCTCATTCTATTATATGTTTTTGCTAACCAAAATCTAATATTTCTAATCTAATATTAATCTAATAATCAAATAAAAAAAAGTTTTCTCGTGAAAAATTACATGATATAGATAAAATATGGTTTTGATTGAAATTTACCTGATATACCTGGAACAGTCAGGGCATGTTTTTTAATGAAATTGAGTGGGAATCCTGGTGAAGAGAAGTTAGTCCAGAAGCTAAACATTCCCTCATATTTATATGAGATTCATATTTGTTCCCTCATATTTATATGAGAATGACAAGTTACTAGAACAGTTGGAAGAAAATGCATATAAATTGGTCTATCTATCCTGCAATAGTTATGAAATTGCTTAAAATATGGATAAAAAAAATTAATAATAAAAAATAGCATAAATAATAAACTTAATTTATGAATGAAGTTTTCATAATGTGATTTTTATTTTATTTTGTGTGTGTTAATATAAGGTTTCTATTTATATACACATATTGCAATAAATTCCTTTTTTTCTAGCTTTTATTAACAACATATACTGTTGACTTTTTATTTTTTAAGATTTGCTGGTACGAGTTTTCGTATGTGTTATTGTTTACTTCTAAAATTTTTCTATTGTTCTTTATTACTTTTTAACGAAAAAAAATTATATTTTCAGCTGACTATCCAACAATTTTGGGTTTTGAGCCTTTGGTCAATCAACGTCTTTTGCCTCCAACATTTCCTCGTTACACTAAAATCAAAACCCGCAAGGAATCTATGAATTATCTACTCTACCTGGTGACACGTCTCAGAACTATCTGCAACATTACTGAATGTATCACTTTCCATTCTGCATTGGTATGCATTATTATTATTATAATTACATTATTATCCGCATTATTATTGCAGAAATAAATCCTATTTTATTTATTGAATAAATTATAGTTGTTAGCATAAAAACTAACTCTTTATTTTGGAATGGAATAACCTGGAAAGTACTTTTGAATTAGAACGTAACAGAAACCAAGAAAGCACAGTACCCTTCCAAATTATTAGGGACACTTAAAATTTCTAAAAAATTGTCATTTTTCAAACTATCATAACTTTTCCAAAAATGAATCAATTTTCATAAAAATTTCAGGATATTATGTACAGGTCTTCTACTTTCACCTAAAAATTACTAATTTAATTTACCAAAATTTTTTGCAAAAATTTGCACATTTGAACAAAGCAATTTTTTTTTTTTTTTAAATGTCAAATTTGACAAGTTGAAAATGTTTTTTCCCTATTGAATGTTTTTAAATATAATAATCTCTTTTTTTAGAGAACTTCAGTAAAAATTAATTAATAAAATAGAAGTTTTATAAAAAAAAATTATTTCTTTAAAACTAATATAAAAATTTATAACTAACTAAAATTTATGTGCATGATGTTATTCTTACATGAAATTTTTTTTTTTAATTATTCTAACGAAATTCACTTCCTAAATTAGAAAATTCTAGGAAATTTTAACATTTTTTGATAAAAATAATGATTTGGGTGAAGGTATAAAATTTCAGAAGAGACACTGATTAAAACTCTTTCTGATGTACAAGAAATTTAAAAGCTTTCCTTTTAATATATTTCTAATACAGTACCCTTCCAAATTATTAGGGACACTTAAAATTTCTAAAAAATTGTCATTTTTCAAAATGTCATAACTTTTTCAAAAATGAATCAATTTTCATAAAAATTTCAGGATATCATGTTCAGGTCTTCTACTTTCACCTAAAAATTACTAATTTAATTTATCTCAATTTTTTGCAAAAACTTGCACATTTGAACAAAGCAATTTTTTTTTTTAAAAAAAAATATCAAGTTTGACAAGTTGCTAGTTTGTAACAAAATTTTTTGCATAAAAATTATTATTTACACATTAAAGTACAAGTCATTAACTATAAAATGCGCTAAAGTAAATGACTTTACGATTTATTTTTTACTGAGATATGAGATTTTGAAATTTTTTTGTCATTTATAGTGAAAACGAAATTATTGTGAATTCGAAAATTATTTAGTATATATTTAGTATAGATATTATAGCAAAACCTTGTATTGAGAGCATGCCGCGAAGAATAAACCCAGTTATACAAGCAAAAGGACATGTGACAAAATATTAAGATTTTTTTTATTATACTTGTTTTTGTAAAAAAAAATTTTGAATTTTATAATAAAGTTAAATTTCTTGAAAAATTCTTGAGTCGTTTTTTAAAATTTTTATTGCAAATTTACAAATTATGTTCCTGTTTGTAATAATGTTTTAAATAAAAAACTTAATTAATCCGAATAAGAAAGTTGCAAAAAAATAATACTAAATAATTTTCGAATTCACAATAATTTCGTTTTCACTATAAATGACAAGCAATTTTCAAAATCTCATATCTCGGTCAAAAAAAAATCGTAAAGTCGATTACTTTAGCGCGTTTTAAAGTTAATGACTTGTACTTTAATGTGTAAATAATAATTTTTATGCAAAAAGTTTTGTTACAAACTAGCAACTTGTCAAACTTGATATTTTTTTTTTTTTTTAAAAATTCCTTTGTTCAAATGTGCAAGTTTTTGCAAAAAATTGAGATAAATTAAATTAGTAATTTTTAGGTGAAAGTAGAAGACCTGAACATGATATCCTGAAATTTTTATGAAAATTGATTCATTTTTGAAAAAGTTATGACACTTTGAAAAATGACAATTTTTTAGAAATTTTAAGTGTCCCTAATAATTTGGAAGGGTACTGTATTAGAAATATATTAAAAGGAAAGCTTTTAAATTTCTTGTACATCAGAAAGAGTTTTAATCAGTGTCTCTTCTGAAATTTTATACCTTCATCCAAATCATTATTTTTATCAAAAAATGTTAAAATTTCCTAGAATTTTCTAATTTAGGAAGTGAATTTCGTTAGAATAATTTTTAAAAAAAATTTCACGTAAGAATAACATCATGCACATAAGTTTTAGTTAGTTATAAATTTTTATATTAGTTTTAAAGAAATAATTTTTTTTATAAAACTTCTATTTTATTAATTAATTTTTACTGAAGTTCTCTAAAAAAAGAGATTATTATATTTAAAAACATTCAATAGGGAAAAAACATTTTATAAAAGAATATAACAATGTTTAAAAATGTATTATGTAGAAATCCTTTATTTACTTGTTTTATTTGAAAATCTAAAATTATTATTCTGTTAAGTAGTCAAGACAAAAATCTAACTAATTGTTATTGTTCGCCAATGTGAGCTCATTTGGAAAAGTATATTTTTATACTTACTGTTTTTCATTCTTTATCTTAATCAAAAATTTAGTTCAAAGTATTTTTCCTATTTACATTCTTTACAGTTATTAGATAAATTTAAATCTTATTTTTAAATTTAATTTAATAGTTATATTACTATATTAACATCGTACCTGATAGAATCACAAGTTTAAATTATGTACGTATCTTTGCGCATCATTAAATAATCTTTATATATAATGAAAAAAATTGACTTTTTAATTTTCATTGATATTTAAAAATTAAAATGGTATAAATTAAATATTTCTTATAAAGAATTTTTAAAATGTATGTAATGCCATGAAGAACTTTAATTCCGTATTTTTGTAAACCATTGTATATGGATGAATTATAAAAATGTTTTGTTGATCTTTTTGTCATTAGTTCCAAAAATGTATGTTAGTGTTGAAAAAATTTAAAATCTGATTCAATCATTAAATTAAATCACAAAATTAAATTACATTTGTTAACTAAACATATTTTTTGTAGTGTTTTGCCTTTTCTTCATTTTTAGTTGCTCGTTTTCTTGTTTAATTAATTACCTATTTTTCCCTAAGTTATGCATAAATTTGTGCATAATAATGAAATATGCTAAAATCAATAAATTTTTTAAACTTAAAGTGATATTAAAAATTTTTAATTGTAAATAAATACATTTGCTTTAAAGTTAATAAAGAGAATGCGTTAGATATTAAATATATTTATAGAATGTGGCTGCATATGGTTGTACATGGTATATTCATTTGTGTTTTTTCAACAAATAAATCATTTTTATTCAATCTTATGGGCATTTATATGCTCTCAAAAAAATATTTGATAGAATTTTTTGTTGAGAAAACAAAAGTTACAAAGTTATTTTCCTTTATTTCAAAATCAAAAAGTATAATAAAGATAAAAGTTAATAATTTTTGTACTTATAAAAATGCAATTAATTATGCCATGTACTATAAATACCTAAAATGTGCAACCACATTTAATGAATATACTATTTTACAATTCTTCTATACTATTTCACAATGCTAGTAAGCTTCTAATAATTTTCCTTCATTAATTTTAAGATGATTATTTAAAAAAAAAAAAAAAAAAAATTCATTTAAATTTATATTATAATTGACATTATAAAAATCTATTTCTTTTATCAATCAATAAGAAAAAAATCAAACAATTTTCTTTTTAATAACTTTGACATTGTTGTAACATTTATAAGCATTGTTGTATATTTAAGATAATATGTAGAACATCCATTTATTGTCAGGCAAGATTGAGTTTCTTTTATTAAAAGACCCTACGAAATCTAAGTTAGTTGAAAAGAAGTTTGCCTTTTTTTAAAGTAACAAATTTTTACATTAATAAAAGTGCACAATTTTCAGAAATCTTTCTTTAACATCTTTCTCATCAGGAACATTGGAGGCATGGTTTTCATTTACTTAAATTGTGTTTAATGTACGTTATATAAGATTTAAATCATGCTAAACTAACTTTTTTTAGCAGAAAACTCCTTTTTTCTTGCATCCTTTTTACTCAATCAGCTTTAATTGTACAAAATAAGTAAAAAAGGGGCTTTTTTTGTCAAATATTATTTAGGTTTCACAATACATTGTATGTAGTGAATTTTATTAAATCTCAAAACTTATATTTATTTTTCAACGTTTATTGTAAATTTAAGAAATAAATAAATTATTATAAGTTTTTTGTAATAAAATCTTCTAACTAAAGTTCTTCTGCTCTATTTATATAATTTCATCTGTTTTTTGTTTTTGTTTTTTTTATACAAATTTGTTTAGTAAAATGATGGGAGTAAAATTCTTTTTTTAGCATTCTTTTATATTAAATCAGCTTTAACTGTACAAAATAAGAAGGAAGAAAAAAGGGCTTTTTTTTGTCAAATATTATTTAGGTTTCACAATACATTGTATGTAGGTAATTTTATTAAATGTCAAAACTTATATTTCTTTTTCAACGTTTATTGTAAATTTTAAAAAATAAGTAATTGATTATAAGTTTATCTACAATAAAATCTTCTAAAGTTCTTCTGCTCTATTTATTTAATTTTATCAGTTTTTTTAAACAAATTTGTTTAGTAAAATGATGGGTGTAAAATTATATTAAATCTTTCATTAATTCTTCTTTTTGCTTAAACTTTTTTTAAAAATTTTTTCCTCTGTATTAATAATATTCTTTTTTTATGCCTGTTTATTTTCAATAAAACAATGATACATGAATTATGGAATTCGCCAATTATAGATTTTTTCTCTTTTTGTTCTCCATTTTGTTCTCAGGATTTTATGAATGAATTCAGTAAAACTTCTCCTTGTGTACTCTCTAGATCTGTGTTACAGGTAAGTTGAAAATTCTAAATGAACTTATCCGACCCATATTATAATGTTCTTTTTCATACCTTCATTCTATGTTTCAGTTGTTATACTTAAATCATTCCAAATGTAGTGTTCCTGGTAAAGTCCTTGGGAATATGCACATAGTCGATGTCTTAAGAGATGCCATTCGATCATTTATCAAGCCACCTATTCTAATGCCAAGGTATGACGGTATTCATAATAGTCTATCAGTTCGTTTACACAATAACCTTTCTTACTTCATCACCCTTTCCCCTAAAAAAAACATTTTTTTTTTAAAATTTAAAATCAAAGTGTGTTTAAGTTAATTTACAATATCATTGCTGCCAACTCTACTGGATTTTCCAGCAGACTACTAGATTTTGCCAGTTTCTACTGGTTTAATAAAAATTCTCCTAGTTTTTGTACATTTTTAAAAATTCCTTAAATTGAGTAAGTTTCCTTAAAAAAATCCCTATTGAAATAGAATTTTCATGAAGATTATTTCTCGCTTGAATATTTAAATAAGTGTCACTAATGCGTAAGGAAGCGAGCCTCATTTTTAAAATTCAGTTAACTATCTTTGTTCAATTAAATGCCTAATGCTATTCAAAATTATGAATAAACATAATACGCAACATTTCAACATCATTTCATGTGAAATCATAAATGGAAAATATTGCAGTTTTTTTATTTTAATGACTATAAAAATTCTCTATGTGTTAAATGTTTAGTATATTTTGCGACAATTATCTTGAAGTTTATATTATTAAGTAAAATCTACTAGATTTTTTCATATCTGTGTTGGCAGCAATGCAATATGATTAGTTTATTGTTATTGTCTAAGTTCTGTATTTCTTTTCTGTAATTGTCTAAGTAATTTGCATTATAGTATTCTAATTTAAAGTAAAGAAATTGAATTTTTATTAAATGCATTTCTGAAGACACTCCTCAGTACTTTTCAAGAAATGTTGTAGGGATATATATATTAGATTTTTTTTCCTGTGTAGCAAATGAAATTTATTTCCACTCCCATAACTGGGATGACTTTCAAGAGATTGAGTTTGGCACCATTAATTAATGTGTTCAATATATCAAACCTGTCTTTTTATATGGCATATATTTCTCACGTTACCACTCCAGTTTATACCATTTTTACCTGATTTACATTCTGCAATTACAGTGCCATCTTAAGTGTAAATTGAAATACAAAAGCCTGCAAATTAAAAAAAGAATTATTATTTCTTTATTTCTGAGAGAGAATTTAAATCTGATATAAAAAATGTTGGTTCCAATTTAAGATTTTTAAAGATATCCCTATTTCACTCCCAGGAGGTAAGTTTGGGGTGTTAAATTTGATGACATCTTTTTGAAATACAGTCGAACCCCGCTATAGTGAACCGTCTGCGGACTCAATAATGTGTCCACTATAACCGGTGGTTCACTATATCCAAATTTTTTGAAGAATATTTTTTGCATAAGACTCATGTTTTGCATTGAATGATTGAAAATTGGGTTTGCAATTTTACATAAGTTATTTAAAAAATTATTAACTAATTAACAGATAATAAAGCAAAAATTGATGAAAAAAGTAATTACGTCACTAAATAATAGTTTTATTTTCACTTTTTATGAAAAAAATTTGTGATTTTTGATTGAACACAATTTGATTTTAGTTCATCAATTTTCTTATCTACAATTTGCAACCATGCAGGATTTTTACATTTTGAACCATTTTATCAAAGCTTCTTCTACGTTTTCTCTTTCAGCTCCACGCAGTTTTTTCGATGAAACCCTGTTTTTGTCGTATGCCGCAAGAATTGCACTCCGATTTTTCCAAATGTTTGAAACTGTAGATTTTGACAAGGAAAATTTCTTACACAGTGCCGATTGATTGGTTCCATACGCTTTACAATTTTAACTTTGTCCTCTATCGAAAACGCTTTTCTCTTTAGAGAATTTGCCATTTTCACTGCTTTTGAAATAAAAATCTTGTCTCAAATAGATAATGTAAAAATATGAAGAGAGCAGCAGTAGAATGAGTTAAATTGTTCCCCTTCTTGATTGTCAAGGCCTGATTTGTAAAGAATATGGTTTGAACAGATAAGAAAACTCAGCAGGTGGCCAAGTTAACTAGTTGTAGAGCAAGCTTGGGGACAAGAGACAAAGTGAGGTTCTTCAGGGAGGGGGGAGTATAAGATAAATGATCTGTTTAACATTTATTACAGTATAGTTAAAAGTGATAAGCATAAAGGAGTGAAATATGACATATTTTATAGGAATGCATTCATTTTCAGTCACAACACCTACAAGTTTAAAGATGGAGGACTGAAAAAGATATTTAAAGAAATGAAATTTGAGTCCACTATAACCGAGTTTCCAAGTTCTAAGCTGTTCACTATAAGCGTTAAAAATAACATTATTTAAATAGGAGTACGGACGGGACCGCTAAAAAAGTTCACTACATCCGAGTGTTCACTATATCCCAGGTTCACTATAGCGGGGTTCGACTGTATTTATTTATTTTTGATTTAATGTGTATTTAAAAAGATATTTTATGGTTTCCATACTTTTTAGTCACCCTGTATAAATGCCTGGTAATAGAGCTTGCACAGCATGGTGGTGGGTGACTTAGATATTTTTTCTTTCTTGCAGATAAAAATAATGCTAAGGTTTTTCTTATGGTTTTTAAAATTCATTAAAAAGTGTTTCAGCACGCAAAGTTTTTAGTATAAATCTTGCAATTATATAATTTTTAAATCCAAGATCTTTTTGCTGCCAAACCCACATTTTCCTCTTGAGTGGCTCCCTCGAACTCAGGTTAAGGATAGCTCAGTGTAAAAGGCAAATTTTTTTTTTACCGTCAACTTAGTAACTTCTGTATTTTAAGTAGTCTGGTGAGATAAACATTTAGGACAGGTTGGGTTGAGACATTAAAATCTCTTATACATTCTCAGATTTAGAGAGTTCACCGTTTAGGCACTATAACAAGGATTTTACTGTAAAAGTGAGAAGGCAAAACTTTAAGAGTCTGTGAGACATTCATGAAATAACTTGCCTTGCACGCTCTAAGGAAGACCATTTGTTCTTAAAGCTGGGATATATCTTATTCTGCTCTGTATTAGTTTTGTTTTAATATGAATAATTTAAACCTTTATGATTTTTTTAAATAAAATATTTAATTTGCATTTATATTACTCAATAAAAACAATTTTAACTTTTATTCTATAAACATTAGCAGGGTTGCTACTCCACAGGGAAAACCTGGAATACAGGGAAATTAAAAAATCATCTAAAATAACAGGAAAAATGCAGGGAATTTTGAATTTTTCCCTACAAACTGGGAAAAAACAGGGAATTTTATTTCTTATTTTTGTCTTTTAAAAAATGCAGACCTCTCAAAGCGTAATTTAAGGGATATTTAAAGATGATAATTCAGCTATATTATATCGTTTCATGTATTAAGTATTATTTGTTTTATGTTGAGCTGTTTCTTATTTTTCTAGCAACTGAAACTATCATCTTTATCCTAATATAGTTTACAAGAGGGCAGTGAATATATTGTGTATAATATGTGCAGGGAAAACACAGGGAATTTTTTTTTACAATTATCAGTGGCTACCTGGACACTTATTAATAGTACCTTAAAATTTGCATCACCAGCATGTTTCATGATAATAGAGTCAGGTAATGAAACATATATTATTAACTGCATGCAAAAATTTCTTTTGTAATACAAATGTTTATTACATGTCCATTTCTGATCCTAATAAAAAGAATGGAAGAATTCAATGAAATATGCCATAAGTTTCTCTAGTAAATGATTTTGTTTAGACTATGTATCATTTATTATAGCATTATTGAGCTGTTTCTTATTTCTCCAAGTTTTTCCAGAAACTAAAACTAGCATCTTCATCCTAATATAGTTTATATGTGAATGTGTGTTACCCCTTAATATATTGTGGAAAGCATAGGGCATTTTGTTTTACAGAATTAGTGGCAACCCTGATTAGTTTTTTATTATTAGAATTTATTTTAAAATGAATTTTTGAATAATATTTTGTATAAATGATATCTAACGAGCCTTCCACGAAAAGGAAGTTGTGCCCCGCTACATTCAACACATGGTGTATTGATTACAACCTATTAACAAACTATTTAAGTGTAACATCAACAACTTCATTCTGTGTTTCATAATGTTTAGATCCCCTCTGATGATGAATTTGCAGACTAAGGAATATGTGGAAAGCTTTCTGGGTCATTGTGTTCGACCTTTCTGCACATTAATTCAGATAACTGGACACAATAGAGCAAGGCAGAGGGATAAGCTGTCTCACTTAATTGAGGAGTTGGCTGCACTACAGGAAGAAGTGAAAACATTTTTATATTCTTTTGCTTAGTTAAACATTTTGACTAGCTTTCAAAATGCAGAGGGTAGCCACAGCCTGCTCCAAAAATTTAGTCAGGCGATTGAATTAACTTTAAACGAATTAAAATTTTTTTTACAATTTTATTTAGTTTCTATTATTGGCAGAATAACAGCTATAAAATATTGGGTGAATTAAACAATTCTATTAGGAACCTACATTGCCTGAGAAACGGTTTAACAATATCAGGTCAATTTTAAATATGACCTATATTGGCTGAATAATTGCTTTAAAATATCGGGTGAATTGAACAATTCTATATATGGTCTATATTGGTTGAGTAGAAACTGTAAAATAATGTGTTAATTGGACAATTTTATCTATGGTCTATATTGGCTGAATAACGGCTATAAAACAAAGGTTGAGTCTGACAATTCTTTATCAAACCAACATAGACTGAATAATGGTTATAAAATATCGGGTGAACGTAACAAATCTGTATAGGGCCAATATTGGGTAAATATAGGGAATAAAATATCGGGTGAATTTTATATAAGGTAAACATCAGCTGTGTAGTGGGTATAAAGCATTGGGCAAATCGGACATTTCTATATCTGTCTAATATTGGCTAAATAATGGCCCTTTAATACCTTGTTGAGCCAAGATTGGTGAATATTAGCTCAATGAGTTCCCAAGTTATTTTGCTACTAGGGTTTCGATATTATTCATTCTTCCTGTGCTTTATGCTTTGTCTCTGAAACTATTTAAGATAATAAAATAATTTACAACTGTTTACAAAATTTGCTTATTCTGAGACAATTTTAAGCAAAAACTATTTTTAATTATTATTTCTGCAGCAAACATATAACAAAACAAAATAATAAGAATACCAAATAATAACAATACAAAACCACATATTGTGCGGTTTTGAGGAGAAACTCCTCCAGATTAAAAGACTAGGGCTATCTGTTGCTATGGTAACAAATGAGAGCACATTTGTAAGGGGTGCATTGGAAGAATGAGATAGTTGATTGGTTTATTAGTCTTCAGGATTCCTGTTTAAATTTTTGAATTATTTTTAAACAATTACTTGCCTTTTCTTGGGGAAAAAAATTACCTAAATAATAGGCTTAAGTTGAATCTTTTTTTTTTATACCCGATATGCGTTTATTTCTTTAGATTTTACCTGCTGTCTATTGGAAATATTTTTTCTTATGTTGATTAAAAATATTTTTTTTAATCAACCTCATAAAAAGGGATGAAAAATTTAATTATTTATCTGTTTTTATCATTATTTTTTTATTCTGGAAAGTAAAAATATTTATCTTTTTTTAATCCCTATATTCAGTAGAGGTTTGACTTAGGATTCTTATACGTAACTTTTCTTTTTCATGCGATAAATTATAAATAGTTGTTTATTTTTTTGTCTGCATGAACTGGAATAAATATTTCATAAACTGGATACATCATATCCTTTTATTACTGTCTAAGGAAATAAATAATTGACATATTAGTGAAACTATGGCTCTTCGCCAATAAATTTTAAAATCTAAATTTTCTGAATCAAACATTTTATTGCAATTCAAAAATTAAATAAATAAAATTCTATGGATGATTTTGATATTAAAATTTATTCTTAAGTTAACACTAGCCATAATTATTAGTTTGATGTTTGTTTTAACAAAAAAACAATTTTCAGTTTCAAATTTCAATTTTTTTTTGTTGCTTAGGATTTTAAAAAAGGTATTTCTTGTTTTAAATGTTAATTTAGCTTGCCCTGATCCTGTTAAAAATTTTGAAAGTGGCGTGTCTCTTAATGAAAATTTTTTATTGCTCATATGGGAGAAAAAAAAGCATTCCTCAAATTTTGACTGCTCTATGTTTTTCCCACTTCCAATGCTGCTTCTAATTATTCTAGAAGCTTCATTGTAAGTAAGATAGTAATAACAGTCTGCAGTGTTAGAAAAAAAAAAGTTTTTTAAGTATAATGTCTCTCTTCATATTTCATTTTAACTTGAACTACCCTCAAAAATGAACTATATATGATAAAAATTAAGAATAATGTACATAGACAAGAATGGGTTTATTTTTATGTGCTGATAAAGTAGATGTGTTTTATTTTAATAGGCTGATAAAGTGGATGCGTACCTTCACAATGTTTCGACTAACTTGGACAACCATTTTCCACATTTGGCTTGCTTTGGAACTTGGGTTCTTTACCACATCCTAAAAATAATGATTCAATATGTTTTGTCAGGATTTGAATTGGAACTATACTCTAGTCATGAATATACCTACATATTTTGGTATGTTTCTTTCTCTCTTGGCCAATTATTAGAATTTTTTTTACTATTTTTCAGAGAATAATTTTGTATTATTTTGATTAATGTTTTTTTGATGATTCAAATGCTTACTTTTTCTAAAAGTTGTATTTCATAAGTCTTTATTGATTATTAACTTGACTACCACACTTTTTTTTCTCCCATCCAATTTTCATAAAGTAGAGTATGAGTCATTCAAAGGTTTTCCCTGTGCTGTTACCTCATCAGAACTGAATCCTGTGCCCTCGTGTGTTACTGTTCTGAACACAGTAGAGCCAGGAGAATACATTAACATAGCTGCTAACTCTACTAGAATCTAGATCTTTCCAGTAGACTAATGGATTTTGCCAGTTTCTCCTGGTCTACTGGTTTAATTAAAATTCTCTTGGTTTTTGTACATTTTAGAAAATTTCCTAAAAAAAATCCCCATTGAAATAGAATTTTTGTACTGATTATTGCTTGCTTGCTTGAATATTTAAATAAGTACTACTAATACATAATGAAGCGAACCTCATTTGTAGAAATCAGTTTAAAACTTTTTTTTGTTCTGGAATGTTCAATTTATATATATTCAGAGCTCACTTTTTAAATTAATTTTAAAAAATCTTAACTATCCTAGATGAATTAAATGCCTAATAATATTCGAAAGTATGAGTTTACATAATGCTTAACATTTCAAATATGTTTAATGTCAATCATAACTGGAAAATATTGCAGTTTTTTTTATTTTGATGACTATAAAAAACCCTAAAATTCCCTATGTATAAAATATTTAGTGCATCATGCAATAATTATCATGAAATTTATATTATTTCTTTAAAACTACTGGATTTTTTCCTATCCATGTTGACAGCTTTGCATTAATTACAATTATATGCAGAGAAAAATATATTGACTACCAATTTCTCTTACCCACAGTAGGAAATAAAGGGTTATATGATAAAGATTATATTTCTATCTATTTATCCACATAATTTATGGAGAAAAAAAATTTTAAATAGAAAATTTTGACAGATTGCATTTTTATAGCTTTTTTTCCCTCTATTCTTAAAAACGTCATTTGATTAAAAAACAATTTAATTTCAGTTAAATGCAGATTATTTGTACAATATTTTTATTCGTTTTTTTTTTTTTTTTTTACTATTTCTTTTTAGGATGACTTAGTTGTTGAAAAGATGTCATTTTGTGTTATTGATTAATAAGTTTTTCCTCCAGAAGTGTTTCTTATTTTAGGATAATTTGTTTATTAATTTTGTAGCTAAGTGTGTAAAATATTACGTTTCAATTCTTTATTTATTTAACTAAATTTTTTGTTTTCATATTTTGATAAAAAGCATTTTTAGCTATTTATTCAATACGATTTAACTTAATAAATGTGAGTTAACCATAATTAAACATGGATTGTTTATATATTATTATATTTCGGCTAGGCCTATTTTTATTTATAATTGTTCCAAAACTGTCAATAACTCTGCAGCCATCATTAAAAATTATTCCAACTAAATATTAAATTTTGAGTATTCATGTTATAAGTATCATTTATTCTTCTTACGCATTTTGCTCATTAATAATAACAAATTATTTCAATAAATTGTTAAAATATTAGTATTTTACTAAAATGTTTTGATAGGAATTATTAATAAACTTAGTTCACTTATTTATACGTGTCACAGCGTGTCCTGTGTCTTGCACCACACTCTACATATTATGCTGTAATACATTTTTATGAAAATCGATTCAATTATTTTGGTACAACAATCTCAAAGAAAAAACTTCCAAAACTTGTGATAATTCTTTTTGAAATTTTACCGTGTTGTTTCCCATTAAATAAATTACCTTTCAAAATGTTTATTATTGTTGATTTTGAATTTATGTAGGAATTGGTTCTTTGATTTAGTTTAAAAGTTTCTCTACCTGAAATTATTTTAGACTGAATCTAATGAACAGAGAATAAAAAATGTGCTTTCATTGCTGAAATCCTTCATATTAATTAGTTTTTTTGTTTTCACTAGGTATTTGTATGAGTTTCTATATGGGTGGATGGTATCTGCATTATCAAGAGCTAATAGTTACCTCAGTGAACAAGAATGTAAAGCTGGTATGAACTTTTCATTTTTCTTTTCTATACTTATTGAAATCCAAAGTTTCTATTACAGTAGTGCTGATGAATAGATATATACTAGATACAAATGTTATTCCTACATGCTTTAGCATTATCTGTTTTGCAATGTTTAATATATTTTATGCTTATTGTAAAAAAAAAATTATGGGGACAAAATGATGGGCATACTCTAGCAACAATTTTACATTGACACCAGTTGGCCTCAAAATTGGCTCAATTTTGGTCCTATATGAACATGTACCGAAGGACCAATATTGAGATGTCTAGAATTTTCAATATTGGACCTATATAGGGCAAATATTGGTCTATATACGATCAATATAGGGCCTATATTGGCTGAATAATGAATATAAAAAATATCGGGTGAATCTTAAAATTCTATATAGGGCCGATGTTGGTTGCAGTGTCTGTAAAATATATGGGTGAAACAAACAATTCTATATAGGGCCAATAACGGAAAATAACGGCCCTTAGAATCATTATTGAGCCAAGATTTGTGAATATTGGTCCAATAAGAGCTCAAGTTATCTTGCTGCAAGGATTGTTGCATAATATCTTGAACTACTTTTCAGCATTTAACAGTTACAGCACAAAAGAGGGAATATAACTTAAGGTTTGATTAAACAATCTAATGGTTATAAATTATGAGAAAAAATTAGAACTTAAAACTCTTTAAAAATCATTTTGCTAAAAAACTATTCCATCTGTTGTGTTCTCATTTTACATTTCATAAATTAAAATTCTGTAATTTAGAAAGGTTGTAAATTTTTTGCCATAATAAAATTCATTTTATAATTACTATCCACAAAACTTGTTTTAGTTCCAGAGATATAGTTAAATATCAAATCATTAAAAAGCTTTCAACTTATCTTCTAATGCCCATAATACAACCAAGAGAGCAAAAAGAAATATATTTGCAAAATGTAGCAACTTAAAATGTCCTTTGCACCTTATATGTGAAAATCTGATCATTAGACCAAAAGAATTGGAGGTTTTTTTGTTGCTATATTCTGTATTTAAATTATTAATCTCACTAAAAAGCTTGCGAGCTTAAACAGAATTACTTGTTAATAATTAAATAATTACTGCACAATTAACCCAATAGTTAAAAGGTCGCAAAAAAAGAATTATAACTACATACCCAGGTGGAGGCTGAAATTAAACTAGTATTTTATTTACAGAAAAGTGATTTGATTTATGACAACACTACTGACATCTACATTAGCATTTGTGCTGCAAAGCATTTAAAAAAATTGATTAATTTTGAAATTTAAAGTGTGAAAGAATGATGTTTTATTTTAATTCTTTATTTAGTTTTAAAAATTTCAGCTTTCTTTGATTACAGAGTGATAAAAAAACTGAGTCATCTGATGATATGAAAAGAATATTTTTTTATTTTTAAAATGCTATACATTTATTTTTAGAACAAATGTCTCAAAAAGGAAGAAATTCTAAAAGGAATAAAAAAAAGAAGAGGATTCAACCACACAAGCGTGAAATTATACTTACTCAAGCATTACAAAATTTATGTGGCGGCTATTACAAGGTTAGTTTAATTTGCCTGACATTAATGAAATGTTTTGTAATTATTTCATCTTCTCTATGATCATTTGCAGATCTTACTCAAATTTTACATTTATTTCACCTTTTTGTTTTCAAGCTCATTTTTTTTTATTGTTTTTTTTTTTTTTTGTTATTAGTTAGTAGTATTATTTAAAACAATTTAAACAAAATTTGTCAAGAAATGTGATGATTTTTACTATTTTTTTTAAATTATGGAAAGTCATGGATTTAGGTCTTCGAAAAATCTAATTTTTAAAATGGAATCCCCCTCCCCAATTTCATCCTGTTCCAAATATCTGAATTCTTAACAAAATCACCATTCAGGCATATTTTATTAAAATATAAAATGATTATATCATGTTCTTTAAAAATTATGGTGTTCTTTCAAAAAATGAAAGAAAAAACATCATTTCTAGAGCGAATTATCTTTGAAACTCTTCTGTGATTTAAGAATTTTTATTATTTTTTTAAAATTTTATCGATTTAAAATTCTAGTTGAAGCAAACCAGTCATTGGTGAAATTTTTTTTTTTCCGAAATGAGAACAGAAAAATCAGTATTTCCTTCCTTTCTGATGAACAAGAAAAGTATCTTTAGAATATAATTCTGCAGGAAAAAAAATTATTTGCTTTTGTATTTTTTTAAGCTATTTTATTGTTTCAACTCTTTCTTTATTCTGTTTTTTAAATTTAAAGTCTTGATATGATGATGCAGAGTATAACACTTTTGGTTATACCTATCATTGCAATTTATGTTATTATAATGCTTTTTTAAATTTCTTGTATTTTTGTCAGAGAAAATTGTAACTTCGTTAAGTCATGAAAAATTTTAGGAATTAGTCATGGAAAATCATGAATTTGAAAATCTAAAATGTAGCAGATACCCTGTATTATTTAAAACACTTTCTGTTCTATAAAAGTGACTAACAATTTAATTCTATCAAAAAGGTTCAAAACACTTTTTTTAATGATCCTTAATTTTTAATTTCCTACAGTATATAATTTTTATAAAAAAAAATATCCCATGAGAAATTTATCTTGCTTTGTAATCTTGATTATAACATTAATTTTAATTCTTTTTTAATTCAAATATTAAAAGATTAGATAATTCTACATTGTTTATATACACAATAAAAGGGAATAATTTTAAGTTTAATATTAAAAAAAAACTTATTGATTGGATTTCCAAGATTTATAGAAACATTTATAACAAGTTTTCTTAATTCTTTAAATAACTTTATAAATTCAGTCTGATCAATAATATTAATCTTGTTCATTTTTGTTGAGTATACTTTTATAAATAACTTTTATTTAAATTAAAAAAATACACTCAATAGCTTTTTTAAATTATAGTTATCTAATTTTAATTTTGGAAAATAATTATTTTTTTATGCAATCAAATAAAAATATTATTAATTAAAAAAATAAATGTGCGACTCACTATTGAATGTATTTAAAATTCTTCATTAATTGTTTTTATGGTGGCTAATATAGTCAAGAGTTCTTTTTCATAAATTATTTTTCCTGATCATGTAAAAATTTTGATAATGTTTTAGCAATTTGTTTATTTTAAACATATATATCTGAAGAACTTTCTACAATAGGATGTGCACATGATAATTATGATTTTGTTATAAAATGCTTTAAAGGTGCTTATTTTTGTTGAAAAATTCGTCTACGCAACTTGACTTCAATTATTCTCATATATTTTTAAGGCAAACGATTTTAACAAAATATAAGCGGTGTTTTAGTGTGTACTCATTACTAATTTCATTGATAGTTTGTATGGTACCTTTTAGAAATTCCTATCATCCATCTAATACACATTATTTTGCTAGCATCCCAAAATTTTTACTGCTTGTTAGAGGGTGTTATCCCAATGTTGGGAACCTATGGTATAGATTGATGACAATTAAGGGTTCTTTTCTATGTCTTTCAGTTTTATAAGGATTTTTCATTTATGTCCAGTTCACTATAATAAAGTCTGCAATTAGAAATTGATCCTTTCATTGCATTAAGTATTGCTAATAATTTTGAAGTAGACTTTCAGATAATATATAAAAATTTGTTAGCACATAAATTATAGTTGTGGAGAAGTTAGTTTTCAGCAATAATTTTTTTCAAATCTTAACCTACAACTAAAATTAAACTCAGTTGTGCGACAGCCCAAAGAGAGCCATGGCCCATCTCTAGGGTGCATCTCCAAGGTCTCTGGGGTGCAAGAACAGATGTTCCGTTTGGGTGGTCAGCCGAACGTGAAACACCCAATGTTTAATTCCCAAGCATGCTTGGTACTAATTTTATCCACCCCCTGAAGGGATGAAAGACTGAGTCGACCTCGTCCGGCCCCCGAGGACCTGTGGCGCGAAACGCTACCACTCAAACACCGGGCGTCAGTCAAATATTAGCCAGTACAATAAAAAATGTATTTAATTATTTATAAAACTTATTTTTCCTTGCAGGCTGTTTGTGGATTCAGTTTAGATGGAAAACTAAAGCGACCCTGTGTGGAATTTGATAACGAAAGAGTCCGCTATGAACATAGATTTGCTCCTTTCAACTCAATCATAACTCCACCCCCAGTACCATACTCTCAATTCAAAGACGTGGCAGAAATGTTGCAGTTTCATTCAACTCCAACTGACCTTTATATGGACGCCTGCAAATGTTTTCATCATGCTCGTCTTAATCTTGAAACATTAGCGGATCCTAACGAAGAGGTTTGTTTTATTTTATCCTAAATGTTTCGCTATGTGATATTAAAACAAGATCTTGATGCAGGGATGTCTTTGTGATAGAAAATGGCAAAAGCAAGATACCCTGCTTATCTTCCATGCACTTATAGTGTGTTTCTAGTTTTGAGCTTTTCCTGATACAATTCCCATTCGAGAATTAAAACTCTAAAGATGAACAGTCTATTATTTTTAAGTTTGTACCACATTTAAATAATTTACTAATTATTATTATTTCAGATGCTGAACTTATTAAAAGTTGCTAAAACTAACTTCATTGTTATGAAGCTCCTACATAGTGGTCATAAAGAAGAATCTAAGGTGACAAACTTTTACAATCAAAATTATAACTATGGAAAACTTTCCAGGCGTGAATACTAACTTATTTATTTTCTTCCTATAGGATCCACCAGAGTTTGATTTTACTGTCCATAAGAATTTTCCCACACTAAAAGTGATCTGAATTGTATTTTATGTTGAATTGAATTGTATTGATGCATTAATTTTTTTTTTTAATAAAATTGTACAGCTTTATTGTAATTTGACTTAAATAAATTCAAAGGTTTGTTTCTCTTTTTTTCACATTTATTAAAAGAACTAGTTAACATTCTTTCTTAAATTATATATAATCTCAGGATACTTTACAAAAATGTTGTATCTGTTAAAAATACCTTCATTAAAATTCGATCAACTAAATAGGTCAATCAAATGTTATAAGATTAAGCTACTTGAAATTGGAAAAGAATTTCCCACAAAAACAGGACTTCGATGAAGGGAAAAAAATTAATTTCTTAACCGCTTCTCCTAGAAATTTTTTGGGGAAAAAAAAAATGCAACAAATCAACATTTTTTTAATGAACAGACAAAACTGAAACAAACTTAATACACAAGTTTTAAGTTTGAAATTTTAATTTTTTTATGTGCAAAAAACAATTTACCATCAGTTTACTATTTAAGTTATCTTGGACAAATGAAAAAAAAAAGTTAAATATTAGTCTTTGAATTATAGTTTTTAAAACAAGGGACAATACAAAGTGATAATTAAAGTGACACGCCATTTTTTTTTTCTATGTAAATTCAGCAATCATCATATATACAATCGCACAAAAATTCAACAGCAAAACTCCCAATCACAGCAAATAATTATTATTTGATCAGAGGTAAAAATAAATTACACACTGCTGTTATAACAAGCATAGACACCAATAACTATAGATTTAAGGAATCGCTATAAAATTACAGAAAGTTAACGCAAACAATAGATTAAATGTTACTTTTTTTTTTTTTTTTTTTAAGTTGTAGAATTTATTTTCTTGGAATAAAAGGATAAACTTCTTTGTGGGTATATTAACAAAATTGTATTCTGCAATTCAATTAAACATAATAATAATGATTCTTCAAAAAGATACCACAAAAATTTCAACAAAATTTTTGTTAAATATGGAATTTTTTTTTATCAGAAAATACAGTTCTTTATCAACGTGAAATAGTTAAATCTAGTACTAAGCTATCTAACCTATCTATGCTATCTAAAACACCAATGCATATGTGTATGTCACCAAACAGATGAAATTTCTTTCTCGCATTGGCAACAAAAAACTAAAAGTTAAAATATACTCAATAAAAAAACCCCTACACAACTAGACTAGCTAATCAATACAGCACTGAATGTTTTGAATAGATTAAATATTTTAAAAGCTTTTCCATACGTGTGATCCCAGAAGCAGAAAGTGCCTAAAACTGCGACGTACGTCGCAGAACAAACAAAGTCCTGCAGAACAATTTCTATCTTGATAACTATCCCTCCCCCGCCCACCCACCCCCCTCCCGTAGTCTTGCAGAACTATCCCCTATCTCATACATTCTTCTGTAGACCATAATGACCTTGAAGGCTTAAAAGCTCAATTCCCCCCACTTTCCCCTCTAGTGATGAATAGATAAGGATATGACACTTTCCCATTGGCTCTTGTTATATAGGAATGTCCTAACTGGTCATCTGCTCAATGTATCACACACAACTTGTTAACACCAGCTACTACACTAAAATGTCTGCACGTGAGCGTGATAGAGTTGCTTGCTTTGAATGCGACGTGCATATTATTTTGAAAAATTTAAAAATTCATTTCCAGAGACAACACCCTGGGAAAACTGTAAAATACAATTCGGTTAGCGAAAAAAATGTATTTACTCTTATTCAATTGTCAAACAAAAGAAAATTGAACAATGAAAGCGGAGATATTTCTACAAAAAAAGCACATGTGAATGACTCTGCATTGTCGGAAGCTTGTACGAGCAATGAAATATCCGTAATTAATTCGGCTGGTGTTGAAAGTGAAAAAAGGGAAGAAATCAATCTTGCAATACAGCAAAAAGAAGTCACATCATCTAGAAGCAATTCAACCATTGCCGTGGATAAAGATATAATAAGTCAACTTATGAATTCCATAAATGGTAAGTAAACATTTTATCTTTAGTTTTTAAATATTTACTTTTTTTAAGTAAATTTTTGCTTTCGTTTCGTTTTTATTGAAGAAAAATGTTACAATTCCCAGCACTTATAATTGAAAAAAAGCGATGCATACTACTTTTAAAAAATGTTCTTATTTAAATTTTTAATAATCTAAATAAATCTTTAGAGAAATAAAAAATGCAACCTCACGTTAAAATTCCCGTTTTTATGTCACTAAATTTTCAATCATTAGTGTTATGAGCGCGCAGGTCCAATATTTTTATAGGTCATGGTTTTGGGCAAGATACGAGTGAGGAACTGTACAAAAGGGATTTCTTCGCCATACCTCATTAGAACCAAAGAAGAGACTTTTATTTTCTCATGAATCCCCTAAAGAATTGTTTTTCTGATAAGCTGCTAATATCAATTAACTTAAAGGAGTGGCACTCTGTTTTCGTTTTCTCTTTCATTATTTACGAGGGGGTGGGGTAAAATGCATATGCATTGCACACGCATATCAATGAATGTCTGAGTTACGGAACTTGAAACTTTCGTTTCTAAAAAAAATAAAAGGAGAGAATTGTTTATTAATTTAAACATAAAATTATTTGTTAATAAAAACAGCGATTATTTTATGAAGCAGATAGCAGCTTTCTTTTTATAATTTTGATTCTGTCTTTCTGATTCCACTGCATCTAATAGGTTTTTTTTTCCTTACGGTAAATTTTGTACTCAATAAATGTTTTTTTATTTTAAAAAAATAAATTTTAATATTAAGTTTATTTTTTCAATTTCGTTGATCTTATAATATCCTGTCTTGCTCCAGGTTTTAATATTTACGTTACTGCCTTTTTAAATATAGTTTCCGTTCGATAATTTTCAAGTGTTTTTATTTAGATTAATAAGCTTCTTTTTTACTGTTTACCCTTGTATAAATAAGTGATTTATTGAGTTTTTTAATCATTTGTTTTGTTTTAAATTAGTTAATTTGGGAACATTAATTATCAAAAAATAAACATGTGAATGTTGTATTTTTTTAAACTTGTTTTTCTTGTCTAAACTTGCAAATGTTTTTATCTTTTTTAATGTTATTTTTCTACTTTTTTTTTTTTAATTTAAGAGATCTTTGCTTCTTTTTTTCTTATTTTAAAATGTGTTTAACTTTTTCTTGTAATTTGGGTCTGATATAACATAGGTACTTTTGGGCCGATCCAAAAACAGGGAAATTCAGACATTCGGGATAGCGATAGTCGGTTAATTGGTTCTCTACTGTAATTGAATAATATACACTAATATTATATTACAAAGACAGTACTGAACTATTTATAATTTTTGAAGTTCAACTGTTGTATGTAAAGCAAAATTAAAGAAATTAACATTTTAAATGGTGTATTTTAATTCTTATTTGCCTAGAAAGAATCATTTTTAATTTAATTATTTTTAGATTATACCTGTTTAAAAGCTGAATTTTTTTTCATAAATAGTAAAAATCTGCAGTGAAACCTGCAGTATTATAAACATGTTTTTATTACATTTCTACATTTTTCACTATTTGTAGTGCTTTTTATTTCTGTATTTTTGAGATTCAACTGATATTAATTGGGCAGTGTAATCAATAATAAAAATATTGAAAAATTTTGCTTTAATAAATTATAAAAATAACTTAATGGCTAAATTAGTAATTCTGTCATAATTTAATAAAAATATTATACTATTTTTGACATTTATGTTATAATTATTATTTTTTTTAAAAATGTTCAGCATTATTCAATTATAACTGCTACAAAATATTCTGTGTATTTAGACAAATGAGGGAAAATAATTAAATAGGGAAAATTGCAATACATAAAAAGAAGTTGAGAGCTATAATTTTAGTTTAATAATTACTATTACTACTAAAAAACTGAAACAAAATGTTGGAGTCTCTGAAAAATTATATACATATTTTTATTATTGATGTCACTTTTAATTTCTTTTTTGTACTTATTTTTCAGATCTGAAGAAACAGGTTGAAGAATTAAAGGCAGTAAAACCTCAGAGTTCATCTCCTCTGCACAAGTCTACGTTGGTGCCCTCTCTCTCTTTAACATATTAAGAAAAGTCTGATCTTTTATCTTCTGCACGTACAGTTGATGCCCTATTGAAATGGGTGCCTGATGGAATGTTTTTAAAAAGTGACAATGGTCTGTTTTGCAAAGCTTGTGGCACTACACTCAACTATGATTTTATAAATGAGGGAGCCATTTTTGATAATGATTTATTGCCAGACTCATTTCGTCATCTGAAATATGATTTAAAGCGCCATCTTGCTTCAAAAATGCATGAAAGTAAAAGTAAAGATCTAAAAATTAAGGAAGAAAGAGAAAAAGAGTTAAATGAAATCGGCAAGCAAGTATCTTTGAATTGTGCAGCAGCTGCATATTTGACATATAAATTGGATACATCTTATTTAAGTTACGAAAGCATTATAGCTGAATTCTATAACTGTGGAATAACAGTAGGGCAAAAAAACCATTCAAAAGAATTCCCTCGTTTGTTTCTGCCACATATATGTTCAACTTTAAGAAGTTTGATTTTGTCATACATTGTTAATGAGAGTCTACCAATTGGTATTATTGCAGATAAAATGACCGTGAACCACCGAACACGCCATATTGTAGGGATTCGAATTCCTATTCTTGATGTTAATAATTCTCACATGTTTTCTAGCATATACATCGAGCATCACTTCTGTTCAGATGTAACTGGGAAAGGGTTATGTGAAAGTATTTTAAAATCTCTTGAAAAGTTTGGCTTAACCTTGCCATATTTAAGGAAACATCTTGTTGGCCTTGCAGTGGATGGACAGTACATCCAGTTAAATGTCAGAGAGCATCTGAAGAAAAAACTTGTTCTTACAAAAGATATGCTTGTCTCTTGGGATCCCATGCATAGATTAGAACTATTGCAAACACATGCTAATATTCCACATACTATACAAGAAGCAGTAACATTGGTCAATAATTGCATGAAAGAATTCATGTGGGGAAAAGCATATGAATTGCTTTTACAAAGTGCAGATGATACTGGTGCCTCATTTTATAAACCCAAAATTTTTAAAACCTTAAAGTTTGTCTCCCATTCCAAAGAAGTTTTCAACACTTTCATCAATGATTACAAAGCCCTTGTTGCTGCCTGTGAAACAAGTGGAAATGATAGCCTCAGAGACAAATTGTTGTGTAAAAGAAACTTATTCAGTATTCTTTTATTTTCAGATGTAATTTCATTATTAGCATGTACATCAAAACTGGTTCAGACTTCTGATCTTTTACCATGGGAATATGCAGACCACATCACTAACCTGAAATCTTCATTGCAGATTGTAAAAGAGCATTTTATCCTCATTGCAAATGCAGAAAGCATGAAAGAATTCCAAGATATGGTGAAGTCATTGCCTTCTTCATTGTTTAAAAATACAAAGAGTGCATCAGAAATGTTTGGCCAAGAAAGTATGTTTCAAGGAGTTCCTCTGCCAGATTTGCCTGTTAGCTCCAAAAAATTACGCTCTGTCTTAAATAATTCTGAGCTTTCTATATTTTCCTCAGATGCAATGCAAATCATAATCTACATTGATTCCTTGTTGGAGCAGCATAAAATATATTTTGGAAAAGAGGAAAATGTGGATATTGTCATTAAACAAATGAAAATTCTCTTTAGCTTTGACCACTTGCTGTTTCCCAAGAATGATGTTGCTTTTGAAGAGGAACATTTCAGCACATTTATAAGTAATGTCCCTCTCCCATATCTTTGCCATTCTGAGGAGGATATTAATGAATTAGCTTTTGGCTATACTATTTTTCTAAAATGGGTACATAAATTTTCAGCTGACAGCAGAAAAAATCAATTACAATTTTCATCAAGCGAGCTTCTAAAGCAAGCAGTAAAAGAATTGAAATCAGAAATTCCCAATTTTATAAAGTTTATCATTTTAATATTTTCAATTCCTATTTAAGAAGCGATCTGTGAATCGTGGGGATCCATGATTGACAGAATTGTTTCAAAAAGACCAAATGCTTATGATGGAGATGAAGAAGTTGCTGGTACAACAGATCAGCGAATGTTTGTCTTCGCAAATGGTGCACCACCTGGACACTTGTCACTGCGAAAGATTTTCAAGGCAGCCCTAATCTTATTGTTTGGACCCTCTTATCATAAGCATTTTATCAGTAACTCATCATTGTCATTATCAAAATTTTATACATCAAAAGTGAATTGAAAAAGTCACAAATCAAGAATGTTTGCCTTGGTTCAAAAAATAATGTAACTGTTTTAAATCCTTTATTTAAATAAATGATGATCCTGTGTTTAAATAAATGAAAATTAAGTACTTTAACGTAAACTTGAATTTTTTTGCAATGAAATGCTTGCAGAACATTTACATAAATTAATAAGTCCTGTTGCAGAACGTTTGAAAATATTCTGCTTCTGGGCGTGTGATACGAAGTGATTTGTAAACATAAATAAGTTAAACAACCGTGACATATAAACTAATAAAAACATTTGAATTTACATAAAATGCTTGTTGCGACACTCGTGAATAAAATTATGACAACTGAGGCATGTTATTTAGTCTTTTTATCAGTTCCGCGCTGAAACAATTACGGAATTCACTACTGTATTTATCAAAGAGCGCATAAGGAGTTTCGTAATATGTTTTGTCCGGATAATCATCACCTGCTTTATCGAAAGTATCGGACACGACTCGGAAACCATTGGCAGATAATTCAACGCACAATTTCTGCTTTTCTCGTGTTTCAATGTTGAAGAAGATTCGAGACTTTGTCTGAGGTAAACTTGAGGAGATGGCTATGCTATTAAGTGCAAAGCCAACATCTTGAATCACATACTTTGCTTCTTCTTCCCACTCTATAATCTTTTCATCAGCCATTGGTTCCTAAAAAATAAGTTTCAATTTCATTATTTAAATTATGCGTATACAGGGTATCTGCTAAATCTAAAACTTTTAAATCCATGACTTTTACCATTAACTTTCCATGACTTACACAGGATCATTCATTATTCAATTTAATCAACAAAAAAATCTGTCTAAACGAGTGTAACTTTTTTTCTTAATAATATTGTTTTATCTGAGCAATGCTTTGCCAATTTAAACAAAAGCAATAAAAAAGAACCGAACAATTAAGCAAAGTGAAGAGCAAATAACCCATCAAGATACACATAGTATTTGCATATAACCTTTCTTAAATAGTATTTACATAGAATAAATCTTGTATCGTTAATTCATAGATATAAACAGGGTGTTCTGTAATTGCCCACCAGCAGAATATATTTCTAAGAATCCTTATCAAATATAAACTTCAAATTTACATAAAGGATCAAAAATTAATGTTGAATCAATTTAAAAGTACTATCAAAATCAAACAAATCATTAATGAGAAAGTCAGTATTTTTATTTTTTATCCGTCTTTGAACAGCCGACCCAATTTTGGGTTTACGTTAATTCATAGATATAAACAGGGTGTTCTGTAATTGCCCACCAGCAGAATATAATTCTAAGAATCCTTTTCAAATTTACATAAAGGATCAAAAATTAATGTTGAAGCAATTTAAAAATACTATCAAAATCAAACAAATCATTAATGAGAAAGTCAGTATTTTTATTTTTTATCCGTCTTTGAACAGCCGACCCAATTTTGGGTTTACGTTAATTCATAGATATAAACAGCGTGTTCTGTAATTGCCCACCAGCAGAATATAATTCTAAGAATCCTTTTCAAATTTACATAAAGGATCAAAAATTAATGTTGAAGCAATTTAAAAATACTATCAAAATCAAACAAATCATTAATGAGGAAGTCGGTATTTTTATTTATTATCCGTCGTCAGGGCCCGACTTAGCCTAATTGGGGCCCGGGGCAAAAACCTCTTTGGGGGGCCCCCTCTGCTTCACTTTTTCAGTAATGGAGAACCTAACTTTATGGAAGTATTTAAACTTTTCACCTCATTAAAAATAACAAGAAAAATGACTAGAACCTGAAATAGCTATAAAGTCCACCCCCCCCCCTCCAATGGTCAGGCGAAATATCATTCTGTCCTTGTTATTGATTTTCTTACAATTCTATGTCCATCATGCCAAATGCATTTTTCTGATTGTTAACTTTCTCATCTAGCTGTGAAAAATTCATATCCTTGCTGACATTAGGGCAGAATTCGGCAAAAATTTCACAATTACGATGGCTCAATTAACCCTATCAGAAGCCTGTATTTTTGTAAGAATATCACATTTTGCGAAATGTAAAAATACAGGCTTTTGATGGGCCAAATTTGTCCATAATAGTTGTGAAATTTAAGCTGAATTCCGCCCTAGAAAGCTATGGATTTACGAAATATAGTTTGAGTTCATAAGATAGAATAATGAAGAAGCTAACATAAAACAGACGAATTTTACTTTGTACTGATATTTTGTTTAAAATAAGTTCATTAAAGAAGGAAATGTAATATATTCTTCGATTTGGGGGCCCCCTTACATGCGGGGGCCCGGGGCGGCTGCCCCGTATGCCCCTGCCTTAGTCAGGCTCTGTCCGTCGTTGAACAGCCGACCCAGTTTTGGGTTTACGGCTACTTATGTTCAATTCCATAGCTTTGTAATTTGGGAAGGAAACTCCTAGATCACTATCTCCAGAGGTATGATTTGTTATGGGAACATGGAGGACTTTGTGACTCTGAACGTGCATCAGTTACCATGAACTACACAGAGAGTCTTCGACCGACAGGGATCAAATCCAAGAACACTTGGGCATCGGCCCAGTGTCCTACTGACCAGGCTATCCTGGCCTAAGAACATGGATATAAAAATTATTTAATAATGCCTTTAAAGAACATTTACAAAGTTAACATCTTTTTTATCTGGCAAACTCAATTATGCTATTTTCAAAAGGTCAATTCTAGTGATCATAATAATTTAATTTCAAAGAAACAAAAATTTCAACACCATTTCATGAATTGGACAAATATGGATTGATTGCGACGTTTGCTTTTAAAATCTCGTAAATACAAACCTCAATTTGTGATTTTTAAACACAAATTGCAGAATATAAATCCCATTGTGCGATTTTTAAAATCACTTTGGATTATTGATTTTAGAGTTGCAGTAATATGGATCGCAATATATAATTTTTAAATCATGTGGACACAAATCACAATGGGAGATTTACTCTTTGCTTGGCAGGTTTAAAGACTACTATACTCAAAATCCAAATGATGTACTGGGAGTTTCCATGATTTTTTGGCATTTATCACTGAAAAGCCTGACTTTCCATGACAAATTTAGATCAAAGTCGTAAACCATTACTTTCCCTCAGTGGCGTGCAAACCAGGGTGGCAAAGGGGGCAGTCACCCCCTCTGAAATCTAAGTGAGGGGGCGAATAATGTGCTTCGTCCCTTCTCAGATTTAAACATTCGAAAATTAAACAAAAAAAAAAGGAAAGCTTCAAACTGCTTACTACTAATGAAGCTATCATTAAATATTAGTAATACTCATTTAAATATTCAAGATAGCAATATATTACATAAAAATTCGATTGCAATAAAGATTTCTATTTAGATACTAACTCGATTCCAGAGAATTTTCTAATATGTACAAAATCCAGTAACCTATAGGTAAATCCAAGGGTTGGCAGCTATGGATCACAAAAGGGTAGAATGATTGCCAAATCTTGGAAACTTCAGTTCAGAAACATTAGATAAGGAGATCAACTCGAAGGGTATAATTAGTAGCCACAGCCAGGCAAACTTCTAAATATTTTTTTTCTTTTCAAAATAATGATGCAAATAGATACAAGGTCGACGACTTAATAATATATATAGATAGATAGATATTATAAGCTTATCCTAGGAACTATATTAATTCGATAAGGTCGAACCATAAAGTGTCGATCACAAAGAGAGAAATTATTGTTAATCACAGCTTTACTGTAATGTTTAGTGGTCTAAAGGGAGGAATGCAGATTGTAAAAAATTGCGAGGTACTCTCTGCTTCAGCTTATAGCTCTGTGTTTCCATTAATGAAGTTTAGGATTGAGGCTAAATAAAGTCAGAAACGGACTATAGGTGGCGCAGAGCTGAGTCACTACTTATGGCAACACTTCGCATGTTTTCACTACTAACGTGTGGAGAGTAATAGAAAAAGAAAGTATGTTAGATTCTCTTGATTTTCAAATGTATGGTCTTTACTACACTAAAAATCTCTGCAAGCTCCTGACTAGTCCGGGTTACAGTTTCTTGGTGTGAAACCATTTGGCTCATAACGTGATCATTGAGTTTTGAGACCCTCTTGATTCGTATTTCTTGAATACGTGTATTTGTAACCCGATTTATTATTTGTGTTTAAAAGGAGAATCGTCATTTGAAGACCTATTATTTCAAGACGTAAGAATTGTCATTTGAGGAATCGCTGTAAAACACTTCTTACATTGTTTACAAAATACTAACTTTGAAATTTAAGCCTTAATGAGAGTTTGTAAAATGAACTTGATCTCGCTGCTTGAACAATATGATAAAGCAAACGTATGATGGTGGATGGCGAGGGCTGGATCAATCACTAAGCACATTCGTAAGACACCTGAAGTAAATGGGGCACCACAAAGCGCCAATGAAAATAACAACAACAACAAAAATTCCCGGAAATATTTTTTTTCGCACTTTAATTCGATTATAAGTTCTTACACGCGTTCATGGTTTTTTAAGCTAAACTACTATTGTGTTTTAATTATTTTAATCTTGAGCAAAGGAAGAAAAAAAAGTTGTGTACTGCCGCTATCCCATCACAAAATGACCAATGCTTTTTCTTAACAGACGACCACCTACATAGTCAAGGAAAAGTAGAAATCTGAAAGACAAAACTAGAGCAGGGAAGAAGCTTTGTGTAGACAAGAGTAATAAATTGATTTTCCACACAAACTTGCTAAAGCACCTCTTTGAAACATCTTAGGTACCACTAGACTGTCCTATCCTCTACTTTTGCCTTTTTCTCAGCAAAAAATACTATTCCTCTATATCAGTGTTTCCCAAAGTGATCCTCCATATGGACCCCCAGTGGTCCGTGATACCATTCAGGGGGTCCATGAAAAATAAAACTGATTTTGGAGTCCCTGAGCAACGTCAGGGGGTCCGCGTGAGGTTTAATATAAAATAATAAAATTGTGATTGGTTTTTATTATTATGGAAATTAAGATAAATAAAATAGTAGCAATTTTTACGTCTTATGTAAACTATAAATAAAAGTGGACGTTCAAAAGTATTAACAGTGGTTTGTTACAAATTAAACAGTTGATTTACAAATTTTCTTATATCTTTTGTTCCCTTTTTAAGCGATAACAGTATGAATTAGTCGAAGAAAAAACGCTGAAAATACAGTATTGAATATTTGAAATATGTCTTTATATCTTCACGAGGAAATAGTACTTTACCTGTATGTCTTCTATGTAATAAAACTATAATAAGTGATTCAATGAAACATTCAAAGCTTAACAAACAATTGATAAAAATCTATAGTGACAAAAAGATACAGATTTAACTATTTTTCAAACAGTCAAAGAAAAATATCTGAAAACACCGTCACTGCAACAACTTATAGGGACAACATCTAAGCGATGTGACGATGGATTGCATGTTTCTCATAATTTCGCATGTTTCTATATTTTACCTCATTGTAAAGTCCGGAAAGCCTCACACTATTGAAGAACTCATTTTACTAGCTGTAAGTGAGATAATACTCACCGGGTTGCACAAACCAGCTTTTAACATTGTAAAAACAATTCCACCGAATAATAATAATGTACAAAGAAGGATTAAGAAAATATCTCAGCGCGTAGAAAATTCTTTATGCGAGTACTTAAGAATATCCGAATTTTCTATAAAGCTTGACGAGTCCACTTATCCAGGAAACGAAGCTTTTACTTTTAGCTTATGTAAGATTTGTAAAAGAATAAAAATTTTACCTACCAAGAATTGTTATTTGCTAAACGTTTGGAAAGCGATACGAAAGGCAAAACGCTATTGACTAAATTAAAAACTATACCCTTGACTATTATCATTTTTGTAGCTACTGACGGTGCTCCGGTAATGGTAGGAAGATACCGAGGTTTACTGGCTAATTTAAAACAGGCTACAGCTAATGTATTTTCAGTACATTTGCAAACTTAACGAAACTAATTTGAAACTACAAGATGAACAATTAAATTCAATCAAGACTAAAATCATAAAACTGCGTTTGTTGCAAAACTTTTTCTGTATAAACAAAACGTGGGAAGAGGATATTGTTCTCTCAGTTTCAGTGCCGTAATGAACTTCATCACAAAAATAAATAAATGATTAGAAATTAGTGTAATTAATTTGGGGCAAACATTGAGCCGGATATAAATACTCTCTTAAAATCTCATCACGTTCATCCAAGTCATTAATTTTTTTAATTTTATTTTAAACAAAAGATATAATTTCAATAAATAGTTCTTCAACAAAATGTTTTTCTTTTTAAATTTGTAATTTCTATACCGTATATATATATGCAGTTTTTCACTTGGGGGTCTATGGGCAAGTTTTGACTATAAAGAGGGGTCCATGGGTCAAAAAGTTTGGGAACCACTGCTCTATATCTTTAAGATAAGGCAAGCTTGAAACTTTTAAATTATCCTTCTTTTTGGGAACTTCTGTTACAGAAAAGCAGAGTGGAAGGGCTAATAAAAGAAAGGTTCTTTGATTGATTTATATTTTGAAAACTATAATTACATGATTAGAAGCGTACACTTTCAAATTGAACAATTGAAACATAAACAGATTTTAGAGTGCGACTCGATCTTGACTCAATGTGTTTTATGTCATATTCAAGGCGTTTTAGCTCAATACTGTGCTCAAAATTAAAAGCGAACGGTGAAATCAGACATAAAAAAGTGCTTTCTAGGAATAAACATATTTTTTTTTTCGCCCTTTAATTGTGGTAGAAGGGTAGCCGCAATGTGAAAATTATGGTCCCAGTAATTTATACAGGAGGGCCGTTCAAAGTTTTGACCCCTTCAAGATAATTTATCACGTGTTACGTATTTTGTTTTATCTCTGGAAATTGCTAAGCCATGGAGTCTAGCGAATCAAAAAATTTTAGAATTCATTTATCCGAATAAAATAATAATTATTATAATTTATTTTATCTAGTGAAGGGAATTTGAAATATAAAGTATTACATTTTTAAGTATATAATTTTCAACGACAAAATTTAAATGGAATTGGTTGAATAGTTTTAGAGAAATCAAGTTTATAATTTGTTAACTCAGAAACAATTCGACCTATTTCGTTCAAATTTTTTATCTGGAAATAATCAATGCACTTAAAACCAAACTTAAAACTTGCACCATGATCAAATCCAGTCATCACCAGGTGGATAGCTAATTTGCTGTCCCCCAGGTATACTTGATCTTCTGTCTTTATTGGGCACAAGTATGAGAGTTCATGCTACTTCAGGCTGTCCTCAGGAAAAGGTATCGGTTTTGTCCGCCATCCTATATAGTATGGTTATGAACTCTTTGCTAGTTCAGCTAGCCAATCTCGGCATTCCCTGTGTTGGGTATGTTGATGTTATTACTGTCAGAGGCAAGTATGGCAAAACAGTCTCTGATATCAAGAATAGTGAGTGCACTTGTAGAAGTAGTTAGATGTTGCTCTGATTCTGGCTAATCTGTTAACCTTTCCAAGATAAGTCTTGTGGTCTTCCCCAGGATATGGCGTCTTAATCTAGGTGATGTGTATTACTCAGATTATAGTTTGGAACCCGCTGAGACCAAGGGTAGGTTAGAAAATTTAAATTGACGGATAACCGGGAAAGAGCCACGATGGCTCAGGGGATAGAACGTTCTCCTCCCAATGGATGTTTTCAACACTAGGGAGCGCTGCAAGCCGCTTATACTTCCGGGTTACTGGTTCCGGTATATTTTAAAGCTATTTGGCTCACAACGTGATCATTGTGTTTTAAGATTCCTGCAAACGTAGTATTTGAATACTTATTACTAAACTTAATCTTGCTCCTGGAACAATATGCTAACACTAACGTAAGATGGTGGACAGCTTGCAACACGAACAAACAGTAATAAACAAATGGAAAGAGGCCAAATCAAGACTGCCAAAAAAGCGAGTTATTCAAAATCTAGCAACTATGTCACCTTTTTTAAGAATATATCTCTAAATAACTAAAACAAATTTTCACTTTAAACTCACCAGAATTACATAATAACGTTAATATCTTATGAAATACGGCAGATTTGAGCTCAGAAATTATCTGATTTAATCCTTTTATTGAAAACAAAATTATCCGTTTGAAAATATCGCCTCGCAGAATAACATGTAGTAAGCAACTGCAAACTTTCTAACCGGAACTGACCAGGCATACAGCTAGAGATTGTTATAGTTCACATTTCTACTGAAAACACCATCCATTTGCCTTCGAAACCCAGTCGATACGATTTCCGCATACGAGTTGCACCGACCACAGTGCTGACGTGAAATATCCTCGGTGGTAGACGGATCATGGGTTAGAGTCCCCTTGCCGCCGGACTAACCGTGGAAGGTTCTCGTGATCTTCCTCTCCATGTCACACAAATGCGGGTTAGCTCCATCAAAATCCTCCGCGAAGGCAAATTTCCCCAATACTCGATCCAAGAGTTCCCTTGTCTTCTGGATTGGGTTCAAAATTACAAGTACACGGAGTTGAACATTAGAAGTAGTAAACCAAAAAAATTGGGTCGGCTGTTCAATGGCGGATATAACCGGGAAAACTTTTGAAGTCAATGCCTAAACATTGAATTACGAGTGAAATTACGTAATAAATAGTACCTATAAAAAGTTTTTAAAAGAAAACATGTGTGCAGTATTTATTTTCCTGTCATAAATAATAATACAATGTCATCTCAAATATATTCCATTAAATTGTTCTTTTTTTAGCAGCCTTGTCATTTCATTAATTACTTTGTTTTTATTACAACTTTATTTGCAGGTTTTAATAAACATTTCACGGTTGTCGAATCAGAAAAGAAAAAAATGTCTGCCCTCTTTTCATCTCCCTAAAATTGGCTGAATATACAACCTCATATGCAGCATTATAGCTTGGTTGAGCAAAATATTTTTTCATCAGAAAAGATTATTCTGTCAACAATTTTGCTATCATGCAGTTTAGCAATTTCTTAAATTTCCGTAACCTTTTTAAATCTTATGCAGTTGTCAAACCTTGAACTTTTCTTTTGCAATAAGGTTGAAAATCCAGGCCTTCATTTAATACAACAAGCATAGTTCTCTGATTCAGGTTCTCTTCTGCAGCCATTTTATCAGCAGAACAATGTGGATTTCTTCGAAACTTTTGACAAGTTTTTTTATTGCATTCTTTAGTACGAACTGTGCGTGGACGACCAGATCTGAGTGGATCATTACAGCTATAAGTATCCACTAATCAATTTATAGCTTTAATATAAATGTTCTACGTTTATTGCTTAAAGATTCTACCTACCTTTAAAAATTACATGATCGAAAAGCTGTTTAACCATCAAGCTTTTCGATTCCATCTTTAAACTGATCCTAAGTATTTTGCCACAACCCATTTTAGGCCAAGCATAGAAATTTTATAAAATGTAGTATTACTTCTATTGAAATATGTTTAAATTACATTCATTAAGACAAAAAAAAAAGTTTTGTACATGAAAAAGAATATTTTATTCAAGAAATAAAATGGTGAGTATACGCACCATTGGCCAGATTAATGAATAATTCGTTTAGTTTAACAATTATATTTTCAATGGAAACATTTGGATGAAAATGGACTTAGTATTTGATGCATAAATGAATCGTGTTTTTCCCCCCCACTTTACATCGCCTGAGGGATTTGTTTCATGCTCACTTATTGTATGTCCGATTCTATCACTCCATACTTCTTTCGGTAGAGCTGCTGGACGACCTTTGTATGGATGAGTAACTTGTAATGCACTCTCACCAGATGGAATGTTCTTGGATTCAGATTTTAATAGGGCAATAGCTATATAAGATCTAAAGTCTACAAGTGACATTTTTGAGCTAGTTGAAATTCTATGTAGCTTCCATGAATTTACTATAATGCTATTAATGATGTTTGTAAATAATGGCCACCACCATTTCTTACCTTGAATCTTGATGCGGTAATTAGTTATGGCATTGTCATGTAGGTCTACATCTCCCATATGCTTATTGTAATCCGAAATAACGTTGGGTTGTGAAACTTTTTTTCTTTCTTTGCAACTGTATCGTTTGGCATTAACGAGGGGTGAAATGGTTCCGTTTTTGGTAACAGTCGTCACCACAGCATTGTAGTTCCATTTTATTGCGCATGTTTCTGCATCCTTGCTGAATGCAAAATCGTAGGAACCAAATTTTTTTCTCCATATTTTTGGAGTCATCCAATATATCCGTGTGGCCCACAATGGATTGCTGAGTGAATGCTTTATTTTACTCATTATGCAATAATGAGGTCTGCCTTTGTTTGTAATTTTGAACTAGATTTAAAACATAACTACCAACAAAGAAACAGTCACTCTTTCAAGCACAATTAAACAGACTCTATATTAATTAGGAAAAAAGAGAGGAAAACACATGCTATATATATATAAGATAATACAAATTTAAGAAAATTCTTCAAGATATGTAAAAATAAAATAATGAACAAATACAAAAATACTTTATTGTACACATGGCTGAAATCTTTCGACAATTTTTATTTTAAGTACCTCTTGTTTGCAACACATGAATATAGTTATAAATCTATTTATAAGTTTTATTTTTTTATAACAGACATTAGCATAGATCCCTAAACTTTATGATACTTAATTAATGCTAAATATGTGTTTATCAAATACGTTTTACAGTAGACTACTGAGAGTTGAGTAAGTATTTAGTTTAATATCTGGAAAACACTCAAAATTTTTTTACTAATTGAAATTATATTGTAAAGTTTACTTATAAAATTTGGAAAAGATCTTTATGTTTGAAATTTTATTTATAAAGGAAATTTTTTACACAGGGGGGAAGAACATTCTCTTATTATTCTACATAATTTTCTCCTTTATTTGTACTTCTGTGATTAAGATACTGTACAAATTGTTTGACTACATTGCAATTATAAATTTAGATATATAAATACGCATTAAATATTTTTTTAATTGAATGATTAGCTTTGCTGTTAATGAAAATATATTGGTTTACGAATTTTACTTTTCCAGACTATTTGCGACAACACAAATTTGATGGGTGAAGATTTAACAGCTGACATAGAAGATCAAATGTTTCCTCTTGTGAAAAAGAATAAAAAATTTTACTCAGTAGACGTCACAATAAGATAGATATACATATATTTATTCTGAGAATTATCTACAAATATAAAAAATAGTGTATAATAAAAACGATAAAAAAATTATGACAAGTATCACAGGATTAAAAATAAATCACAAAAGTTATGAATCGATGTCCCTGTGGCAGAATCGCAGCGACAAGGCAACTTTTTTGCAGAACGTTACAGAGTTCACGCAGAAAGATTTTTCCTTTGAAAAGTAAAAAATTTTCTTTTCCACGTAATATTTGAACCATGCATTTAGATTATCACTTTTTGTAGCGCTCAATTTACATCGATAGTATTGTAAATGGATGTAATATGTTTCCATTGTATTTTCAGCAATTATTGATTTTCTCGAGGTTTTTAAATATCCCAATATATTTCAAACGATATAGTAAATTCCCATCATGCATTTGAGAATTTACTTTTTAAGGCAATAATTGTATGGAATTTTTGGCAGTTGTTGGTACTGATTGCTCCATTCTTTTATATGATATTATTTATTAAAACCACATAATCTTGAAAAGATATTATTTATTATAACAACCTAACCCCGAGCGGCGATGGCTCAGGGGATAGAGCCCCCTTGCCATCAGGCTAACCATGGGAGGTTCCCGTGTTCTTCCTCTCCATGTAACGCAAATGTGGGATAGCTCCATCAAAGGCAAATTTCTCACAATACTCGATCAAGGAGTTCCCTTGTCTTCGGAATTGGGTTCAAAATTACAAGGCTACAGAGTTGAACCTTAGTAGTCGTAAACACGTAAAGTTGGGTCGACTGTTAAACGACAGTGATAAAAAATATTTAAAAAAAAACTAATCCCATTTTGCGTGATTTCGTCGTAAATTTTCTTTCGGGAATTACTACTGCTGGTATTATGCTCATTATTTTTTTATTGTGATGTTTATTTACAAAATGCAAAGAAGGAAATAATTTGTGCGTTCCCCTCTCCCCAACAAAATGCCAGAATATTACCCATAACATTAAAATAAAAAATTATTGCATGTTCAATTAAAATATATAATTAATTTTTTTGTAAAGAGAGCGCTTTTGTTATTTTTAACTAGTAACATATATATTTGTTATTATTAAAAGTACTGCAGAAAGATATTAGTGCTAGAGAGTTTTGTCACAGATAGCTCAAAAACATTCTGGCACCGGGATTGATGTGAAAAAATCACCAAGTCATGAAATAAATGGCATAAATTAAAAATCTTTTTCAGTAGAGCGATTTAGACAGGCTGCATACTAATAAATAGAATTTTCATCTGGGGCAACATAGGAAGTTTCAGTGACACTACCATCAGCTGAAAAGAAAATATCATAAAACATTTTATTTTTAAAAAATGATAATATATAATAACTGTTTCCCTCAAAAATTATAATACATAATGATACTATCAGCATGTCAAATTTCAACTCTATAGTTGCATTTTAGTGGAGAGCAGATTAACTAACATGCCTTTTTTTAATTACAAGCTTAACAGTAAATAATTGTTAAATTCGTAATTTTTTTTATTCTGTCGTACACCCTATACTTTTTCCTACACACCTTTGTTACTTCAAGTTTCTAAGTCTTGTAAATTTTAACAGTAAAACAAAATATACCATAAAGCAGAAAAAAATTACCAAAAAAAAAAAAAAAGGCATTTAAAAATCGCAATAAGTTTTTAAGATATTAGAATTACGAAAGAATTACTCTGTGTCAAGTTCATAAACAAATGGGGTCCTTTCAGCATGCCAAACTCCAGCACTACGGTTGCATTCCTGCAGCCTATAGAGCAACCCGAATGGTAATATTTCCAAATAGTTTAGCAGTTAACAATTCATGAACAAACTATCGATTGTTAGATTTTTTAAATTCCATTGAAATTATTTCGACAGATCTCAGTGATTTCAAATTTCTAAGTCTTATAGTTTTTGCTCAGCAAAATAAAAAATAACATGAAGTTGAACACACAAAGCAGTGTCGGCCCATAGCAATTTTAATCTAGGGAAAAAGTATAACCATTCTGGGCTTATGCAAGAAAACCGAACTGGTGTTCATACAGAAAAACTTTTGAGAACACTTAAATCAGGAAAGTCTATATTTTACTTTCTTTCACACAGATATTAAAATATTTCACTATATTTAATACAGTGAAACCTCACGGAAGCGATCACTCTATGTTCCACAGTAAAATGGTCGTTTTTATGGGTTTCCTCAATTGATTTAAAAATATTATCGAAGGCTCATGATTTTTTGCAAAGGATTTTAATTTTAGTAAGTGTCATTTTCTTGCTGCAGAAAGGCCACTTGTGTAAACATTGGCATGATAAAAAAAAAAAAAAGCAACTCATCATTAGGGACAAATTATTCATTCAAGGTGGAAATATGTAGTCAACGTGAAAAATAAATGAGCGATTGGTTGCATACAGGCACTAAAAGTGGGAAAATGTGCCCACGCGACAGGAATTAAGTTGCCAAATGGGTATCTAATGCCCAGGAAAAGGTAAAGATAACCACAATCACATCCCAATTTATAGATATTGGACTAGATTTTTGTATGGGAGATTTTAGTTGTTTGATGTCAGCTGACCAGCAAAATGAACTACAATGTTTGTTAGAATCTGACTTTGATTGAATATAAGATTAAGACCAGAAAAATTTGAAAAACAAATAAAAAGACAGTGAGTTATCTTTATTTTGTGATTAATTTATTTTTTACGATGTAACTCTGAACTTATAGAATCGTAAGGCTATATATGTTTCTTCAGTAAATAAGTATCACTCTCAATTTTTTGTTCTAATAATAAGCGTAAATAAAAAAAGATTTTTTTAAAATAATAGCTGTTTTCTAAACATAGATTTTATGCTTTAAAGATTATTATTTTTTAAGTGCATTTTCAAGCCCGTGATACTTTTTAAGAATGGATGGAGATCCATTTACTGTTCTGCATTTATAAAGAGGTTACTTTCTTTCTTTTAACTGCGAATAGTTTTTATTTAGTTTCAAGTTTTAATTACATATTTGGAAAGTCGGTTACGTGGTGCTTCTTAACAATATAACTGAGTAAATCTAGTGACATTTCATACTTTATAATAGGGTAGTGAATAAAAATCGGAAGTGTGGCGTATACTATGGATATGAAAATTGTAGCAATGCTTTTCGCGAAAGCGACATGTACAGCAGTGCGGTGTATATATATCGGAAATCACCGTAGTAAAATGCTGGACAGAACTAATTTGTTTTCTTTTTTTGAGACGGATATTGACATTTTTATGTTCTAATTTTTATCAACTTACTCCACATCCGCTTGAGTTGGCACAGGGTTGTGGGTTGACACTCAAAACTGGAAAAAAATTCCATGTGTTTACCTGTGCATATTATAGACAATATATTAAGAGGAAACACAATTACTCCGCTCTTGTGTGAGTTATAATGGGTTAACTATACTAGTTTTAATTGCTGGAAAAACGTAGAGAAAAAAAGGAACAGCTGAACATACTAAAATAATGCTATAGTAAATGAAATAGTTTAGTATAGTTGGAATATCATCCTTCAATATTCCATAGATTACGCATTGAGTGGACACCGTTTTTTAAAAGACGAAAATAAGAAACAGAATTTGCTGTATTTTCCCAGTTTTAAGAAAAATCAAAATTCCCTACATTTTCCCTGTTGTTTTAGGTGATTTTTAAATCCCCTGTATTTTTCAGGTTTTCCCTATTCTTTCAGTGGAGAGGCTACAAAAATATGTTCTACTTTTTATTTGTGAAATCATAAGATTAATAACAGACACCAAAAAAAGATACAGAAAAGTTGCACAACCTTAAAATAATGTGATGGCTTTTATTGCTAGTAATTGCTTTGCCATCCAGTTCTCAGAATGGAGAATTGAAGTGGATATGCAGCAGAAGATAAGACATAATTAATATTGGGGAGAAAATTAATATATGCAATTAAAACTAAATAAAATAACAAATTAAACCAGATATTCTAGATAAGCTAAGGAAACGGTAATATAAATTAAGATTGGCACAAAAAGAAACCCCAAAGGATTGGGAGCACAAAGCCCTCCCCTGAAAGAACCTGAAATGTGAAATAGGGTAGTAACTTAATTTAGTCTAGTAATAATATCATAAATGAATTAAGAATTTTCTAGTTTCAATAAGAAACTATAGAAAAAGGTTTTAAATTTATTCTTCAATTGCAATATGATGGATTTGCTGACTAAATAATATAATATAATACAATATAATATATATATAAAACACTTACCATTTACAACAGTTTCATAGACAGTAACATATTCATGCCTTGTAAAATATAGATATCTAAAAAAGAATCAAATATTAAGTATAAACATAAAAATGATAATTTTTTTTTTGGAATCAATATCAAATTAGAAGTTTTATAAAATAAAAAGTAGACACTATCTCAATTTAATGTAGTAATGTTTTTTTATTTTATTTTAAAAAGCTTGACAAAAATGTAATTAGTTCAAAATAATTTTGATTAAAAAAATTATTTGACAAAATACTAAGAAGATAATTGATATTGTGAGAGAACTAGTAATTGACAAAATTGCTAAGATACTGTGGTACTATGAATGGAATTTGCGAATCTGAAGCAAATGCAGGCATTTTGAAGTAGACATATGCATGCATTGGGCGTTCTTTTTCATTGTGGAGGGTGTTTATTTGCCATTTGAAATCTCAAAAAGTATACCATATTTCAAACATAAAAAAAGCAATTATATATATATATATATATATATATATACATATATATATATATATCAGCTTACACGATTATATCTGAAAAAAAGTGCTTTCTAATATTGCATTAATCTGGCCAAAGCAAAATATATCAATACAATAGTGTGAGAAGATTAAAAAAGATTGAAAAGAAAATAGAATAAATTAAACAAAAAATGCAAAATGAAACATATCAAGCAAAAAATAGAAAATAAAAATTCCAGCAAATACAGAATAAAACACAAAGTGTAATATATAAAACAAGTAGCCAATTAGTATGCACTTCCACTTACCGGCATCTTTCAAAAAATTATTTAAGATACATTGGTAACAAATTTGCTTAGTTACAAATATGAAAATAGAAGTGTAAATAGAGGATGATGGGATCATTTCATGGCGCTTTCTTATGTAAGTCCAGAAGCGAGTTTGGATTTGCCCCAAACTGGATGTACACAAGGTAATAATATTATACTGGATAATTCAAAGTTTATAATTAATAAAGTTGAATCTTAATTATAAAATTTTAATATTGATGATTTCAGAATAATCATACTGGCTACAGAGCCTGATTCCCTCTGTAGAGGTTGTCATCTTAAGGAGGAGACCTCACGACATATACTTTGTGATTGTGAAGTCTATTCTGCTGAAAGATTTGAGAATTTAGGGCAACATTGCATTAAGGACTAGAAATTACAAGACATTCCTGTCAGGTGTTTGCTGAACTTTTTTTTAGCTATAAAGTTTTTTTAGCTAATCATAATTTAGGGTTTGGGTACAATAGATCTTTGGTTGATGTGTCCTGCTCTTTGGTGCTGCCCAATCTGAGTCAAAATCTTAGGAAGCAATTTTAAGCAAGATTCCAGTTTTGGATCCTAAGAATATAGGATGCATATAGGTTTAAAAAAAAAATAGTGGTTATCAAATCTTAGTAAATTGAATAAAGCAAAAAATAATATAAAAATATCTAAGTACCTATTTATTTTAAGGACTTACATGATAATTATTAAGGCAATTCCTTGTAAACCTGCAACAACTTCAAAGCACAAGCCTTTGAATGAAACATCTGTAAATATGGTTGTAAGAATAAAAGAACCCAAAAGATAACATAAATTTTGCAGGCTTGCAGTAAAAGCAAATATTCTTCCTGAAAAGCAACAACAATAAAAATTTATTAATTATGTGTGAAAAAAACCAGTAATTATAAAGTTGAACAATTTGCATAGATTCAATAAAAAAAAAAAAATCTTGGATTGAAACAAGCTTTACTCCTTTTCTTTTAACTAAGTTCTTGTCCTCCCCCTCACAAAACTTTTTTATGGAAATAACTTGCATATGCATTACATGGAGAGGAAAACCATGTAATTCTACCGTGGTTAGCCTGATGGCAAAGGGACTCTAACTCATGATCTGTCTGATGCAAGCCAAGTGCGGAAATCACATAGACCAGCCATGGCTGGGATCGAAGTCTCAGGTCATCTCATTGGGAGGCGAGCGTTCTTTTATTTTATATCTTTATTTTATTTCTATAGAATCTATTTGATATCTTTAAACAAAAATTATTGAAATCATTTTGATGTCAATTGATATCTGGTAAGAGATTAATTAATATATAGTAAATGGGTCTAACTTTTGTGCTTTTAATTTTTTTAAAAGTTTGTGCGCAAGTTCTAAGTTTCGTATAATATTAAAATTACTAGTAATAATATGTTTATCGAATACTCAAAACATTTTTCTTCTTTACAGTGACATGCATAATTGGATATATTAATTTATCCTAAATTTTTGCTAATATCATTATATAATTATTAATAATAAATTTTTATTAATATCATTATATAATAGTTCTACCAAGAGATTTTTTTTTTTTAACGCTTTTAATTATGCTAAAATCTTTAAATGATGACAAATTTTTTAAAATCTCAAAAATATTATGAAATTTAATCTTATCGAAAATAGGGTTTTGAAAGTAAATAACAAAATATAAATTATTGAATTTTTTTTTTTCATTTTGTGAAATTTTACTCATTTTAGCTTTTAGAAGATCGAAACAAAGAATTTTGAAGTGTAAATTATTAAAAGAAAAGTTATTAAGATCTTGAAGCTTATATGTATATAAATATATATATCATTATCTTTAGGGAAGAAAACAAAACCTTTCACAAGTTTAATATTATGATGCTTATTAAAATCTTTTTTCCATATTATAACATATTCATACAATTTGACACTATTAAGAGAGTTTTTATTACTTCCTGATCCTTGTTTACCTCAATTTGTATGCTTATTTTTAATGTGAAATAGTGAGTAAGTTCAAGAGTTGTTTTTAAAGTTAATTGTGTATGTTCGAAGAAATCGTTTAGCACATATGGCAAAATTGTTTTGTATAAAAGCAAGTAGTAATTTTCCTTTTGTAGTCTTAAATCGATATCTTCTACTATATCTAAAATATTAATTTTAACACTTTTGAAATTATGTACTCTTAAAATGATTTAATTCTAGGTTATTGATAATGTTATTACTGTTTATATCGAAACAATGTTCCTTAATTCTAATATTACTGCTTTGTCCAACATATTTCATATTACAAAAGCAGTAGGTTAACATATAAATAAAGTTTTTAACATTATTATTAGAGAAATGAATACCCTTTTCATCAGCATTAACTGTTTTTGACAACATGGACCGCAAGGCAGGAACAGGAAATTCAGAAAGCATATATAATGCAGCACCTGCAAAATTCAATGCAACACATTTATAAAAGAAGCAATATAAATTTATCACTTACAATGAAAAATTATAAGTTAGATGCAAATGAAATTTTTAATGAACTGCCAAGTTTACAGTGCCTGGAAGAAAAAATACATATTTATAAAAAATCAAATATTTTATTTTTTTAATATGACAAGATATTATGTAATGATAGCTTGATATAATAGAATGATGATAATTTAAGAGAAGAAACACAAATAAACAATAGATTTGAAAGACAATTTTCCCTGAATTTGTATTATCTTTCCAAATGAGACGTTTACGACTTTTCAAATCAATAGTACCAACAAAAAAAAAGTAAAAGCACAGCAATACTTTTCTTACTTATGCTTTTATCTTACAGATCCCAAAAATCCTTTTTTAATTAAGAGAGGCATTTAATATTATTTGAAAAAAAAAAAAAAAAAAAACTCCAAGCAAAAATGAGATGGATGTATAAGTTAACATCAGAAACTTTTTTCTAATTTAGGAGTTAAAAAAGTTGAGTGAGTTATATATCAAACAGTAGAGTAATTAAATTTATGTGGATATCTAATTTGCATGAAGTGATTGAAAAGGGTATTTGCATATTAACCTCAAAAGTTTTTTAAATTTCGTAAAAAAACCTACATTTATAAATATAGGTAACATTTTTATTGCTCAGCACTTAAATATACCGCTAAATATTAGATGATTTTCATAAAAGAATTATACATTCTTTACTTATGGTACTATAAGTACCATAAGTAAAGTTGTACACATCAAATTCTGATATTTTTTGTCTTTTTTTTACATAATATACTGAACTATCTAATTGATATTGTTGATGCTTGTCAGGACTCTAACTTCCAGGTTAGAGGGTGACCTTTGGTCTGAGGATCAGAGTGTGAGGGAGAAAGGAAATGCCTTCTCTTGAGTGTAGTTGAGGAATAGGATTTTTAAGAGGATAAGAGGAAACTCTTTCATTACACATGGATATGGATGTGTTATACTCATAGACTAGATATCGAGCGAGATGATCAGAAGGATGGGAACTGTAAAAATGAGGCCACAAAAGTAAATTTTAAGGATAATATTTTTTCCAGTCGTAATTATGTTCTTAAAGTTGAAAAATGTAAAGCCACGACACCAAATTTTTTTTTAAAATAAAAAAGCACATATTTGTTGCAAAATTTTTAAATTGTTTTATCTGAAAGGGTGCATCTGTAATTTTTATAATTCGTTTGTTTTAAAATACATAGCCATGACTCTATGTTTTTTCAAAACAAAAATAGCCAAATAGATTGATTTCAATTGTCTATATGTAAAAATTTTTGTTTGTTTGAAACACAGTTTTTTTGAGGTGCACCTGTCCAAAGGCAGGCTGGCAAGAGGCCCGATGGGCCAGAATTCAATATAGAAAAAAAAACCTACTTTTAATCTAAATATTAAAAAAAAAAAAAAAAAAATCTAGATTTTAATAAAAAAAAAGGGAAGGTATTGATAGAATTGATAGTATTTGAGATAAATATTAAAAAGGATTTAGATTGTTTTAAAAAAATTTAGAAGCTTTAAACAAGGTATTTTATGAATGCTAAATACATAAAAAATTAAAATAAATAAAGATTGAATATTTAAAAAAAATAAAACATTATTTATAGCTGATATTCTTATTAGAATATTAATAGAAGGTATGATAGTGTAATAAAGGGGATAAAATACAAATGTAAATGGTGGGGAAAAAAAGCTAAATCATTTACCACAAATTAATGAATTTAAAACTTCATACAGAGTGAGACAAATAATAAAATGCAAATCTAAACAAATATAATAAGAAATTCCAGAAATTCGAAAATCAATAAATAAAGAAAACTAAGCACTTAAATATGCATTGGTTAAAAAAATCATAAGTATGCAATAAATAAGTATACATTATGCTTACAACTATAAACCATGCCAACCGTTGAACTCAATCCAAACATAACAAAGCCAGCAATTCTTGAAATCATTCCAAGAGCAGCAAAGATATGATCAGGTACATGGCAAAAGTAAAGCAAAGTTGGTAATCCAAACAATAATGCAAGTCCTTCAATACCAAATTGAATGGAATGAAATAATGTATATTCTTGAAAAGTCCATCCCAATGTTTTAACAAAGTAGTATCCTAAAGTTGTCTGCACTAAAATAGTAAAAAAGTATAAATAATATAAAAAACTTTCAAGTTACTTATCAATTAATAATTTTTTGTCAGTTATTTTGTTTGAAAAAAATAAATAAATATATATATGCACAGAAATTGCTTTTCAGCATGCCTTTAATTATTTTATAATCTGCAAATTTTCTTATTTTGACAATGAGAGAGAATTATTTTTTTAAATACACAAATAAATAAAGGAGATAAGGTATATTTAAAAATTGTTAAGAATAGAATTCAGTTTTCAGATAAAATTACAAATTTTGATAAATTTTTACGGTGTCAAGTAAGTGCCCTTTTCAGAGAGGAAGCGCCCTGCCTTTCTTTATTCCAAGGGAGAATTCTGTGTAATACTTTAATTCTACATTTAAATGCTTAAAGACCTGTTTAAACTGTCCAAATTCATGAATTCAAGGATTATGAAAACTTTTCCTGTCCTAGAAAGTGGATAATGTATGGACACTATCCAAGTTCTTAAATGTCACTGACTGGTCAGAAGAAAAACCTGTGCACGTGCATATTCAAGATTATAAAAATCTTACTTGCACAAAAGAAAAAATACAAAATAAAATAATGGCAATGACACAAATGGATCCTAAAGCATTATTTACTGCAACTAGAATCTATGAATATGACATCAAAATGAAATGACTTGACCTCATGAAACTTTAGAAGCTGATTGATTAAGGGAGGAAAAACTTGGATAGAAAATATACGGAGGTCTGTATAGTTTTTTTTTTAAAAGGTATCTATTTTGTGAAAATTAGGAAATAATTTGTGAAAATTAAAAAAAACAACAGAACATTTACACAATATCATTTTAATTAGTATTTTACCAAGTACTCAGCACACTTAGCATATTCAGACAACAGTATACATGGGTTCCCACTCAGTTTCAGAAAAAAAATTCCCTCACTTTTCCAGGTATATACCAGATAAATTTCAATGACAATTGAGACCATATTTTCATCAGAAAACTTTGATTCTTTTATTTGTAATGTGAAATATTAGATTTTCTGTGTAAAAAGATATTATTAAATAAGGAAGGGAACATTTCAGTTTGACTGAAAAGTGAAATTTATGAAACGTAAATGTAATAGATGTTAGAATTATTTAATTCAAATCTCAATAACTGATAACTGTTACTGACAATTTTAAAGCTGGTTATTTTCCAGGTATGATATAGGAATATTCCAGGTTCTTGTAAAAAGAAATTGCGACATTCCCTGATTTTTCGAATTAAATTAAAATTCCCTGACAATTCTAGGTTTTCCTAGTTCTCCCTGACCAGTGGGAACCCTGTGAGATAGAAGAACAAATTTTTAATATTTGGAAAAATTTTGACGTTATACTCGGTAAATTCTGAGTAGTTGTAAAATTTAAATATTTATAAGTATAAATAAAGTTGAAGATTTTTAGTATTGAAAAAAATAAATATATATTTTAAACATAAATTTATAGCATGCAATCATTTACTACTGCTTAACTTATAAAAAAAGACAATTGTACCACAAAGCTTTAAAAGGCATGGAGGAAATACTTTTCAAAAAAAAGTATTTTGTGAAACTACCGTTTTTCTTGAATTTGTGAAAGTACCGTCTGATCGAACGGTAAATTTGTCCCTGACCCTTGATAAAACATGCTCTATTGTTTGTCTAAGATAGGTACTCTTCCCACCACAAATTCTGCAACAGTCTGGTGCTATGGAAACAAGAAGAGGGCATTTCAGGGAGGGTAGCTTCGATGAAGAGGTCTCCTTTTCTCTTGCTGAAACCAGTCCTAAAGAGGGACCCCGCAGGATGATCGTTTACATAGTTCAAGCTCTAAGTGAAACAAGTTGCTATCAATTTCAATTAATCTCGGTCCAAGAACTTGGAGCTTATAAACAGGCTTTCACTTTAAAATATTAACACTAAAAAATAAACCAAATATTACATCAACAGTTAATTATATAAGAAATAAAATATTGAGTCACTTACCTGCACTACCAAAATAGATCAAGAATAAAGATAAAAGCATCAGCAGCACTTTCATTCGCCGCCCCCCTTCTCGAGAACGAAATACTGTTCTAAGTGAATCACTAATATGTTTCAAATTAAACAATCCAGTTGTGTGAGAATCAAGCGACTGAGCATCTGAGGAATGTTTTGGAATACGGAAAGTTATGTAATTCACAATAAGAGCAGATACAATTCCTTCGAAGATAAAAAGCTGAGCAAAGCTGTTCACTTCTACGTTATAATTCACATGTTTTAAAAACAATCCAGCTATGTATATACCTGTCGTCCCACCTGTAAATAACATAGATTCTAATATCACTATCCGTTTGGATCGGGATTGCTCGTGAGTAAAGTCGGAGATATAACCAAAAGTGGTGGCAATAATGCCTACACTGCCAAAGGATAAACCCGATATGACTGAACTTATAATGAAAAATGCAGGGTGAGTTTTAATATAAACAGAGAGAATGCAATTGACTGCAGCTGCAATTGTGCTGCCAATCGGAGGTATGAGCATTGGAAACTTTCGACCGAAGCGATCGCTCCAGGAACCAACAAATAAAGAACTCAGAAAAGTGCAGAAGAAGAGGCAGCAGTTGTTATACTTTGACCACATGGCTGCTTCTTCAACAGATTCTGTCAAGTTTTGTTTCAGTTCGTAGCTACAGTCACTAATGTTGACAGGATTGTTTAATTGTATGCACGATTTCACAAACACCAATTCTTGTATAGCATTTGATTCCATAAAAATAATCATCATGTAGGAGAATAATATGGGCTCAACGGCCACCAGTTTTAATTTCATTAAAGTTGACTTAAACTCCATGATGACAATTAACACATGTTCAACCTTCTCACGTTATTAGTTGTCATAAGAAAATATGAAAAAATGTTAAAAGAAAGGGGATAAAATTAAGCTGATAAAAACAATGAGTAACACTTTTGTTAAATTATCATAAATAAGTGAAGAGATAAAAAAAATAAAGATCGATAAATGATTGTTAAAGGTGACCGGTTGTTTGTTGTTAAAGTACTACATTTAAAATTTATGCAAAATGTAATATTTGCTTACAGCTTTCATTGTAAAATGCTTGTTTCTACATTGTATTGTTATCGCCAATATTGGCGATCGAAAGGTGCTACAGTGGTGACGTCAAACAGAACTATCTACCAATGGCAACTCTTCGCATGCTTTCACCATTAACATGGGGAAAGTCGTAGGAGAAGGAAATGAAAAGTGCTTATGATAAAAGTTCTTCATATTGAAAGAAAGATTTTTTATATTAAGTAGATTTTCCTTTAGTCAACAATATATATATATATATATATATATATATATATATATATATATATATATATATATATATATATATATATATATATATATATATATATAATATATATATATAATATATATATAATATATATATTTAAATTGTTGAGATTTTTAGTTAATTTTGTGTGCAGATAACATTATATAAATCATTTTATCATAAAATCAGCCAAAATTATGTATGCAATATAATTCTAGAGAGTTGTTTATGACAATGTCAATTTCATGAATCGCGAAGGCTCAGGGGATAGAGCGTCAGCCTTCCAATGAGGTTTTGGCGTAACTACCACTACGAAATTTAAACATCAATTCACTGGTATATAAGACATGCTAACTTGATTCAACTCATTAAGGACAGTCCAATCAGTGTCAAAATCTTTTTAGAGGCGGCTGGGGGCCGCTACAGTGTTTTAAATGTCAATGATTCGGACAGGCACAGCGAGCGTGCACTTCCGAACCACGATGCATGAAGTGTGCCGAAGGGCACTATTCATTCCAGTGCAAAAAGAGCAAAGATTCCCCAGCCACCTGCTGCAAGTCACACACTTCTAATTTCTCTAGGTGCAAGGCCCGCCCCAGTAGAAAAAGACGTCAGCCTAAGGATACGCCTGCTACCTCAGCACATCGACTTGTTTCAATAGTGAAGGAACTGCAGGAGATCCTAAAGAACCAAGAAGTTCTCAGTCTACTTCAAACTCTTATCCAGGGGTCATTCCCTACTGAATGATGTTTTCTACTATAACTCATGCCCTTGGTCAAATAATAAGTGAGAAGGCCTTTCCATTTCCCTTCTAACCTTCAGTAAGAGTTCGTCCCGAATAGGGACGAAAAATATAGCACCTCCAAAACCTGTTCCACTGTCTCCCCTACATTTTTGGTGGGGGTGCGTGTACTTCCTGGGGTGTTAAGTAATCTGAAACTAATCGACTAACCACTGTCACAGAAAAGGGGAAATTGCAACCTGCGGGGGTCAACTAGCTTTCAAAAGATATCAGAAGAGACTCACTCTACATTATGCTTTTTCTCCTTCTAAGAAAATAATTTTTTTAAATCTAAAACGGCTTTATTTATTTTCAAAATGGTTTTATCATTTTATTTAACATGCACTTTTTCTAATTATATCTTGAATTATTTATTATTTTGATTTGATTATTTAGAGAACTAATAATAACCAGAGTATTTAAATTTATAAAATTTTACTATGTAGTCATATGAAAATAATTCATATAAAGTGACTACATTAAAAATATATTTATATTTTCTCTATAAATCAAATAAAGTTTGTTAATTTTTTTTAAAAATTGATTTGCTAATTGTAAAACTTTTTATGTTTAAGTAAAACCTTGAATTCAAGATTTTATTTTTTTATTACTTTTTTAATTTGCTTCTTTCAATTACAATTCAAATACATATATTTTTCACAACCTTTTTTTTTACTTTTTTTTATAATTTTCATTAATTTTTTTAAATTTTTTTAAAGATTGTACCATAATTTCTGTAATAAAAATAAATTATAACATTTTCGACTAACAAGCTGAAGTGGCAGTTTAAATTAATTTTTCCAATAGATCATTTCGATGGATCATTAAAAACAACAAACTAAAACAATTCTATGTTGTTTTACATTTTAATATTTAATATTTGTGAAGCTACTCACTGTAATTAATATAAAGATTTATCAAAATAATCGAAATTAATTTATAAAAAAGTACATTACCGAAATTTTTGTAAGAAAAGGCATTTATTGATTTTCATTAAAACTTACAACATAACAACTGATTGAGACAAGTTTACTTTACAAAATTTTATCACTAACCCTGGGAGGTTTTCGTGTTTTTCCTCTCCAAGTAATGCTAATGCGGATTTTAACTAACTATAACTACACTAATTAAAGTTTACAGTGTAGAAATTTCTACTCAGAAAACTCTTCTCCATGAAAGGCAAAAGAGGGTCAGGGAAGAGAAATTAAAATAACACATTGATTACATACTTTGTTCTATCAATATAAAAGAGCGAAAAATTGTGAATAAAAATTACATTACAAACTCTTAATATGAATTCGAAAAATTTCTCGTTATTAAATACATAAGATATTGCATAATTACTAGTTTTAATATATATTTTTAGAATATTGCTAAAAAAAGTTTTAAAAAGTGTATTAATTAGGAATTACAGATTAATGTTAAAGCAATAAAAAAAGACTAATAGTTTCAAAATCTAGTGAATCAGCTAAGGAATCAGGTCTGAAAACATCAAAACTAGTTTGACTGCCTGAAGTAACAAAGAGAAGCTTAACTCTAAGTATTAAAACTTATTTTTATTTTTTAATTTATCGTGATGAAATTTCGTGGTGTTTATAATAATCACATTTCTCATTTTTTCTATTTCATCTGGCAATCAAACTGGTTTCAATATTTTCAGTGTTGCGTTCCTAAGCAGCGGTTAATTATATTTTGATACCGTTTGTATTTTTCTCTCGTGAATATTAATTATGTCCACTAATGTTCTTTTACTTCCTTTTTTTTGAGAATTTTACAATACATGCGTATATTTTCATATTTTTCTTCATTTACTGATTTGAATAAAATTTTCATAATACTTAGTGTTCTTGTGTATGTACATTAAAGCCCTAAACAAGTGCTTGTTCACGTTTGGATGATGTGTGCTCTTGTGTACTAGCTATTTTTTTTCCTTACCGTGGAAAAACAAACTATCCCAGCTATTGGAGTAATTAAAACTATTTATGGAATGGAAAAATCGCAACCTTTTAAATTTTTCTAATGTAAATGTTTTTTCAAACCTTCAAATGAGTGTACGATATATATATATATATATATATATATATATATATATATATTAAAAAGAAAACTGCAGTTTTGTGATGCTTTATAGTATATCGGAAGATCTTTACGTCATTGTCTGGATTTTAATTAATCGCACTTTATTCAAAAGCTAAATTTTTTAATTCTGAAACATCTTTAAAAAACAAGGAAAAAAGGTTTAAAAAAAAGGGGGAACAATGTATTTAAAAAATACATTCCTCTCTCAAAATGAATAAAAACAAGAAAAATTATTACTACTAAATAAATAAAATGTATGTAGAATGAACGAATTATCAGCGAATATAATTTCCATAATACAAGCTTGTAAAAGCTTCCCGTATAAGTTCTTCAAAAGGACAGAGAGAGAAAAAGATTTGCAAAAAGATTTGAACAGAGTAAAAGCATTTGGGAGGGAGGGAACAAGACCACCTACGGTCTCCTGGGGGTGGAAGTTGCCTTCCTCCCTTACTCAAAGGTAGGAAGTGACTTGAGTTTCAAAGGAAATATTACAAAAAGTAATAAAGATAAAAAAAAAATTGACCTACATTTTCGTGGATAGGAAAGATTGAAAAAATTAATAGTATTTTTTTTTAATTGAACACTCCGATTCTTAAACAAGAAAAATCGATTCAAAGTATGACAAGCCCGCTATAGACTTTACATGTTAAAAGCAGAATTGAGGAGTCTGCTTGGTTCAACACTTTTCTCCCGGAAACAACGATTGGGAACCCGACTTTCTGATCATATGAGCTCGCCCCGTGCTCTTTGTTCGCCAAGCTCATGCCATACCCCAACAAGGACTTGATATTTTTTATCTTATCGTCATTATTCCAGGTGCCCACGGGCACCATCATAGATGAAGGAGTGGAGTGTACGCTTCGCGGACAGGTACTCCGTAGTTGAACTCAGCATAAGCCTAACTTGATTCAATCAAGAGGTACCTTTTGATAGATAAAGATTGGCATTGTCGATAACTCCGGCCCCCACATTGGTGACCTCCGGACGTGATTTGAACACGCAGTAACGCCCACTCCAATCTGGTAACGCCTACTTCGATGGATAGTCCATATTGAACAGTTGACTTGTGACAGCGACATTATCCATCTCCTCTCGCTGTTGCTACTCAGTCTCGTCTCGATTAAACACAACGTTTGCCTGCATACACTCGATTGCTAATGGCAACACAGGAACGACTACGTCTGTGAAGTTAATACACCTCTCACATTCAGCACTCAAAAACCCGGTGATTTTAATTCCAGCTCTCCCGGTCTTTCATAAGTACAGCAACTAGTCGTATCCGCTCAATGAATTCTAACCCAGATAAAATTCTGGTGGGGGAGTATTGTGGCGTAACTACCACTACGAAAATTAAACATCAGTTCACAGGTATATAAGACATGCTAACTTTATTCAATCAAGAGGTACCTTTTGATAGATGAAGGTTGGCATTGTCGATAACTCCGCCCCCTACAAGGTGAACCGGGGTTTGATCCCGATGATGGCTGGCCGATACGAATTCCGCATCCGGCTTGTACCGACCACAGTGCTGACGTAAAATATCCTCAGTGGTAGACGGGTCATGGGTTAGAGGCCCCTTGCCATCAGGCTAACCGTGGGAGTTTCTCGTGGTCTTCCTCTCCATGCAACGCAAATGCAGGTTAGTTCCATCAAAAAGTACTCCACGAAGGCAAATTTCTCCCAATACTTGATCGAGGAGTTCCCTTGTTTTCTAGGAAGGGTTCAAAATTACAAGGCTACGGAGTTGAACTTTAGTAGTCGTAAAACCAAAAATTGGGTCGACTGTTCACGGTTACAAAATAAAATAAAATGTCAATTTCATTATTGTATTACAAATTTATCTATAACTGAAATAATTTTTTTTATTTTTTTTTTTTTATAATGATTGATTATACAGTATCAGTAATAGATTTTAAATCTGCATCGATTACATAAGTGTTTAGCTTTGTGTTCAGTGACTGAAAATTTGCTCGTAGGTTAATCTGTAACATCATATTATAGAATTTGCTTCACCTTCTGCTCAATAAAACACACTTTAGTTGATCAATAATATGTTTAGTAACCTAGCATAATATTTTTAATCGAAGTATAAGCTGAATTTTGGTTTTGTAATTTTTCTTTAAAATTCTAAACTAAATGGACGTTCACAAAAGAAATTTTTTTTTGAATATCCTCTCCCCCGTCTAACCGAAAGTACCGAAATTTATATGCAAAATATTTTACTTTTTTAGTTTTATAACCATAATGGTCTTAAAAAATTAAATATTAAATTTAAGATTAACTAAAAAATCTTGTCCATCAATTTATCATATAGTATGAATTTAAATAAGCAATTATCTTCTCAATTTATAGAAAAGAAAGGTTTTAATAAACTTTTTGTTGTTTTGTTTTTCATAAAATTCTACAAATAAACACTTTGATTCCAAATTCAATGTGTTTTAAGGAGCACTGCTATAATCAATACAAATTGCTTTTCTTTCAATTTATATATTTATTATATTACAATTGTGTCAAGACATTTCGATTTAAAGTGCTAATTGTTAACACTTACCTGCTTCATAGATTCTAAAAAACATAAAATACTTGTCTTTTGGAGAGGATGAGCATAATAAATTTGGCAATTTATTGATGTAATCGATGGAACTAGGTACTACTATTTTTGTGTTAATAGGCGCATGATAAAAGCTACACAAGATACTCATATAAGAGCCTGTTATAGCTACTGCATTAATAATTCCAATTTTACGTATAAAATCATAGAAGATCAAAAATGATTTAAAAAATTGAACCAAAAATATTTCATATTAAATGTTATATTTTTTTAATTAGAATTTTTTTTTTTTTTTTTTTTACTTTCAAAGTTTCTATCCGCACTTTAAATACTATAAGCTGCAGATTAATTATTAAATTAATAATTATATAATTACAAAATATGTCAAAATCACAATCTTGTAAACAGAGCAAGGCAAGTGAGTAATCTATGACCCAAATTATTTATTGTGTTTAAATTCAAAATACATTGTTCGCATTGTAATTCGTATAACCACAGACAAAATCATCAGCAAAAGATTTAATATCAATTTCAATTATTGTGATTTGTGTTTAAATTTACTCGTAATTTTAACATTTATATGAGTTTTGTGATATTTATAAATTTTAACAGGTCGTGCGTCTAGGAAAGAAAAAAAAATTATGTCACATCATAAATAAAGTGCAAGGTTTATATTTTGCAAGGCTATATTTTGAGTGTTATCCCTTATTTGGTTATATTTGTGTAAAATAGCATCTTTTAATGTTTGGGTAGCATCATAGCAAGCTTGGGAAGTCTTTCGAATTCATTTGTTGTTTGTTTCGTTGATAGTTAAATTGAAAGAACGTGTTATATTGAAAGGACAACAAGTGTATTTGGTGACGCGTTTTTTCAAGCTTAGGCGTGAAAATTAGTCGGAAGTAGTGACCCAGAAGTCTTACAACGAATTTTAATCTTAGCGCTATATGCTCAGCTTTGCACGGTCAATCATCCGCAAGGGTGAGTCACTTTAAACGTTTTTACATTTAAATGTGATTTCAATGTGTAAGACTTTCTATGTTAAATAATGTTATTTAGTTCATAACGAAGTGCTGAATTTTACGTGATTTCGTCCCATTCCCATTGTTATTCATATAAATAAAGCGGAATGTATGAGTGTATGTTAATACTTTTACAAATCCGCAATTTTGAAACCGTCCTCACAAAATTTAGTATGCATGCGTTGGTAGACACGTTTACCATTTTGCAGATAAAGATTAGGTGACGCTGACGTTATTGGTCATCGAAATGGGCCACAGGTAGCGTCGAGCAGAACTCTCTACTTATGGTAACACTTCGCATGCTTTAACTTTTAGCGTGTGGAGAGTCATAGAAGAAGGAAGTACGTTAGTTTCTGTCTTGATTTTCATATAGATTAAAGTCTTTTAAGTTGGGAAACTATATGGAACTGGAAACTGCATTAAACATAGTTCTAAAGAAAAGTACCACGGAAATTTTAAAAAATATTTTCATTAAATAAAAAGGAAAAATATTTGGAAAAGGAGAAATAGCGTAGTACATTCCTATACAACTGAAAAGAGGAGGAGATGAAAGAGAGAAGGGCCAAAGGCCGGTCTTCTCCCCAGATGGCGTATTTGAGCGTTGCGACCGCCCATAGGTTACATGCGTGGGTATGGGAGGTCTTCTTGTTCTTGAAGTGCAAGTACACAATTGTCGATATTTTTTCTCGGCCGGGATAGCCTGGTCGGTAGGGCACTGGGCCCATGTCCAAGAGGTCGTGGGTTTGATCCTCGCCGACCGAAGACTCCCCGTGTAGTAAATGGTTACTGATGCACGATAAATCTGTCGAGTCTCAAAGTCCTCCATGTTCCCATAACAAATCAATACCTCTGGGGGTACTGATTCAGGAGTTTCCTTGTCTTCTGGATTGGTTCAAAATTACAAGGCTACGGAGTTGAACATCAGTAGTCGTAAACCCATGAAATTGGGTCGGCTGTTCAACGACGGTTATAAAATAAAATAAAAAAAGATATTGTTTCTCAAACTCAGTTGAAATTTTTTATTTTTTTAAGATTGGATATTATGTTACGGAAGTGCAAAAACTAAAATAAACATTATATATAATGCCTACAGTGTTTTTATTTCTGAAATCCTTTATAACTGTAACTACACCAGAGGCTTCCAGTCATATTTTTTATATGATAAAAATTCAGATTTTTTTTTCAATATTTGCCATTTGGGCTTTCAATAAGACAATTATAATTCAGAATTTTCAAAAGTGAAAACGCATTTCTGTTTTTCTAAATAGTCTGCTAAAATAACTACTTTTTTCCCCCATCACATCTTAAACATAAAATGAAACAAAGAAATCGGCCTTGTCTTGAAAGCCTAAATTTATTTGCGATTATATTCTGAGAAAAGACTGATCTCGTTAGATGGGCATTACCAACGTCCTAATTAGTGATCAACAACATTTTTACCTGTTAAGAAAATAGTTAAAGACCTCTACTTTACATCTGCTTTTACTAGTGGTGGTAGTTTACGTCGCACTAGAGCTTCACATGGGCTATTGGCGACGGTCAGGAAAACATCCCTGAGGATGATCCGAAGACATGCAATCTCAATTTTGATCCTTTGCAGAGGGAATGGCAACCACTTTTCCTGTAGCCCAACGACCTGCGGGTGAAGTCTAGCACTTTGCGGTAGAACAGTTTAACGAGGACCAATACCGCACACCCTCGGTCCCAACGCAGACTGATCCAAGTGATCACCCACCCGCACATTGACCTCAGCCAGTGATGCTTGACTTCGGAGATCTGCTGGGAAACGTGTCTTAACGATGAGTCCACTGCGGGACCTGCTTTTATCAATGCGCGAATAGATACTTGAAATAGGCTATTGTTCAATCAATAATTTATAATCTCATTTTTCTTTTATAAGAGGCTGTTTAGCTTTAACAACTTACAAAATTAAATAAAAAAATGCAAGTAAAAAAAAAAAAAAAAAAAAAAAAAAAACGCGAAAGGATTTGAATAAAAAAAAAAAATGGTAAAAGACAAAAGAAATGCTTTATTTTTATTCGATATTTATCCTCATTTAAGCAAAATTAATTGTCGAATTAAAAAAATCTCTTAATTTTATGTTTATCCGAAAAGTACATTAGGAATGGTCATGTTCCACCATGTAAGCACGCCTATGTTGGGCAGTATTGACTATACAATTGCATTACTAAACGAAAATAATGCAGTTAATGAATTAATAATATAAAAATTGCAAAAAAAAACGCATGAATAATGTAAAAATAATTAAATATGTAAAAAATAATTAATGGCAAAATTTGAAAAAAAAAATTTCAAATAATTATTTGAGCAAAAAATGATTTTTTTATGTAATGTTTTTTTTACAGATCAGTCAATGGATATATATTAACACACACTTTTGAAAAGTTTATTGTGATTGCAAGTATTTAGTTCACTATTTATCAGTTTTCTGTCAAAAATCATGCACATCGAGAATGTTACAAAAGTACTCTGGTCTTTTTTCCCACAAATTTATGCTACCATTAGATAATATATAGTTTGAATAAAAGCACAATGTTGACAAAAATTATTCTTCTGTCGTAGTTAAATCAAACCGCTGGAAAAAAAATGTGACATTTTCATGGTTTGCCACTTTTTTGTAACTGGCTGAAAAGGCTGACCTCCCAGAGGTAGAAGATATATTTATCTTTATAATTGGATTTGAAGTTGCAGTAAAGATGTAACAAATATGAAAAATTAATTTTCATAAAGTAAACGTAGGAGTTAGATGGACATTCTGATATTTTAATCAAAAAAAGTTCATCGTTTGATAAATACATTTTATTAACAAAATTTTCTTTCCTTCATAATTTGTAAACATTCAATTACTTTTCGACAAAAATATGAATATTTTAGAGCGAAACAATGATGAAGCTTAACTCGGTTATAGGCATTGCTTCTGTCGTAAAATTTTGTTTTGTTTCTTTTCTTTACTTTTTATTTTTATTTATGTACACTTTTTATATTAATTTAGAATTTTATAAACATAGAATGGGTAATTGAATAAGTGTAAAAATATTATTAGAAGTTAAAAAAGTTTTTTTCTAAAACTTTTTTTAACTTTTTTTAAAAAAAGATTTTTTCTAAAACCTTTTTTAACAGGATTTGACTCTACTTATTTTAAAAGCTGTTTGGCTTGCTGTCTTTTTTTTTTATAAATAAAACAAAACAATAAGAGCTAATTCATCAATGAGAGGTTTCGTTTGATAAAAGTCTTTCATGACACATTTTAATCTATCAAATAAAATTAACATTGAATAGACATTTACAGAAGAATAGAAAAACATTTGAACATTACTAACAAGTTTAAAAACAACTTATTTCAACAAACAGATGTTTCAGTCAATCTATGCATAATATTTTCGAAAATTTTATTAGTATATTCTGCTGCTATGCCAACAAAAAAATAGCTCATTTCTTAGAAGAGAGCTTCCCTTTCTCTCACTTGCCCACTGGCTGATCCAACCTGTCTTAAATATTGATCAAACACCCTTATTTGAAATAGTTAAACCTTGTAACCATAGTCACCACCACAGTTCCAGATGAATGGCGAGGGAAATTCTTTCCATAGGCAGACTATAAATATTGTTACATTTTGTTTAAACAAGACACATTCGAAACAGTACCATAAGAAATTTTTTATTTGATTGCAGTATGGGCTAACTCAAATCAAAATTCTAGATGGTCCCATCAAAACATTCTGATGGTTTCAGTGTGATTCATGATGGTCCAACATCATTTGATGGTCACCATCATCCAACATTTTCCATTATGCGCTCATGTTTTTTGATATGCCAACAAACTTCCATAATTCCATGATGGAAAATGGTACTTTAATACTATGGCGGTAAACCATCAAGAAAAGTTTGATTCTCCTAGACTTACAATCCGTGATGGTCCATGATGGTTCAATGATACATGATGGTCCATGATACATTTATATGATGATTTAATGGGAATTCTTATTGGTTCTCAGGAATATACCATAAATTTTTTTTTTTTTAATGTTGATTATCATAAATCAGTCCGAATTCCAACATTGGGATGATGGTTACTTATGTTGGTTACCATCAAAAATATAATGGTTCATGATGGAATTATTGATGGTTACCATCAAGTTTATGTTGGTCCATCAAGGAAAAAACATCAAAATTTTATGACTTGGGAACAGTTGTCTATGAAACATGTCATTGGTCTGATTGTTTTCATTATTGGAAACTTCATTTTGGCAATGAGTAGCTTTTTCTCGATAATCGTGTTCATTCTATATCGAAAAGAGTCACACTTTATTGAAGGAACACTCATTCAACCAAAATGACATTGAATTTTTTTTTATGTGACACAGAAGAAATTCTTTTGTTATGAGTGTATTCCACCCTTTGGCTTCAAACAAATATCTTTTTATACTTTTTCATATAAGCTTCAACAATCATAAATCAAATAATGTCCTCTATCTTTTTAAATAAAAAAATTATGATATCACGATTTATATTATCAAAATTACGATATATATATATATATATATATATATCAACTTTCTTCCCAACTTTTCTTTCACTAAGTAATTTATAGTATAGAAAACGTGAGTTAAGACAAATATGGGCTAAGTTTTAAATTGGCGATCGCAACACTCGAACAAAGAATATATAATGTGAGAAGAAGTCTAGCTTCTCCGATATGTAGCAGGGGGCCAGCAAGGTCCCTCTGTATGACAAGAAAAGCGCCATAGGTTTTTGAGCCGACGCATATGCGCACATCTTTCATCCATCATAGCGTCTCTAAACTTGTTTAACAACAAATCTTTCGCCATCTTTAAAGTGACTGTTTAAGGTGACATCTTTAAGTGACCGATATCTATTTAAATTATATACCTATGTTAAAATAATGAATTATATTTATTTTCAATGATTTCTTCACAAGTTAATATTTTCCTTGTTTAATAAGTAAACCTTTTTCAAAGCCATATAGTCTGTAAATAACAAAAGCAGACGGGATTTGAGTCACTTTTCATTAGCTGTTGCATGAGTGGGGAGAAAGTTGTTTGCTAGGAGCGGAGGAGAATGGGGTTGCTTACGGGGTAAGGACGTAGGGACCCTCTGTTAGGGGGCAGGTTGTTTTCCTAGCAATACTTCCACACCTTGATGGAGGAAACCGTTGCCTCCGGAACAAGTTTACATGGGGGCCTATGAGAGCTGGTCTTATATTCTTTGGCCCGACGACCAGCGCGTGAAGTCGCACTTTACGGTGGTACATTTAAACGAGGACAGATCCCACGAACCCTCGGTCCCTTCGCAGACATGGGCACCGACCGGCTCAATGACCGCTGCCGTGAGGCTTGATTTCTGTGCTAACCGTGCCATGCAATCAGTCCAATGTGGGATTTTACAAAATTGCGATTGGAATATTTTTCTTTGGTGAAGCATTTTTTTAGAATACGGTGGAACCAAATACACTTGCAATTTTTGAGTGTAAAAGGGGGTGGGGGAAGTAGGTGTGCAAGATACAGAAGTACAAAAGACTGTTTTTATATATTCACTTTTGCAAAAAACAAGCGTTTATTTTTTAAAAAAAAACACAGACACATTGACAACTCTTAGAAAGAACATCCAGAAAACTATGTGCGTATATACGAGGCGCATCCAGAAAGTAAGTTTCCCTATTTTTTTTTTTTTTAAGAAAGAACTCATACTTTCAGGAACATATTTACTGGCAACAAGTACAACAATGTTTCAGCTATCTTTCAACATATCCACCACCTGAATTGAGACATTTGTCGTATCGTGGGCAGGGCCGGCCCCAGGGCAGGGCGGTCCGGGCGGCCGCCCGGAGCGCAATGATCTAGGGGCGCCAAAATGATAGTTGACAAGATTGAGAGGCGGCAGGCGGAATTTATCATTTTTATTTCTAAGCGCATAATTCAAATAATATAATATAATTAAACATTGAGGCAAAATCTAGTTGAATTCAATTCAACATGACAAAACCACTCAACCACCGCCTTTCAAGAATTGACAAGTTTTTCTGCCCGTGGCAACACGACTGAACAGGAAACAACAATTTTGAAACCAAGCGAAACAAGATCTAACAGCCCTTTTAACTGCATATAAAAAGGAAGTAGACTTAAAACAATGCATTATTTGCCACTAGACTTCGGCTGATGCGAAATAAAATAGTTTGCTTAAATTGTTAGTGCAAAAAAGCTTTAAAAAAGTGCTTGTGCAAATTGTCCAGTGCATTTGGCTTCTGTGAAGGTAAGTGTTTTAATTTTTGTTTTCATTTTTAAAAACGAATAAAATCCATCAGACATAAGCCATAAAAAGGGTGGGGATAGATTTCAAAAATTAGAGTTTAGATCAAAACATGGCTTGTGTGGTATCAAATGAAAGGTAATTGAGTCTGGAATTGAATAAAATGCATTTTATTTTTTTTAAGCCAGTGGCGCACAAGGGGGGGAATTTCAAAAATTAGAGTTTACATAAAAAAATGTCTTGTGTGGTATAAATTTTTTTTTTGGCCAGTGGAGATACCTACAATGAAGGGGGGGATTTGGTGTTAATCGTGTGAGCTTAGATGCCCATAAATTGGCAGAGTATTTTTCATTTTGTTTGTATTAGTTTGTCCTTCGTATTAAAAAAAATTGGGTAGTTATATATTACAAATATAAAATAAAATGTAGGGAGTACACTCTAAAAACAGTATCTCTTATATAAAAGGTACAAGCTAAATGTACCCTTTATTTTCTCGCGTAAGAGGCACATATTTAATGTGACTTTAAAAATGACAGGCACTAAAAGAAACTAAAGGCACTAAAGCACATCACATCAATGAGCAAGTTCAAAAGGCCAAGTATTATTCCGTGATTCTTGACTGTACTCCCGATGCAAGTAAAGTAGAACAGATGGCATTTGTGGTAAGATTTGTCTCCATACAGGAATCAGAGTCTGACGTTCAAGTTAATATCAACGAACATTTTTTGGGTTTTCTACCCATCGAGAGATCAACAGCTAAGGAATTGTCGGAGGTTTTACTAGAAGAGCTAGAGAAAAATAGGCTTAAAGTAGAGAACATGCGCGGTCAAGGGTATGACAATGGTTCCAATATGAGAGGAGAAAAATCGGTAGTACAAACAAGAATCAGAAATATAAACCCCAGAGCATTTTATGTTCCATGCAGCAGCCATTCACTAAATTTGGTTGTAAACGATATGGCAAAATCCTCGTTTGAGGTAGCCAACTTCTTCAATATTGTTCAAAAGGTATATACATTTTTTTCTTCCTCTTCTTTTCGTTGGGCAATATTACGGAAATATATTGATACTTACATCCTAAAACCATTGAGTGATACGCGATGGGAAAGTCGAGTCAACTCATTAAAAGCTCTGAGGTATCAAATTGGTTCAATTCACGATGCTTTGTACAGCATATATGAAGATTCAGAAATCGATAATATGATCAGAGACGAGGCTATCGGATTATTAAATAATTTGAAGCAGTTCAAATTTATATGCTCTGTTGTGATCTGGTACAAAATTTCGAGTCATATTAACCCCATCAGCAAACTGTAAATTTTGATATGTCACAAGCTATTGATATGCTTAACAACTGCAAACTCTTCTTTGAAAACCTGAGATCAGATGAAACTTTTGAAAGCATAATTTTAGAAGCAACCGAGCTTGCTTCAGAGATTGACGTGGAAGCTAATTTCGAAACCACCACACCACGTCATCGTGTCAGAAGCAAAACAAGCACGTTTTTGTATGAGGGCCCGGATGAACTCGTTCAAGACCTCAAACAAAAATATAAAATAGATTTTTTTTTTCACACTATAGATCAAGCAATAAATGCCTTGGAAACCAGATATAATTTGTAAATACTCACAGTAATTATTTCAGCTTTTTGTATAATATTTTTGGTCTAAAAGACATGCCCAGAAATGAGCTACTGGCTCATTGCAAAGATTTGGAAGTAGTTTTAACTGATGGAAATTCAAGCTATCTTAACGCCCTGGAACTAGCCGATGAAATAAGCATTGTTTCGCCATTATTAACAAAAAAGCAAAGGTTGAAGTTCTCAAGTTTATCGCTTAACTTAAATTCGCACCAAACCTCAGCATAGCATTAAGAATCCTACTTACATTGCCAGTCACTGTGGCTTCAGGGGAAAGAAGCTTTTCAAAACAAAAAATAATAAAAAATTATCTCAGAACGATGCAGACGCAAAATCGTCTCAATTGATTGGCAATGATAGCTATAGAACACCAAATTAGTGACAAATTAGGCTTGAAATCACTGGTTCGTGAGTTTGCCGAAAGAAAAGTTAGAAAAAGGGCATTTTAATTACTTTGGTTAGTTAGAATTTATTTATAATATGGGATATTAGTTTAGTTAGCTAAACTACACTTTAATTTTTGTTATTTTGCCTTAAGTGCTAAATTGCTTATCTTGTTATCTGATGAATGAGTTTTTAATAAAACGTTTTTTTTTAATATTTTTTTTTCAATGTTTTCTTGACTTTCTGATATGGTCGCATGAGATTTACTTTAAAAAAAAAAACGGGGGGGGGGGGGCGCAAAATTAAGATTTTGCCCGGAGCGCCAAAATGTCTAGGGCCGGCCCTGTCGTGGGATCAACATTTGTATCCCTCTGTCATAGAACTCTGCCGCCCGTGAATGGAACCAGCGTGTGACAAACTGCGTCAGCTCTTCGTCTTTGCCAAAACGCTCACCGGAGGTCAGGGATTTCTTGAGTTGTGAGAAAACGTGAAAATCGCCGGTTTCATGCATTTAGCCCTTCTCCCTACCCTCTCTTCCTCTTTTCAGTTGTATAGGAATGTACTACGATATTTTCCCTTTTCTTAATATTTTTCCTTTTTATTTAATAAAAATATTTTTTTAAATTTCCGTGATACTTTTCTTTAGAACTATGTTCAATGTATTTTTTAGTTCCGTATAGTTTTCTAACTTAAAAGATTTTATTCTATATGAAAATCAAGAGAGAAACTAACGTACTTCCTCTATGACTTTCCACACGCTAAGGGAAAGCATGTGAAGTGTCGCCATAGGTAGAGAGTTCTGCTCTACGCCACCTGCAGCCCTTATTCGATCTCCATTATAGAAATCTTTTTTTCACAATGTTAAAATTAAAACAAATTATAAGAGGGTTACGTAACTAAGAATTTCTCTTCAAATGATTAGTTTGATATTTTGAAGGGGAAAAAAAGGGTTTCAAGCATTAGAAACTTCATGGCTTGAGCTCACCTTTTCTATACTTTAAATTAGAGATGAAATGGAATTTGATATGAAAAGTTTTTTCCAGCGGTATATTAAACTCTTAAAATAGAAAAAACATATCAATACAACAGTATCAGAAAAAAGGAAAGAAATTAATTCGAATATAAAACAGTACTAAGCAAAAATGTCAAAAAATTCAAGAAAAATACAAAATAAAACACAAATAGGAACATATAACGGACGGCGTGTATTTACGAACATCTTGCAAAAATTATTTAAAAATATTTTTGTTAGTAAGTTGCAAGATTACAAAACATAAAATTAAAGTATAAATACAGAGTAAGGCATTATTTCATTTAAAAAAAAAATCAGTAGTGCTAAATAATTTTACTAACAAAGTATTATCATAATAAATTTTGTGATGCACAAAATGATAATCATTAATCTTTGACATATTATAATAATGTGATGTCTGATCTTCATTGACCCAAAAAAAGGTAACTTATGATCTTGATAATGTGACAAAGTTTTAGATGCTACTGAATTTCAAAGTGTTTCGGAAATTTTGTGGTATAAAATTTTTTATGGCAATTACATAAGGTAGAAATACACTGCGTCCACAGTACATAATGAATCGAAATTTTTCTTGTAAACCAAGAGGTAAAATGAATCTAATAATGATTATACTTTCCTAGCACAGTTTTTTAAAACAATGATTGTGTGGAGAGATCGTTTATTAAAGCTTCCTTTAAACTCATTTGTACCACGTGAAAACAGAAATATTTGGCAATAATTTTTTAAGACTCGGATATATTTCGAGTCACAACAATGTAAAAAATGATGATGTACAAGTTTCATTTATAAATTAAGCTTATGCAGAGTTTTATAACATATGACACACAGAACAAAATGCCAAATTGAAACATCAAATAGAACAAAAACTGTACACATTTAAAAACAGCTTAACAATTCAGCTTAAAACGATGAGAAAGTCTTAAAAATGATCCAAATTTGGCTTTCACATAACAATAATTACAAACAACAAAAATAAAATTAAAACTTTTAAGTCATAATGTCTGTTAAACTTCAACATAGAACTTTATCTAAAAATGTCAAATAAAAATTTCAAACCAGTCTCTTTTTTCCCATACATTATTATAATGAATTTGCAGAGTTTTCAATAGGCAACACATAACAGAAGCGAATACTTTTCAATACAATAGTAAAAACTATATTGCTTTAGTGTGCAGTAGTCATACAAGATGGGTCTAAAATTTTGGGTGAATGTCAAAAGCAATGGTAAGATAGGTACAAATGACGTGTGCGAAAAATTACTGTATGAAAAAAATGATTCCAAGTAAATAAATTTTTAAAATACCAAAATGCAAATTAGGTGTAGGATTACAATGGGATCTTCCAAAGATTTTTTAGTACTTTGAGATTATCCCGCCGACCTGTCAACGATCGCGAAAGTGCGCAAGTTTTTTGACACCACCATAATGAAAAGCAATTTCCAAAATAAACATTCTAAACACTTTAAATTTATAAAATAGTAATGAAATAATAATAACAAAGAAATTTAAGTGTAAGAAAAAGTAATAAAAAAGTGTAATAAAAAGAATCAAAATCAAGCAAAAATCTCTATTTTTTTTAATAATTACACATTGAATAATTCTTGAATCTAACCATATATATTGTTATAAATAATTTCGGCGGCCAAAAATTCTCGATAGCTTTTAAAGCGCAATCAAACAAGTCAGTATCCTTGTGCAATCATTTTGCAGCGGAGTAAAAAAAAAAAAAAAAAAAATTGCAGTGACTGGCGCAGAAGCTGCCTTTTGGCGATAATATCGGGTTTGGCAAAAATGGTAGACGGGATAATCTCAAAGTACGAAAATGGTTGACGGGATAATCCGAAAGTACCGATTTTTTTTGCGTTTCGATATTTAAAGAAATTTTTTTTTCAGCATTTCGAACTCCATTTTTTTTCTCTAGGTAAACCTGAATTCATTTTTCTCTATACTTTAATATAACAATGGATGTGATTGCGAAGCAGTAATTGCGACGATATAGCGTCCTGACATGTTTCGTTTTCTCTGTAAATGTCTGTCTCAAGTTTTGTTCGAAGCCAGGAAAGAGTTCCTGCTTAGAGAGGAACAAGCATGATTTTGAGCAAAGTAGAGGCAAATACTTATATTTAGGCTCGTTAATTTCCTGTTTATTTGAACTGGGGAAAAATGTTAAAAATTAGGTGTAACAGAAATTCATGCGACTGATAGAGAAGCAATAACGTTGACTCTTAGTGTGAACACAAATCAATGGATCGAATAAATTGAGGCTCATTCCGGACGATGGTCAAAAGTGTATTTGTAAATAACTGTTTTCAGTCCCTGGTCAAATTATTAGACGCACTAGAAGATTCTATGCAAAATCTTAATTATAAGGTGATACTATACAGCTTTATTTTTTTAACGAGGCTGATACTGGTTTAAGTTCGTGTATCGATTGGTAAACATTATAATGCATTACGTTAAAAATAAATACGAATAATAAAAAATCTCCTGAATAAAAACCCATTACATATATGTTTAAATATGAAAGTATTGCCTATAAACTCATGCAAAACATATAATTATTAAAAAACTACAGTGAGTCTAATAATTGGGTCTTACTATTACAATATAGTGATACTTGATATAATAAATAGCTTACATTTATATAATATATTGCCTAATTTATCCAATCATCGAATTTATATTATATGTTGTCTAATTTAACCAATTGATACACGAACGTAAAGAAGTGCAAAACGGTTTCAGTCGCGTAAGAACAATAAAGCTGTATAGTATCACCTGATGATTAAGATTTTACATAGAATTTTATAGTGCGTCTAACAATTTGGATAGGGACTGTAAGTTACTTGGAATAAAGATAAGGTAGAGCTAATACACTATTCAACAAAGTAATTAAAAATAGTAAATATTATTTTTTACTGAACGAACTAAGTCTGTTTTCCCGTCATTATTGTTTTGTTTTTATATCTTCATTTTAAACAAAGATTGCAACGAAACAATAAAAACTCTTTTTCACAATTTCTCCTCGCGGTGGAGACAATGCACACAGGGGTAGGAGAGATTGTTATTACTAATAGCTACAATTAAGTAGACAATTGCACTTCAATGAAATTGTTGCAAGGTGTTTATATACCAATATCATACCATTAGAATAAAATATTTCCACTTATTGATTTAAGAACCGAAAACAATGAAAGAATTTTAATTATAGCAAAAACAAACTGAAGTTGCTGAATGGATGAATCTTAAATAGTTGCCATACATTGTTCACTTTTTCGTGGCTGCTCTAAACACTGTGCAATCTCTCTAAACAGTGCGCCTATCCAACTCTCTTATTTTGGTTGACGACTTTTTATTTAAACATTTTGACCCTTTCCAGAAACAACCGTTCGTGTACGCACAATTAGCCAAGAAATCATTCAATTACAAATATTTTATACACTTTGATTCCATAGATGACTAAGGGCTACGAAAATTCAAGCACTTGCATTATGAAAACGGAACATAATAGCCATGTTTTATCCCAGGCGTTCATAGCAATCAGCTTGCTTTTTCAAATACAGACTGTAGTACTGCTTTTGTACAAATACCTGGAATCGCAGCGAGCGTACTGTACTCTTTGACTTCTCCCCTCCGCTCCTCGCTGTGCGCAATTTCCCCAGTTTTTAAATTCTTCCACGTTTTGTTTGATGCTTCCATTCACCCAAAATTGTTAGACGCACCTTTTATGAAAGGCGGATATACAATTTTTAGAGCGGTCAATGAAATTTCATGGAAAAAAACTTGGATTTCGAAAACAATTACGAAAAAGATTGCAAAAATCGAGCTTAATAATTATTAATCGAATGTCAAAAAAATTCATTCTGCGCATATTGAATTTTTTTTCTCTCCATTTATCCTTCGTTAGTTAGAATTACCATACCGTGCCTTGCAGGTACTACTTTGTAAAGAGTACAAAAAAGAAATTTAAGAATACTTGCAGCACAAACTCAAATAGCAACTCCCAGTTCAGTTGCCAGGCTAGGAGGAAAACAGTTATTTATTTTATTTTACTTTATTTATTTCCCTCGTGTTCCTGACTGTACTTATATAGAGATTTAAACTTTTGTGAGACGTACGTTTGAGGTAAAAGATTCCTTCCAGAGAGGTGAAAAACGTTCTATATTTATATCCAAATATACCAAATTTTCTGACTCTCATCTAATGATGGCGCAGGGGTGAACACCTTCGAGGAACCAACAAGGGCAGAGGGGACCTAGTCAGTTTTCCACAAAGCAAAACACATTTAATTAGATTTAAGTTTACATTTTCCTACTAAATTTCTTTTGATTTGGATTTTTTGCTAGCCATGGCGGGTGGAAGTGAAAAGAGAAGGGGAGGAAAACCCCTAAGAACAGCCATTTGAGCACATGCAATCGATTTGGCTACCTGATGTTGTTTGTTAAAAAGAAGAGATTGCCAGGTAAGCAGAAAGTCCTAAAAAAGTTTAGAAGCCGGATAATGAGACTTATGACAAGCCGGATAATGAGCTGGATAAGGAGTCCGGATAATGAGTCATAAAAATGAGTCTTCAATGTCATAGACGTTCCTGTCCTGTTGGACATTTATTTATATTCTATATTTGAATTCCCAATCTTTTGCGAGGCATCCATGGCGCTCCAATTTGAGTTGAATTTGGTATTTTTGAAAACATTTTGTTAAGGAGGTTTCAAGGCTTTCCAGCCTCAGTGGGTTACGAGGCCTGTCATTCCGGATTTGGCTACTTCTGCAGACGGTTTGCATCCCTGTGTGAGTCAGCATTAGGGGCTTGACAAGTTTCATCTACTCACCAGCGTGTTTGTGGGGATTGTGCGGCGTGTTCAGCCGTGCGTGACTCGGGGCCATTTTGTTCGCTTTGATAGTGATCGTCTGCTTCGTTCGACGAGGCTTCCGATATTTGGAAAACGAGCCCCTTGGGGTATAAACTTAATTGAAGACTCCTAATAGTCCATTGATTTATTTTGGTTGGCAGAAAACAATTATTTATTTTTATTTATTTTTCGACATGAATTGAGGTAGAGACTCCCAGTAGTAAATCGATTTATTTCGGTTGTCAGGTGAGGAGGAAAACAAATATTTACTTTTATTCTGCGGCGCGAACTCAAACGGATTATCCATCGAATTTAGGTGTATTAATTAATAAACTCGATTTCTGCACTTTTTTGAGGTTCAGTCAGACTCATAATTTAGAGCTGCCAAAACTTCTTGCTCTAAACTCTCGTCTTCGAACATATCGAGGGATGATGTGCTGCAGCTGTAACGGCGCTTGTACACGTCTCTCATACGTTCCCAAAATAATCGGTTTGTTTGTACGGCGTGCAGCGTTGCCTCCACTTTAGGAAATAATGACACTAGAATTCTGGAAATATAAGAGTATGATACATACAGACAAACATTTAACATAGGTTTTATTTAATTTAGATTTAGTTAACATTTCTAAAGCTTTTTTTTTCATCTCTTTAAAAATATTGTTTTTTACATTTTTTAGAAAGAAGTATATAATTTGCATTCCGAGTCTTGACTTTGTCTATAACGAGAGCATTTACTTATACCTGACCTATAAAACAGTATAATTTAATTATCATCTTTTCTTAATATTCTCAGCTATTAGAAAGTTTTTGGTTTTTATTATTATTCTAAATTCAAGGCAGGGCATCTATATTATTAAATAACCTTGATGGTTTTCCTATGATGCTACATAATTTTACTTAAATCGGTATCAGGACTTAATAATCGTTTTACACTTATATCACAGTTAATAAGTCATATTTACGTTTATTGTAAGCTTTTTGTTTAACCATATTAGATTAAAATAATGAATGCAAAATTGTAAAACATTAATAGAAATTAATCCCGCAATATTACTAAAGAATCTCTATTGCTGACAACATAGTTAATAACCATTACAAATAAATATTATAACTTTGTACAAATTTTAATTTTTAACAATCCTCTAAACTTTAGAGGATTGTTTAAAGTTTCGTGGAATTCCTGTATTGGCATTTGCACAGATGGTGCTCCAGCTATGACTGGACATCTAAAAGGATTTGTAGCACATGTTAAAGAACTGAATGGGGATATATTAGTTACATATTGTTTATTGTATCCAGAAGCACTTGTTACAAAATATTTGCCATCAGAATAGAAAATAGTTCTGGAACATCGTGTAAAAATGGTTAATTATGCCAAGCTATAGAAGCTAAGTACGAATCCTTGTTACTGCATACGGAAGTAAGGTGGTTGTCCAGAGGAAATGTTTTATCTCATGTACTGGAATTAAAAGACGAAATGAAAATGTTTTTTGAACAAAATAAAAATTATGATTTTGTTCATTTGTTGGAAGATAAAATATGGTGTGCTAAACTAGCTTACTTATCAGACATTTTTGTTATTTTTAATAACATAAATTCAAGTATGCAAGGACCGAAAGAAAATATATTAAACTCAACAGATAAACTGGTGGGATTCCAAAAACAAATAACTTTATGGAAGAATAAAGCTCAGGAAGGATATTTGGAAAAGTTTGAGTCAGTCCCAAAAGATTTTAATAAAACTATTCATAAAATTGTTATTGACCATTTGACAACATTAGAGGAGAGAATTATTCATTATTTACCAAATTTAGATAGAAAAAAATTTGATTGGGTTCGTAATCCATTTGTGATAACGAATACTTCTGTATGTGAATTAACTTTGAAAAGGAAGAACTAATTTCGCTTTCTAACAATTGAGATTTCATTTTAAAATATTCGGAAGAATCAATTAATTCATTTTGGATTAACATTAGATGCGATTATGATAGCCAAAAAAGTTTTAAAAATATTATTACAATTTTCTACATCTTATTAGTGTGAATTCAGATTTTAAGTATGAACCAACATAAAAACGAAAAAAAAAATCGAGACTGTTAAATGTAGAAGACCATATTAGAGTAGCATTGTCATGTTTACGACCCAATATAAATGAAATTATCAAAAAGCATTAAGCGCAAATTTCTCATTAAAAGTATTCTTATTATTCATTTGTAATTAATACCTTAATAAACGTACTGTTGTTTTTGTAATACATATTATATAATTTTATTTATTATTTAAAATTATTATCATAAACTATTTTACTATAGGTAAGTAAAAAAACTTTTGAACTTATCTTTTTCTTTGTGCGTAGCAAAATTTTGAAATCGTTAAAAGTGTGCCGCGACACGAAAAAAGGTTGAGAATCACTGCTCTAAAGGTTTATAACACTGTGATGTCAGCCCTATTTACAGGCCTGCGATAATTAAAAAAAGTGGTGGTTATGGATAGATACTTTTTTGGAATGAATTATATGTTCTTACTAACTAGTTCTCTATTAGTAACCTCGCTTTATCGTCCATTAAAATTAACTCAGGACCAACTGCAGCCCTGAAATAGCGAAAATAGTGCTCCAAGACTTCATCCCTATACCTCACACCACTCACAGAGCCTCTTTCAAAGACATAGAGAGGTATTTGGCCCATCGAGTATGACCATTAACCAGACCCTCATCGAACCCAGAATTAATCCCAGACCATTAAACCAGCTCCGTATAAAGGGTATCGGTAAGAATCGGTGTTTAGGTTGAACCGGGACTCATCAGTGACGAGAACGGTTGCCCATTTGATCCATACTCCAGTCTCTATGCTCTCTGCACCATGCTGAACGGACTCTCCTGTTCGTAGAAGTGAACAGGACGAAAACAGCAGGTCTTCTTGCAAACAACCCTTTTTCATGAAGTCGTTTGGAAACAGCCACCCTTGACACACGGGTTCCTGTGGCTGCATACAAGTCGCGAGAGAGCTGAGCAGCTATAGCCCCTCTGTTACGCCTTGCTATAATGGACAAATGGCGATCTTCTCTTGCCGTCGTGGCTCTTGGACCTTGCCCAGGTTTTCTCTCGATGGATCCGGTATCCTGGTACTGTTTCCATAAGTTACACACGACGCTGGGCGTTAAATTGAACTCTCTGCAAACCTGGATCCGAGATTGGCCTCCCCATAATTCGCCACCTTATTCCATCATCTAAACGTTGGTGGTTACTCGTATTTACTTTTACACTTTGAATTTAACCTATTGCTGCAAGATAACACCAAGAAATTCGCCGAGGTGTGCTAGCGAACGAAATGAGTCTTAACTTACGCTCACTTATAAAGCCTGTTTCTCTACTGGCTCCCACTACACACACGTGTACAATTACGTATTTGATGTACAAGATTTGCCTTTTTGTCTAGAAGCAGTGGTTTTACATGCAGTTCAGTTCTTTTAATGAAATTCGATGAAATATGCAAATTCTCTTGATTTATTTCGCCAGTATATTAATCATTCGGTTGATAGTGTAGCAAGTTCGATTCGAGTGCTAGAATATTTGCTAAATGTAAATAAAATTATTAATTAAAAAACAAACTTACCGCTTTTTATTTAAACATTACTAAAAATTTGCTTCCTAATCAAAATTGCAAAGGGAAGTAGGACTGAATTTTGAACCTTTGTGCCATTAATAATTAAAATTCGTCAACTTCATGCAAAAACTACCGTGGACATTATAAAATCATGAAAAGATTCTTACTTGTATGCTGGCAGAACTATATTCTCTATGAATCCTATCTGAAGTTCTGGAATGCATGCTTTCTCTCTGTCCATCATTTCACTTGGATGAACTCCCATCGCCTTCTCTAGATCTCCTTGAGAGAAGAACTCGCTGTAGATCAGTTCCTGCGTATTTTGAGATATCTTTAGCTTTTCAATCCGACACTTTAATATTCATTATTTTTTTAAAAAATAAATAAATAAATAAATAAATAAATAAAAAAAAAACATCTCAGAATTAAGCTTGGTCAATATTTTTTCCCGGTCTCGGAAGAAAATATTCATCATCGGAAATTAGAGGAATCAATCAGATAGGAAGGATGAATCGATTCCTTTACTTTCAGGAAATAAATAAAATAAAGAAATGCATTATGGGGATAAGCAAGTTTCTAAGAAAAACAAGAACTTGACTTCTGACTGAGAATTATAAAACAAGTATGTATGAAAAAAGTTTTTAAAAATAAATGCAAATATTATATTTATGTGGGAAACGACATTTTATTCCATTTAAATACATCATGATTTAACGTTTTTCTTTTTTTATTAAATTTAAACTTCATTGGTATTTGTAATTTACAGAACGCTGGCTACCGAAACGAAAATTTCATGATACTTATTAGGGAGATTTCGCAAATTTAAGTTAGCTTCAGAACACTCCCACATAAGATTTCAATTTCTTGTGCATGCGCTCTTCTAGAGTGCATGCGTTAGTTCTGGTGAGATACCCATGCGCCCGTGAAAAAAGATCAAACATAAGTAAGTGAAAATAAGAGATTTTACTAAAATACATAAGTTAAGAACTCTAGCGTAGTGGAATATTATTTTAACTTAGACTACAAAATCAAAACAAACATTTACAATGGACGAAGACTGTCTCTTTAAAGCTGTAGCATACGATTCACGATGCTTTGCTCTACATAAATGTACTGTTCTATGAGAAGAACAATTTGGAATATTATAGATTTTGATGAGTTCAGCGATAAAGGATGCAAGTTTATATTATTATTAATATTAAAAAATATATCGTTGAATTTCTATTGATTATTTAACTGCTTTTAATTAAATTGTATAGTTAAAACAAATACAATTTATAATTTTGAAATAGCGAAAATATGTCCGGTTTCTAATGGAGTTAGTGCAAACAGACAATCATAATGTTAAACAAAAACCAATACAATTATTTATTTTTTGAACGAGCCAGTTGTTGTTTCACGATTCATTTCTAGTTTTTATCAGTACATTTTTTTAAAGTTCGCTTTCCACGTCCATGTTTTTATTTTGAAGTTAGGCTTAAACAGAAAACAACATTTAAGAGCATGCATGTAGCTTCGTCTTTGTAGCATAAATCACGCCAACATAACGTAGTATCTAAAATAAACGCGGGCATGCGCAGTTGCTTCAATCTTACGTACGGGAGCCAAAGAATATATATTCTTTGCGGGAGCTAAGTGCGAAGTCTCCCTATTTTTAAGAAGAAGTCAGGGACTAATATAGGGGACTACTACATCTATGGAAAAAGTTAAAGGAGAAAAATGATCTTACTGCAATTTTTTTTGAACTCTTCCAGTCTTTCGTTTGATCAGAGAGATCGCAACACGTGATTAGAAGACACATTAGTAGTTGATGATGCAGCTGATTCTGAAAGTCATAGCCCTCTGAAAATGGAATGGCAATTTTAAATTTTTTTTAAAATTCTTACTATTAGTTCACACTCTTCCGATATCTTGTTCAAATTTTCAATCGTTAATAAAATACTTTTTATTCAACCACACAAGTTCAAATACATTTTTTTTGAACTTGTAGTGAAACACTTGATGTGAATACAGTTTTTTCAAATATTAATTCAATAATTAAATTTAATGAATTAATTTTAGTTTTACATGGGAGAATTTTTTTTAATTATTAAATAAAAAGTATCTAAAATGAAATTTTTCTTTGTTGAACTAAGTAGGATTTGACTTTAAATTTTTTTTTTTATATTACTTGTTTATTGTATATTCAATGATGCTTCAGAGCATGCTAAATTTTAATAGTAATGACAAAAAAAAATTGTTTTGAGCAATGTGTTAACATTTAAGTAGCACTATGAAAGAAATAGTTTAACTATCAGAGAAGCCTATGTTTGAGGGAATCAGAAAATTAAGACAGCCATTTGAAGTTAATAAAAATATTTTTAGGAAGCTAGATTTAAAAATAAATATTTAACTTTTGAAAAAGAAAAAAAAAATCCATGATCGAATTCGTATTTTATGAACCGAAACCCTCATTCATTTGTTGACAAAAATTTTGATACAAAAATAGTTTATTTAAAAATGTAGAGAAGGCTATAAGTATTTGCAATATATCCAATGTAGAAAACTTGTACAATGCACAAAAAAATAAACGGACCACTCTTAATAATTTTTGATTTAATGATCTGATTTTTGCGTTCTAGGTGTCTCGATCTTAATCGTTCGAGGGGGAAATCTCAAATATGCTAATCAATAAATGCAGACGATATTTAAAATTACGAAATCAGACACAAAAACGTACTTTCTCTGAATAACATATCTTTTTTCAACGGATTCGGATTTGTGCCCCCCAGTCCAGAAAAAAAAAATAATAAATATGGGGGGGGGTAGCCGCAATCAGAGAAATAGGATTCCAATAGTTTGGTTAGGGGAGGGGTTGACCTCTTAATGTTAATTTAATATTTTGGACCCCCTTGAGCGACTAAGATTGAATCCTAGAACGTGAAGATCCGATCAGTAGGTCAAAAGTTATTCAGGGTGGTCAGTTTTTTTTCCTATTAAATGTCTAGAAACAGGATATTCATTATCGAGATCCAAGATACATAAAGGTTCATATGTTTAGTTTCCAAAATGTTATTCCTTTCCATAAGCGCGCATTTTGTGGTACATAGTGATGAGATAGTTTAAAAAGAATGAATGACGAATAAGATAAAATAATAATATCACCTGCTTGCATTGCTTCGATATCTTCTATGATACGAAGATGATGGGCAAGATCTGTCGCTAATATGACGTCTCTCATATTGTCTAAGCATTGAGTATATTCCTGAAACAATAAAGCTTATTATTTTAATTTTTCATAAGAATTTGGTTTACAATATGAATCAGCACAAACTTGTAAATACATTCATGTCCATAAATTGAGGATAATGCCAGCTTAGTAAATAAAGGTTGAGAAACCCCAAAAAATATGACTTATTCATAAAAATGCCAGATTATTCATATTAATGCCATATTATGTGACTTATACGTATGTGACTTATTCGTATTAATGCCAGCTAAGTAAATAAAGGTTCAGAAATAAAAAAAATGTGACTTATTCACAAAGTTTATTAAACAACTCATTTAAACGAAAGATAGAGAACAAAAAAAGATAGCGTATGTGTGATACCGTTCATTAAAAGTGCGATTTTTGCTCACTGGAGTTATTATAAAAAATATCTCCTTTACAAAAACTAAATATTACATGGTTGGTATGATGGTTAACACATATGTCTCCCATGCGATGAAATACTATTCTTACAACACCAAAACATGTTGAGTTTCTAATGATCGACCTGATTTTGAAAAAGATTACTCCACTGAGTAAGCAATCCTCAATGAAATTCCGGTGCGCATGTAGAAGGTTGTTTGACTGGCCGAAATTCATAGGCTACGCATGTACTACACAATGCCCTATCAGATTGAAGTCATGTGAGAATGCTGGCCATTCCGTACGTGTGACATCCTCAGAAGGTATTCGTTTATGATGCTGAATTGGATGTTGATATTCGTTTATGAAGTATGAAAGTTGGCGAAGAAACAAGTTCTTTCAGAGTATAAAACCATACCAACAAAATCTATACAATCTTCTAAAAAGTTTGGCGAGAAAAAGTTGTTTCATTGGCGAGAGGTGTGAGAGTCAACCCGCCAAAATGAGAGTAAGTTTTCATGGAGCTCATTGGAACAACAACATGAGCGGAATTGCATTTTTTTTCAGCGAACACTGATTTGGGATAAACAATCCTCATCCCATTTTTCAAATAGATTTCAACCTCATAATTGAGGACGGGCATTGTCATCTATAAAAACAAATTTTGCGTCCATGGCACTTCTAACAAACGTACACGTTGTTCCAAATTTTCCGATAAATTCGGATACTTATAATTTGAACATGGTTCTTATTTCTGGAGCCCAGTGTAATTCCATTCTAAATGAGCAATCCTGCCGTACCGTAACGATATCGTTCAATATTGTTGTCTTGGTGGTAACGGATACCAGGCTTTCTTTGAATGAAAGACCGTCACGAATCAGATTGCAAGCAAAACTTGGACTCGTTGAAAAACAGCACACAAGCTCACTGTCTTCATTGCATGTTCTCTACTCCAGGATAATCGCTGGACACAGAGAACACATCTGACAAGTCTGCGAGCATATAGTCAATACCGAAACGATAGTACACGGTCTGTTTTGAAATTGCCCCATAACTGCAGATTGCTGACGAGACTGGCCGGATGCTGTGCCCCGTTTGCTTCTTTCGGCAGTTACTGCCAAATACCGGTCTTCATTTAGCGATGTAACTCGAGTACAAACTGTACTGTAACGTCAACTGAAAGTTCCACTATTTTGGAATCGTTGACGAATCCTGGGGAATACACTTTAGGAAATTCCAAATTCCTTGGATACTTCAATCTGAGTTGACCCACATTCCAGGCAGCCGATAATTTAATCACGTAAAGAATCAGCCGAATGCGTCCTCTGTGTCTTAACTATTAGGTTATGGCACTGAGAGGCTTTTAAAATGCTTGTGAACTATTTCACATTTTTGCCGCCATTCCTTATAATCCCATTTCTTACACTCTCGATAGTGAGACGTATTATTGGCGTAATCAGGCGGCTTCCTGCAATTTGAATGTTATTCTTGAAGAGATGTGTGCGTGTGTTAATTTTACAGGTGAAATTTTTACTTTAAAGTTCAATTTCTGCGCGATTTCGAATTATCCTTAATTTATAGACATGGATGCAAATAAATTTCTTTTTTGAATTCTTTAATAATGTAAGCTGTTCCTTGAAGTTAAACCTCATCTATTAAAACAGCGAGGTCTGATTTATTGAAACATAATCCTATAAAATTCCATTAAGTGTGCCATTGATTTTTTCATTTAAGTATTTACGAAAAATAAACACAAAAGAATTGTGGAAAGCGTTCTCTTTTTTTAAAATATACATTTTAATGACAAAAGAGACTGAAAATGAGCCTAACACAAACTACATTAATTCCTTTTTAAAATTTTAATTAATTTAATAAAATATTTTATTGATTAATTTTCAACTCTGAGCCGTAGAACTCGTGTTTAGCTGTTGAATGTTTAATGTTGCAAGGAGCAGTCCTTCTTTGCGCTTAAAAATAAATTTCTGATTTTCAAACTTACTTTTCTTGATAGATTTTCTAAAATATTACATCCATCTGTATTTAAAATGGCCATAGCTTGAGCAAAATGGTGCCTCTATAAAAAATACACACACGAATAAACAATTAAATGTCAATAAACTGATTATCTCCATCTCTACATCTAACTCTAAATTGAACTTAAAATGTCTTTATTTTATAAACTGTTTGATTAACACTTGTAGATGTTACCGTGAATGATGGAAAGCAAAAGAATGTCGATTTTCATCGGTGAATGTCAACGATCACATAGTCGCTTTAGTGAATGTCTAAGATATTTGTTATATCCGATTTGATATTAATTTATTCGTTGACATTATTGTATTTATTCGATATTTTAATATCTGCCGAGGATAGATCAGGAGAAACATCAATGTTCGGAGTACCGGTTAAATGCATACTGGGCAGTGGTTTTGAATCTTAAAATCATTGATGTAGAACATACCGGACAAATGTACACAGGGCAGTGGAACTTAACTAGACCTAGTATACATTTCTGACATTTACAAAAGCGACAGTGTGGCTGGCAACATTCACCGGCGGAAGTCAACAACCACCAACTTTGATCATTCACAGTAACATGGGCACTATAATGCAAGATTAAAAAAAATGCTTTTTAATTTTATTGTATGAGTCCGAAAATAAGTTTCTCCTGGCAACTGTGGTGATCAGAAGTGTGATTGAAAGACAGGAAGTACAAAGAAACATTAGTGATAAGACACGTTGAGACATACCGATTTACAAGCTTCAAAAATCCCCGCCCCCATTGAATAACTAGTGCTCTGCATACGAAAAAAGCATTGAGAGGAAACTTCAGTATTCTTCTTCAAAGCCGGAAATGTATATCCGAAAGTGTAGTTTAGGGCTATATGGCTGATGGCACGCTAGACAAAAAGTAGCATTATGGTGTGTCAAGTGTGGTCTCACATGGTGATCCAACAACGCTTTTTCTTCTTCAATTTCGAAAGATAGCACTGATGGCTCCAAATACTCTAACAACAAAACTCCAGTATAGTATGTCTAAAGTAAGAACTCCCCTAGCCATTCGTCTGGACCCGTTGCAGTGACCATGGTAACGAGGTATAACTACGTCAAGTAGGGATATGGAGTCATTGTTTAGGACAGATTTTTTCTCGGGTCAGCGAGTAAAGGTATTCTTTTTCTTCGGTCTACTGTGTTAGCCTTATAGAGTGAAGTGAAGCTACCCTCCCTGAAATGCGCTATTCTTGTTTCCATAGCAGCTGACTGCTTCAGACTTTGTGGTGGGGAGAGATCTCCCCACAAACCATACCAGACCAAGAGGTACAGCGCCATCTGTCGGGTCATGGGCAAACGGTGTCCAATGGTGTCTTTTACGTTCCACCATTGTCTAATCCATTATGGTTCGATTTCAAAATCGAACCGAGTTCGAATCCACGCGATGGTAGGTTGATATGAATTCCGCATCCAGCTTGCACTGACCACAGTTCTGACTTAAAAATATCTTCATTGATAGATGGATCATGTGTTAAGAGTTCCCTTGCCATCAGGCTAACCGTGCGATGTTTTCCTCCATGTAACGCAAATGCGGGTTAGTTGCATCAAAAAGTCTTCCATGAAGGCAAATATCTCCCATGCTTGATCCAGAAGTTCCCTAGTGTTCTGGATTGGGTTCAAAATTACAACGCAACGGAGTTGAACATTAAAATTTCTTAAACCCATAAAATAGGGCCAACTGTTCAACGACAATTATAAAATAAAAAATGTAGTTGACTACAACTACACTTTTTAAAACATAGTGACTACAAACTATTTTAGAATTTAGAAACTACTTCACTACTTTAAGGAGACGAACTATGCTGAAGAACTTAATTCACACCTACTTTCAAAACGGTTTTGAATAAGAAATTGGCTTACATTAAATATAAGGGAATAATTCCGAATTCTTTTCATGTTTACACGATCAAGTTTGTTATTCCAAAACATTTTATTTTTGAATTCGTTCATTTAACCTTCAGCTTTTTATGCCTTTTTCTTCAGCGAATATTTAATATAAGAAAGTCGAAACTGTCAAATACTTGCAATTTTTTAATTGTTTAATGCTCTTTTATTTTCTCTATCATTATTTATTTTTCGTAACGGCTAGTTTATAGTTATACGCGATTCTAAATACGTAATTTCTATTAATGCTCGGCCAACGGATCATTTTCATTCCATTGACGGATCCGCGAAGATTTGTCCATCAAATTCGAAACAATTAGTTGCGTTAGAGCTGTGTTAATTATTCTTAACTAACGTTAAAAGTAGTTGCCAGGATTGCTACAAGCTACTGTTTTTTTTTTGTATCTCACTACTCATTACACTACTCTTTTTTTTTATAAAGAAAATAGCGCACTACACTGCAAACTACGAAAAAAAGTAGTGACTAAAGTACACTGGTGTAAGAAATTAAGAGACTTTGCAGACTGGGTCGATTATCTCTAGAACTACTGGACCGATTTTAAGGAAATTTGATGAGTACATACATTGATACAATACAAAACAAATAACCATTCAACAATACGCGCCCATGATCGTGCGTAACACTCGTTGGAGTCGGAAGGCATGAAACAACGGTTGCAGAATAATAAAAAAAAGGGTTAATGTGGATATGGCCCCCTCTGACAGATATACAGGCCTTGCAGCGTGATTTTATACTTGAAATAAGGCAGTTTATCATTTCTTGTGTCAATGGTCTGAATTGTCCTGTGGCAATTTCATACCTTCCAACTCCAGTGTTACGCACTATCATATTACAATTGTTGAATGATTATTTGTTTTGCATTGTATTAATGTATGTACATATTAAATTCCATTAAAATTGGCCCTGTAGTTCTAGAAATAATCGACCAAGTCTGCAAATTCTCTTAATTTCTTACACCAGTGTAGTTTCACTACTTGTAGTGAGCTAGTTCCGACCCCTCGATAGCGGGAAACTTATCTTTGGTATTGATTCTTCTTATGAAAGAAGCAATATAGAGAAAGAAGAACTTACTTCCATGACTGAACCTTCAGAGCAGTAAAGGGCAGCTAAATCAGATTTCTGCAGATAAAAAAGAATGAATTCATAAATGATAATTAAGAAAAATCATAAAAAAATTAAATAAACGTGTGAAATATTATTCTAAAAAAAGCATACAATCAGAAAAAAATTCCTCTGATGTAAGCTAGAAGTCAAACAAAAAATGTATTTGAATGTTCTGAGAAGTTATAAAAACTCATCAATGGTTCTCATTTTAAAAGAAGTTGTTGTTTTGTCAATTGTAACATCACTTTCTGATCTACAAATTTAGTTGCAATAAGTTTTTGTAGCCACACTCTTGGAATTAACATCTGGTTTTCTCTCATTTAAAAAAAAAAAAAAAAAAGGAATGGTAACATTCATAGGCGTAGTGTGAAATTTTTTTTTTTTTTCGGATGGCACGAAAATTTATTTTCAGAATCTTCTATATCTTTTTTTAAATAAAGATGATATTAAAGGTAAATTTACATAAAAATTAAATAAGCGATGTGTTGATGAAACTAAATAAATTGCGGACATTTGAGTTAAGCAAATTTTTTAAATTTAAATGTAATAATAAATAAATTGAGATTTTAAACAATGCTATTCGTGAAAAACTGCGCTTTATTTCTTAAATTTTCATCGACTCACAAAATAATGATTAGATAAAATAGCGTTTAAATATTGTTTGTCTTATTGTTATAGAGCGTATAATTTTAGTTAATTGCAACTGAATCAGCTATTCGAGAACTATAAAGACTTTTCTAAGTTTCTTCTATAGTGAAACAAAAGTAAAAATTCCTTATCTCGCATTTGATTTGTCAAGGGCATGTCAGCATAAGACGAGGAGTTTTTAGTTGTCCAATCAAATGCAATGCTCTTGCAACATCATATAGTTGTTTCTTTTACAAGAACGAATGTTCTCCTTATTTATCAAAATGTGTCTCCAAATCTAGGATTCCAGTTAGATTTCGGCACTATAATTATTTTCATTAATAATTTTGAGATATATTTCGTAAAATGTAGCACGAATTAAATTTCTGTTTAACACGTTTAACCTTTAAAGGTTTTTATATTGTTTTGAAAGCATATTTGTATAATTTGATAGCGAAATAAAATGGAACTATATGGTTCCCTGGATGATCACTTAAATCCTATACCGCAATGATCTTTTTTTTAACTTGAAACGGAGTATAGACATTGATGTAATTAACACAATTTAAATAAATAATTTTTCTGCATTCTTAAAATAAAAATATTGTATTTACTTTAAGAGAAGTACAATTTTTTAAAAAAATGGATATGAGCAATGGATGTTTTTCTTACGAGTGTTATAATTCAAATTTTAAATAAAACTAACGATCTGGTTTGAAAAGACCAAACTTATGGATGAGTACATTCCAGAAAATGGGTGCATTGCCGAAGCATTAATTAGTAATCAACGATCCTTTTTACCCGTTTAAAAAATATCCCGATATTCACTTTACCTGCTTTTTCAAACAGCTGCTTTTAACAGAACCCACCAGTTAATACATGGAACAAAATTACTCAATTAGCTCCTTGAAGCAGACGATTATTAAGTCAATAATTTAAAATCTCTTTCTCTTTTCAAAAGTGACCTTTTATCTTTGATGAACACATTAGAATAGGTTAAACTAAGAAAAAAATCCATAATAATAAGCTAGAGAAGATTTGAATTAAAAATAAAATGTGATAGTGGATACAATAATCTTAATATTTGTTCTGTTATTAGAAATAATTTTTTTTTTTTTAAATATTTTTTAATAGCAGAGCAAAGCATAATAATTTTTTTTTTAAATTTTGCACTTAGGTACTACGATCTATGTATGCTCTCAAGAATTATATTAAAAACGATTGCTTGGTTACAGTTAAAGAGACAAACTTTCAAAATTTTAAAATGGCAACACTTTTTTTGTTGTTGATCGTATCGTGATTCTTGGATTGAAAAACTTAAAATGGTGTTAGAACGTTATTTTTATATAAAGAAACGGTGGCGCCAGGCAGAGATAAAAGAAAAGGGAAACTTTTTCTAAAGAAATAAAATAAACCCAGAAACAAACAATAAAGAGGAGATTTGCTTTTCACACATTTTCCATGTATCCGCATCATCGGTTATCGAAAATTTGTCAAACATAAAATGTTTTGTTTGAAATTTCTTCTTTGTTTTTAAAGTGTTTATTATTATAAATATTGTATCGCATCTGGCAACAGGGCTATGAAAATAGAAGGGCTGGCTCACTGCTTTGAGGAAACTCTCTCCGCGCCAAACCTCCGATTTTTTCCAATGACGTCACAGTGGCGCGAAGCTTGCACTTTTACTTCAAGAACGGAGCGTTCGGTCTAACTAGCTCTAACTAATATTGGAGCATTCCTTTTTGTGACATATTCCAAGAAATTTGTTGTTTTATAAAATGATTTTCCTCACTTTATTGCAGTGAATTTACAAAAATTTAAAACTATTAATGAAATGCCAGTTTGCGCGATTGCAACCTGCAAAAATTCTGATAGAAACACAAAAATAAAAAATATAATTTTCTACGTGTTCCCTAAAGTAAATGAACAACTATGTAACGAATGGATTCCGAAATGACACAGTTAATATAAAACAGTAATACGTTTATTCTATCGTTAAGAACTTTTATAAAAATTCACCTTCTAAATAGAAACCGCCTCGTTACTTCAAAAAGAAAGGCAAGCGAAAAATTTAAAAATGGATAAAGGGAAAGAAAATTAAAGCGTAAATAAAAAGTATAAATAAAATATATAGTATATAGTTAAAATTCTCCTAATTTTATAACATATTTTTTAATGTAGTTATTCTAAATATTTAGGATTTTTTAAAAATTATATTCTCTTAAAATTAAATATCTATAAATTATATTATCTCAAATTTTAAATTCTATAAATAATTGTAAAATTTCAAATATCATTACGAACCTAAATTATTATTTTGTTTCAGTAATTAGCGTTTAAGGTTGATGTTTCCTAATGATTAAGTATGAACAAATTGCTATTAACGGCATATTTTAAAATCAGGATTCTAAATTTAACCCAACTTATAGTTATCAAAGATTATGTAGATAAAAAAGTGTCGATATATGCTTTTCCTAATAAAAGTTAAAACTGAACTTTTTAAAATAAAGTATTTATAGTGTCCTTTTCGCCAACTAGTAAAATTTTTTTATAAGTTTAAAATGATATTTTTTTAATATAATGCCCAAGAAAGTTTTTTAGAACTATGTTTATGAACGGGAATAATGTGTTAATTATGAAAAGCTTGAAATCTAATAATCAGAAAACTTATTTTTACAGAGAGAAAGAGGCAAATTTATCGTAATATCTTTGTTAGCGATCTCCGAGATCTGTGTACACAGTGACGTCATGAGGAGAGAAACCGTAGCTTCAGCTATAAGAGCGGAATGAACTAGCCCTTCTCTCTTCTCTTTAGCCCTGATCTGGCAAGCGGTTACGAAAAACAGCTACTCTTGGTAATGGCCTTTGCAATTTCTAGTGCTAAAAATATCGTTCCAACTCCCTTTTATACGTTTCGATAAAAAAGTGAACGTTTGCCTTTTGAGAAATTTTGTCACTTTAACCGTGAGAGCATTACTTTCCAGTGGGTGTTTCTAAAATTATTGTGCGCTTACTGAGGCAACTTGGAAATTGTTATTCGTCCCTCTATGATCCAAATCATGACAGAGGCAGGCTACAAAAAGGGCCAAACTCTCCAGTTCGCTGAAAGATAAAAAGAAAACATTTTAGTACGCAATATATTTTATCCCGTTGATAATTTCGATGTGTGTTTAACTTACTAGAGATAATTTCCCATAATGTCAGCATTTTTGTGCATTAGATAGCAGAAATGTCCGACTGCAAACGCGTGCATCCAATTATGGTAGGGGGGATCTCTGTATCCCTTCTTCACCATCAGCACGAACCTGTAAAACATTTGAGAGCGAGTTTCTCTCGTATCAAGATTTCTCAGTATAGACAAGCTTTTTTTTTGTTGGGACGCAATTATTTTTTTGGTCACATGCTTCGACCATCTTACCGGCCACATAACACTTAGCCGGTGAGGCAAGTGGAAGAATATAGAAGAGATTAAAATTACACAAAACTAACATACCTTTTATTTTAAAATAACAACTGATATAATCAGTAATAAAATAATAACTGATTTTAACCAGTAGAAACTGTAAGATTCGTACTCCAAATGAATTGAAATTTTTAAATGCTAACAGAAAAGAATGAATATCACCTTTATTTTCACGTTCCTCACTACATTTTACTTTTCAGTATCACTTTATCAATTTCCATTTCATTCACTTCAGGAATCTTTTATATTCTTACTCAAGAAAAGAAAAAAGAAAAAAACTACTTTTAAAAGTAAAAACCCAATCATCATTGGTTTAAATTCTCTAGCGCTGAAGATTTTATAATAGTGGTTTAACAGCAGACCCAATTTTTGGGTTTGCGATTGCTAATGGCCAACTCCGAAGCTTTATAATTTTGAACCCAATTCAGAAGACAGGGGAACTGCTGGATCAAGTATTGGGAGAAATGTTGCCTTCGTGGAGGACTTTTGGATGGAACTAAACCGCATTTGCGTTACATGGAGAGGAAAACCACGAAGACCTCCCATGGTTAGCCTGCAACGAGGGGACTCTAACTCATGATCCAACTAACACTGAGGATATTTTACGTCAGCACTGTGGTCGGTAGGAGCTGTGTGCGGAATTAGAATAAACCAGCCTTCGTCGGAATTCGAACCCGGTTCACCTCATTGGGAGGCGAGCGCTCTATCCCCAGAGCCACCACAGCTCTCTGGATGTTTTCTATTGACGTGCATGAGTGGTGTTTTAAATTCTTATAATTCTTTAAATAAAGGAGAGCTAAATGATTTACCCACATTTTTATCCCTGCTGTGATACACGAACGTTAAGAAGTGCAAACAGGTTTCAGTCACGTTTCAGTACGCTCAGTAACGTTTATACAATTTTATTTTACTGTTAAACTACATAATTTTCGTTACAACTGTTATACAGTCCCTGGCAAAATTATTAGACGCACTATAAGATTCGATGTAAAAGCTTAATTATCACGTGATATTATATAGCATTATTGTTTTTACGCGACTGAAACCAGTTTGCACTCGTTCACTTTCGTGTATCAATAGGTTAACTTTGTAATGCAATACGTTAAAAATAAATACAAATAGGAAGTATAAGAAAAATCTCCTGAATAAAAACCTGTTACTTGTACGTTTAAATATAAAAGTATAGTCTATAAACTCGTGCAAAACATGTAATTAATAAAAAACAGCAGTGCGTCTAATAACTTGGTCTAATTATTATAATATACGAATATAATACGTGATATAATAAATATTCTACATTTATATAATATGTCGTCTAATATATCCAATCGTCGAATTTATATTATACATCGTCCAATTTAACCAATCGATACACGAGCGTAAACAAGTGCAAACCGGTTTCAGTCACGTAAAAACAATAAAGTTGCATAGTATCACCTGACAATTAAGATTTTACATGGAATATCTTTGCGCGTCTAATAATTTGGCCAATGACTGTAGTTCCAAAAAGAAAAATATATGCGGCAGATATGTATATTGAGTGGAAATAAATGCGCGATGTTATTAAAAGCACTTTTTTAGAGAGCGCAAAATAGATTAGTCTTTGCTCCCCGGAGACGCAAACTCAACTGGACAGAAACGCGTATGTCACGATGCATATTTATTATATCACACATGCATGCCAGTCGAGAACTGTTAAAAGTGTCAAAATATCATTTTTGATTAACAAGAATGGACAAATTATAACCTGAATAAACACATCATTCATTAATTACACTTTGAAGGATAAAATTGTGTAAAATGCGTCGTAAATATTGTTTCTAATTATAATAAAGGAGATAAATGTTTTACATTGAGAGTGTATTTCTGGGTATTCTCCATTTATGAATCATTCCCATGTCTTCGAACATACTGATGACAGCCTGCAAAAGAACAAATTTCGTTTAAACGTGTTTACACTGTTTAAAGGTGTTAACTCTGAAGGGGCGCTACTCACCAACACGGTGTCCTGTTCATTCAAAGATCTGGGAATGAATGTAAGTTTACTAAAATCTTCATCTGGACGGGGTATTTCCATTTCAGACAGTTTGACTACTTCTTCTGGGGGAACCTATGGAACGTCAAGTACCAGAAAAATCAAATTTTATGCAGCTGGGTTATCAAGTATGTTACCGTGAATGAACGAAATCAAGAGAATGTCGACTTTCACCGGTGAATGTCTGAAATATTCGTTATATCAAGATTCGATATTAATTTATTCGTTGATATAATTATATTTATTCGATATTTTAATATCTGCTGAGAATAGATTAGGAGTGTTCGGAGTAAAGGTCAAATGCATACTGGGTAGTGGCTCTTGACTTTAAAAAAACATTGATGTAGGGCATACCGGGCAGTGGAATTTAACTAGACCTAGTATATATTTGGGACATTTACCGAAGCGATTATGAGATCGTCAATATTCACCAGTGGAAGTCAACAACCACCTATTTCTGTCATTCACAGTAACATATATAAGTTTTTTGTGTGTGGTTTGTTTCGCTTTAGCTGTAGAGGCATTAATTATTCAAAATGTAAGTTAGGGTAAAAAATAAATAAATGCATAAATAAAATTAAAAAAATAAATAAATGAATAAAAATAAATAATAGAGAAAGACAGAAATCAGCAATAACGAATACAATCGGTAGACTCACGTTTAAAATACTTATAAAAATCAGATTATTTTTTTTATCTTACTACCTAACGGTTTTTAATATTTTGCAATGGTATGTTCTTGTTTTCTGAAAACCGTAATTTAATATAGGGTATGGATACGGCACAGTATAATTAACTTAATGATTTTTATAGAATTTAATAATATCTGTTATTTATCCATAATTATTAATCAAATTTCGGAAGAGTTGTTGGTTTGGATAAATAAATATTACTATTTATTCCTTTGCTTCATATATTTGATTAAAAATAGTATTGAAATAAATGTTTTTAAAAACAAAAAATCCAAATTTATAATTTTTCAGATTTTTGCTTAATATTGTATTATTTTCGATTTTTCTTTTTTTTTTTGTGTGTGTTCCTTCCCAGCTAAAAATAAGTTGCAGTTTTTTCTACAGAACTGAAGTAATTTTGTAGTTTTCCTAGAGTTAACTGCAGATTTTCTGTGGTGCAATCTTAACTGTAAAAGCACTGCAGTTATTTTGCAGCTAATGTGAAGTAATTTATCAGCAATTTTGTTCGGAAAAAAACTTTTAGCTATTGTCAAAAAAAAATTACTGTAGTTTAAGTGAGGTCACTTTAAAATCATAAATTTAGAAAAACTGAAACTTTAAATCCGTGGTTATTTCGCAGAGAATTTGAAGTAATTATGCAGTTATTGTTTCGGGAGTATACTTTCTGATGAATCTGCGGAAAAACTGCAGTTACTTTGTATTGTTGTAAAATTGAAAGAGTTTGATGTCTTCAATCTTGCTTTCCTGGCAGGTATATAAACTTTTTATAATGTTTACGTCTTTTTTCCACCTTTTTCTTATTTTCTTATAATTTAAATATTCTAAACATACATATATTGATAACGGAAAGAACGTACACTGTCTATATTCATAAAAGTTAAAATTCATAAAATACATACTTGATTTAATTGTAATTATTTATAATTCAGAAGCGTCAGAAACTTTTAAGTAAGATTTTGACACAATTTAATTAGTTTAAAATATGCCTAAAATTAGGTATTTAAATATTTCTGTATTTTAGTAATTTTATTACTAATTTTATTTTCATTAATTTTTATTATTTATTTCTTTTGACTTAAGAAAACTATGTTTGCGTAAAGTTTATGGTAAAAAGTAAAGGCAAGTAGTTAATGTTAATTAGTTAATTTTTTTATTCGAATTCATACTAAATTAGGATTATTGCAGAACAAAAATTATACTTATTTTGTCTAATCAAAACAAATATTTAGTTTGGATTTGAGACAAATTTATATCAAAAGAGTTTACAAAATTGAATTTTAAAATGAATATTTAATTCAGATTTTTTTAGCTTCAAACCTCTCCTTCAAAAATTTATTAATTTCACTCTGTTTCAGAAATTTGTCTTAAATAAATTTAGACATATTTAAACAATATACCTTTTTTTATTGCTTGAAAATAAAGCTTTATAAATTAAACAAATAATTTTGTTTAAAAAAAATAACTCATAGTATTTTCAATTGAACCTAAATGAGTATAAGATATATAAAACTGCTTACTTTAAAAATTATTTTTGAGCTCCTTGCTTTTAAAAGTTAAACTTAAAACAAAAATAACAAAACTTAGGGAAAAAATCTCAAATCTACATTGTTGGGAACTTTTCATAAAAAACACTTTTGAGTAATAAATCATTTAATTGTTATTTTACCCTATACAATCAAAACAATTAGATAACAAGAAAATGACGCGATTCTAACTGTTAACTCTCATAAAATTTATTAACTGTGTTTTCACCTTATATAATTGAACAAACAAAAACTTTATCCTCGCCAACAAGACCCAGCTGATGGAACTATTTAGTTCCTTGCAGCCGTATTGACTATTGCCGAGAGGACTAATCGGTCAATCTCACACCAGGCAGGGTGAGAGTTCGTATCCCAGGGTACAATGTGTCGCCATATTTACACTAAAATTTTCACAAGTACTATACTTGCTAAATAGAGAATAGATTAAGTTAAAAAAAATCTTTTCATCAAAAATTTTTTTCAAAAGGAATTTTTTTAAAACAAAAACTAAAGTATTTTCTATCGCTGACGATAGATGGCACCACTAAATACAGACATTTTGTATATTAACAGTAAAAATTTTTAAGTTGGTACTACTACAAATATTCCGTAGCGGAATTGGCCAAATCACTAGTCTTCAAACTGCTGTTTTTTTGTAGATTTTCTGAAGTTTATTTTTAGTTGAGTTACACTATTGCATTGATATATTTTGCTTTGGATATACAACAGAAGAAAGCACTATATTTGAGTATATAATAGTGAGAGCTGATGTTGAGATTATATCTTTTCGTTGTTTTATTTTCTAATTTTAACTTTTTTAATCTTTAAATTTTTTTTATTTTTCTTCTTTTTAAATCTTTTTTGATCTTTCATTTCTTTCATTGTTTTCTTTGTATTTTCATCTTATTTTGAGTTCTTTGTACATACAGTTTAAGCGCAATTATTAAAACTTATTAATTTTTAACTTTTTTTCGTAAAATCTTAAATTTTATGTTTATACTAATATTTCAGTAGAAAAAATTTCGAACGCTGCGACATAAATACATAAAGGTTTAAATAAGAAAAATTGAAAACACAAGAAATGCAATTTTATTTTACTCTATTAAGAACATTTCTTACTGAATGAATACCTTCAAACAACCATTTTCCTTCAAAAAATCTGTTTTAAGTGACAGACACACTTGACTGAATGAGACATACGCATTGAAATTTGCAATATTTATTTAAAATAAAACTTTTGTTAATTATTTTTTTTTTATCAAAGTATATCTTCATGCTCATTATTTCATGAAAGGTTCAAACTCTGACAGCGATGTTGACTCTATGCAATCTACGGTTCATAGGTTATTTCATGCACTTGTATATAGAACGAAGGACAAAAAGGTAAAAAAAAAAAGGGCAAATGTTACAAATAGATTCCAAAATTTATGCAAGATTTGAAATAAAAAGAAAACAAAGTTTTTTTACTTTTATATTTATATATATATATTATGGATTAAAATAGCCTTTTGTTTAGTAAAAAATACATTGATAAATACTACTAAAGTATATTTCATTGAAAGAGAAAAGTTATTTTAAAATAGAAAATTTGAAAACGGTTGTGGAAATTATATAATATCTTCAAAACGTGGGTATATTTTTTAAATGAATATTATAAGCGTTTATTTAACTATTTTTTAAACTGTTTTATAACTATACTTTGTAAAAGGGAGGAAACTTCATTTAAGGCTATTTCAGAGCGAAATCATGTGAATAAAATAAACAAATTTTTTTCTGTTTTTGAAAAGTTTAATTTGTACTATTTCGGGCATAAAAATGGAAGTTTTATGCTTTTGAATTTATTAGGGAAAAAATCCAGTATGATTCTTGCAATCTTAATACAGTCAAACCCCGCTATAGTGAACACGGTTTATAGGAAACTCCCGGATATAGTGAACGAAATGTTCGGTCCCGTGCCTTGCTATACACGTATAATGTTATTTTTTTATGGATATGGTGAACTAAAAAAGTGAGGATGTTGGATATTATGAACTTTTTTCTGTCTTCGACTGATTTTTTTTCTTAATTTTTGTAAATAATTTTGAAATGTATACTTCAAAATAAATACTTATACAAATTTTTAAAACCACCTATAGAGTGGAATGTAGCGATAAGCATTTTTTTTTTTTTTTGCTTCTTTTATCTCACTTTTCCATCCCTAAACAAAAGCCAACACAGGCAGATGTATGGACAAATTTTTCCCCACCTCAGCTAAAGATTACAATTTTTTTTTTTTTGTACACAAGACGAAAAGTAATACAAAATAAAAGCAAGTTAACACATTTTTTGTTACTACGTATTATTTTTCAGTCATTTTTGTATTTCATTTTATTGGACACTTATATAAATAATGCATAATAAAAAAAGGAGATCGGAACCATTAGTTAATATTGTTTGCGGAACGGATATAGTGAACTCCCGCGGTTATAGTGAACCAAAATTTCGGTCCCTTGAAGGTTCACTATAGCGATGTTTGGCTGTATTTCTAAAATGTGAGAAGTGGAGGTAAAGAAATGAATTTACCTGCATGTGATACATCATGAGTTCATTTGATAGTCTACTTCTGTGTTGAGCGTCACGAACTTTCTTCCACATCAGAGACTAAATGTACAAAAAAATAATTTCATAAAACACAGAAACAAAAAATGCGCCTCACGAATGATCTACGAAATTTTAGAACTGGCTCTTGGAGCCGCGTGCGAGAGCAGAAGAAATAAAGATGACACATTTTATTATTTTCTATAATATGATAATCTCTGGTGACCAAAATTAAGAGAATTCGCACCTTTTGTTAAATTTAGAGAAAACAATTGAATCGATATGTAAAACTACTGCTTCCAAACAATCTTGCGTGCTGAATACTTAAACGTGTGAATACTTTAGCCGAGTACTTTAGTAGAGGTAGGTAGTACTTTATTTGTGTCTCACTAGAGTTGCACAAAGAGCAATTGGCAACGGTCTGGGAAATACCCCTGAGGATGATCCGAAGACAGGCCATCACAATTTTGATCCTCTGCAGAGGCTCTTCTGCTTTGGTAGTCCGAATACCTGTGCGCGAAGTCGAGCACTTTACGGTAGAACAGTTTTGGTTCACTTCATTGGAAGACGAAAGCTCTGTCCCCTGAGCCATCAAGGCTCAGGTACTGTGATTGGTGCGAGGTAGCCAATAGACTTCACAAGCACGATCATTTAACCGACATTATCTCTTCTGAGAAATGCATGATTAGTTCGTATCGTTGTTACGATGCCGGGAGCTCACATTATCGACACGATCTCACAGCCGATACACATCCCAAGCACGATCATTTAGACTCGACATTATCTTCTCAATCTAGGTTTTCCTTTATTTGGAGCTCCCATTAGATCCATTCCTTTTCTCCAAATAAAGGAAAAACCAGATTGAAGAGATAATGTCGGCTAAATGATCATTCTAATGAAGTGTACTGGCTTTGAGACTGTGTCGATAATGTGAGCATTGTACGAGGGTTATTTTTTTTCTTCAAGGTCCGATTGGTCGCTAACAGAAAACTTCGGAGAAAATTCGCTAGGTCTGTACACAGACGTCTTGCGCTGTGTCTTTAGTTGGCCAGGGTAAAGCGTGGATTAGCGGTTGTCATTTTTGAGTACGTATGGAGCACATAAACATGCTTCGAAAAATAGAGTCTCCCGCCAAATGTGAATTGCGTTCAGTCATTCGATTTCTGCATGCTGGAGGAAGCAATGCAGCTGAAATTCATAGACGAATGAGTAAAGCGTATGGAGAAGCGTTTCTTAGGAGCGTTTCTTTAATGCGCACTTTATGTTTCTTCTTCTTTAATGTTTCTTTAAGCGTTTCTTTAATGTGCGGAAATGGTGCAGGAACTTTGATGCTGGACTCACAGATGTTCATGATGCAGGTGACCAGGGAAGGAAGTCTGTGTCAACCGATGATCTTGTTCAGCGCGTGGATCAGGTGATTCGCTGAAATCGTCGATTCACAATTTCCAGGTTGAGTGAATGCACATGTCCAAAGCTTGGAGAAAAAAAAAAAAAAAAAAAAAAAAAGAAGAAAAAAAAAAAGAAAAAGGTTGAGTGAATTGATTCCGAAATTTTCACGGTCAGCTCTCTATACCATTATGAGAGAAAGATTCGAGTACCGCAAACTCAGCGCGAGATGGGTTCCCATGATGCTGTCTGACCATCACAAAAGTCAACGAATGGGCGCCGCATTAACCTTCCTTCATCGCTACAATCACGACGGAGATGAGTTTCGGACAAAATTGTCTCAGGAGATGAGCCATGGGTCCATTACGAAACTGAAGAAACATTGGCTAGGAGGACAAACTTTCGCCACAGACAACGAGCTGCAAACCAACGTACAGAATTGGCTGAAAACACAGGCGACTGCGTTCTATGATGAAGACATTGAAAAATTGATGCCACGCAACGACAAATGAATGAATTGGAACGGCGATTACGCTGAAAAGTAGCTTAATCTTGTATCACATTGTTCCATGTAAAATTTTCTTGATTCTGACTGAGAATTTCTCTTAGTGACCAATCGGACCTTGAAAAAAAAATGGCCCTCGTAACAACGATATTCTTCAAATAAAGGGTTCTTTTGGAAGTGACGGAATTATCATAACATTCCTGGAATAGTACTTACATGCATTATACTAATACCACAGTAAATTGCAAACGCCTTTGCAATTTCTTCATCGAATGAAGAGAAACACCTCTCATTCAATTTGTTGCAAAGTTCAGCAACTCCTATCACATCTGAAATGAAACACAAAACGATTTTACAGTCTCTTCTACTACTGTTTTTTTTTAAAAAATTCGAATCAATAAAGAATTTTCTTACCTTTATCATCTTTTATAGGAAAGCATAGTATGTTTCTAAAATAGAGTGAAATGAATAATTAGAGCAACTTTTTTAAAAAAGATATTGAAATACAATATTATTTGGATGCACAAATTAAAATATAGATTGTTTGGTGCTATAGTAAATAAATGACAGGTAGTCTATAGTTAATAATTACTTGTGCAAAGTATTATGAAAAGTACAATGATCGAAATCTTACCTTGTCTTGAAACCGGTTGTTTCATCCATTTTTCTATAGAAGAGAGGATGGCTGTATGCATCATGGATGTTCAGAAGTTCACCTGTATTAACAATTTGCAATTAAAAGCCGTTTTATTTTGTTGAGAAATTGGATAAATTAGCCACGGTTGGATATTTGAAACTTTTTATTTTGTTAAAATTTTCAGGTTATGCACTTTGAGTAAAACTATTAGATACTTTTTTGTGAGAAGGGGTAAATATTGAAGATCCTATTAAATTTTGTGAAAAAAAAAACATCTATTAACATGCTGCAATATTTTTTGATAAATTCGTGAACCACGGCACTGACCATTATGTAGTGTTCTAATACTTTCATAACTAATTCAAACTCTTACAAGAACTGGCCGCTATTAACTTCAACAATTAAGGATGCCTTCATGAATAAATGAAAGGTGAATTTTGTGTTGGAATGCATGCTTCGATTGATGTGTGTGTATTACGTAAATGTCATTTTAAAATGCACCACATTTATACTATCACATTTGCTTTTCGACAAACCTAAAGGGTGTTTGTAAAGTATTTTTTAAACTGATTTTCATGTTAGACTTACACTCATTTGAATTTTTTGTGTACACTTGAATAGTCAAATGTAAAAAACATTTAACCATGACTTAAAAAAATGTAATATTTAAATTATTTTAAGTTTTTTGAAGACCAATGATAGTAAAAATGCCACTTTCTATCACTATCTATCTATCAGGGGATTTGAGATACATTATTTTTTAAATTAAAAAAAATTCGATGGGTGGTAAAATACCACTTCAGTATCAAGAAAAACCACTTTCTAACGGAGAAATAAAAAGGACCTTACCTGATGTGGCGACGTATCCAGCGATTCCTTGATCAGCCGGTATTCTGACTTCAGATGTCGTCTAGTAAAAACAAAAATGAATGAATCAGATAAATGACTAGATTATGCACATAGGAACTTTAAAATAAAGAAATTGTCTGTCTCCGTCACGAAATTTGGACGGTGGACAGCAATTCCTAAAAACTCTTTGAAAAATGTAAATTAGACCAGTTTCAAACTAGCCATTGATAAAAATTAAACTGCATACGATTTCGATCCCCCCCCCCAAAAAAAAATCAGTGATGTTTTCTAGATAACAGCTCTCGTTAATATCTAATTACTGGCGTTGTGAGGTAATTTCAATGATCAACGTGAACTTGGTCACAAAATTAGCATTCCTAAAGCTATTTGAAACCGCGTGTTTATTTCGTTTGATAATAGAACGTGATTTTGAAACGTGTTTTAATAAAACTAAAAAAAACTACAATCAACAAAAATTTCATGACATAATCGGCGTTGAACAGTAGACCCAATTCTGAGTTTACTACTTTCAATGTTCAACTATATAGACTTGTAATTTTGAACCCAGAACACAAGGAAACTGTATTGGGTCATCGTAGAGGACGTTTGGATGGAAATAAGTTGCTATTGCTTTACATCTTTATCGGTTAATCTTTATTTTTATGATATGAGCTAGAGGTTTCTCTCAGGGTTCGAAAAAGATATTACCAATGGTACTCAAATCAATGACCAAAATTCTTGATGGTCCCATCACAAAATTTTGATGATTTATGTTGGTTTCAGTGCGATTCATGATGGCCCAATATCATTTGATGGTCACCATCATAACTATACATTTAATAAACATCATAAACTATACATTTCCATTTTCTAGCATTCATTCATGGATTTTGATATGCCAACAAACTTCCGTCATTCTATGATGAAAAATGCTTCTTTAATACTTTGATGGTTAATCATCAAGAGAAGTTTGATTCTCAATCCAAGATGATCCGTGATGTTCCATGACGGTTTAATGGGAATTCTTGTTGGTTCTCAGGAACATACAATTTTTTTTTAAATGTTGCACCATCATAAATCAGTCCGAATTTTTACATTGGGGTGATGGTTACTTATGTTGGTTACTATAAAAAAACATAACGGTTCATGATGGAATTATTGATTTGTACCATCAAGACTATGTTGGTCCATCAACGGAAAAGCATCAAAAAGTTTGACTTGGGTACACGTCTGTCTTAGCTCCTGTGCCTGCTGATTTTAGCTCGATAAAACGAGATGGCCTTCACTCCTAGGGTGACCCTACCAGGGAAAAATCTACAAAAGTATTTCACCCCTCCATTCCAGAAACACCCTCCCGCCACGATGAGGCAACTAGCAGGACTTGGGAACTGATCAGATCCTCTTTTTGTTGCGGATTTTCTGGCGTCCTTGAACTTTTCTGACATATGTCAGATTAAGAGGATAAGCAACAACAAGAATTATAACTAGAGTATAAATTTTGTCTCATAGAAATGCTTGCGCTAATATTGTAATATTTAAAATAAAAAAAAAACCCTCATTAAATGGTTTTTAATATATCACTTACAGGTAAGTTTCGTTAATTTATTCATAAACTAACTAAACTTGTGCTCAATATAGTTTTGAAGATATTTGCATTTACCTCAGTTCCATCTTCGGCAACATTTCCATCAAAAACTTTAGCCACTAACTCATTTCTTTCCTTCTCTAATAAAAATAAAGAACATCTGAAAGAGAAATAATCAATCACCACTTTTATTTTTGCAAGTTTTATACTTTACAAGGGGGTTAAGCCTCTTGTTCGCTGACTTTCACCAACCCCGATGATTGCTTCGCAATAATTGCTGCTTCTTGGCATAAAATAGTTGAAATTATTCAACTAAAAATATATGTACTAAAAAGAACACCTGCACCTCCGTTTCCCACGTCCAAATATTTCCCTTGTGATACTATTAAAATGTATAAATGCGCATAAATCATTTTTCTAAGTAATCATTTTTTGAAATAACATTTAAAATTAAAAGTATATTCTTATAACAAATGTTTGAGTTCACAACTGTAATTTAATATTTCTGATTACCAAACAGACGGATGTATTTTAAATACAATTTTGTCACTTTGTGCGTGAAGCTGAAAGTTGTTCTAAATGTTTTAACGAATCTCTTTAACCGTAATTAAAAATAGCATATTAATGTAATTTGCACCAAACAATAATAATTGCAAAACGGGGTTGAATCCTAGAATAGAATCCCTAGAATCCAGTGGCGATTATTTTAAATCTTGCCAAGCAAGTTTTTGAAATCTCGCCAAACTAGGTTTCCGGAAGCTATTTCGGGGAATTTTAATAAAAAAACTGTTCAAATAAATTGTTAATTGTTTAACTGAATTGTAAGTGTTGTTTTATTTTATATTTTATAACCGTCGTTGAACAGCCGACCCAATTTCATGGGTTTACGATTACTAATGTTCAACTCTGTAGCCTTGTAATTTGAACCAATCCAGAAGACAAGGAAACTCCTGGATCAGTACCCCCAGAGGTATTGATTTGTTATGGGAACATGGAGGACTTTGAGACTCGACAGATTTAACGTGTATCAGTCACCATTTACTACACGGGGAGCCTTCGGCCGGCGAGGATCGAACCCACGACCTCTTGGACATTGGCCCAGCATCCTACCGACCAGGCTATCCCGGCTGTAAGTGTTGTTTGAAAAAATTGTTTTTGATTTTAATAATCCACAAGCAACGTTGATCCAAGTAATAATCTCCAACTTGGCTAGATTTCAAAAAGTCGCCAAGAAGTAGACAATTCTAGGATTTTACCGTAAAACTGTTAATACGATCAGAAACCGATTTAAGTAATCTTAAAATAAAATGTAAAATTACATTATTCTAATAATAATAATAATAACAATCCTCCAAAATTTAGAAATCAAACAAAATGAAAAACGTAATAATAACAGTATAGGTAATTTTAGCCTTAAAATTAGGGAAACAAAATTATTTATAGGAAAACAATAACTTTCTGACTTATATCAATTTTACGCTGATGACAACCAAACCAATATGAAAATTAATGTAGGGAAACTGGATCCTACCATGTGATTTTCCAGCCAATAACAACAATAATGGAAAACTGTGACACCATGATTAGATTTTTATATTATACTTTAAACTAAAAAATATATTATTGGATCGACATATGACATATAACGAAAGTCTCACTGGTCTTCGAAAGCAAATTTTTTTGTGTTCACCTTTTAATAAAAGATCATTTAATATATTTGGAAAAAAAAAAAAAAAAAACCTTTAAGACATCACAAAAAAAAAAAAAAAAAAAAAAAAACAGAAAAAAAACATTTAAGACATCACAAAAAAAACAAACAAAAAAAAAACAAACATTAAAGACATTTAAGACATGGCAAAAACATTTTTTTTACCAAAAAACTTTACAATTACACTGTTAGAATTTTAAGTCTAAAATTATGGTAAAATAACCGGAAGCAGTCTGTCCACCAAATTACAGCAAAGTTTACAGTAAAGAACATTTTTTACTTTCTACTTTCATAGGTTTGAAACCATTTACAACTAGTATAGTAAAAACCATGAATAAAAATTATATGGTTCTTAACCATTTACAACTAGCAAGGTTTAAAAAAAAAAAAAAAAAAAAAAAAAAAAAAAAAAAAAAAAAAAAACAGAAGCAGCTTTATGGTGCTGCCATCTATGCGTGAATGAGAGCATCGTATTTTAATGGTCCAGGATCTCAAACTGGAAATAGCAGGAAGCTGGAAGCTCTTCATATTTTGAAGGGAGTAAAGGAAACATTGTGGTTCAAACCCCAGCTTTCTTGGTCATTAGTTTGACAGATTAGCCCTCTCGGCTATAATATGTAGCCATCTGCGAGGAACTAAGTGGCTCCATTTGGTGGGCCTAGCTGACGCGATTAAATTCAGGTTGTTTAAATGTATTAAATGAAAGCAGTTCATAAAAGGTTTTTCTCACAGTTAACGTTTGAATACCATCTTATTTATGGTTATTTGACTGGTTTGTTCGAATATGGTTTTGCAACCATTAAATAAATTGTTATCTTACCATTTTTCCAAGAAATTTCTAACAGTGTACAGAAATGAACATTAAATACTATTTACCTTTCTGCTTTCGTTAAATGCCTCGCTTGTGCCATTATTTCTCTAAGAAGAAGAGTTACGTCATCTGAAATTTAAGAAACAAAAAAAAAAAAAAAAATTACAGTTATTGACAAAGTTTTGCAAATACACATCATACCAATGTTTTCAAAATGTAGTTGCTTTCAAAAACTTATAGTTTTGTAAAATCTCAATTTCAGGTCTTGGAAAGTTTTTGTTTCCTCAAAGATCCGTTCATGAAATAACCATTTTATTTAAAAAAAAAAAAAAAAAACTTTTTGAAGACATTTCCAGATGGATTTAATACGTTTGTGTTAGAAAAAAATAAGACTCGCAAACAAAGCGTGACTCGCAAGCAAGAACAAGTTTACTAAACGAACGAGACTCCAAGCAAATGGATTGCATAAAAGCCACTAATACTATGTGGCAAAACGAAATTTTTGTGTGCCAAATTATATTTGTCTTAATGAGCTCTAAAAATAAGTAAGTTTGGAAGTCAAAAAGTTTGATGGGTTTTCATTGAGGGACCTACATAATCTTGATGGTAACCATCACTAATTCCATCAAGAACCATTATATTTTTAATGGTAACCAACATAAGTAACCATCACCCCGATGTAAGAATTCGGACGGATTTATGATGGTCCAACATAAGAATAGCAATTTGTTTTGATGGTTTGTTCATGTTGAATCATCAGTCCTTTCAATCATAGTTTCTTAGAAATCAAATGCTGGAACGATCATGAACCATCATCACCCGAATGCAGGAATTCAGACTGATTTTTGATGAGTCAACATAAAAAATTTTTTTGTTGGTGGTATATTCCTGAGAACCAGAAAGAATTTCCATTAAATCATCATCGAAATGTGTAGTTGGAACCATCATTGACCATGACGGATCATCATAGATTTCTGATCCATCAAACTTCTTTTGATGGTTAGCTATCATAGTATTAAAGAAGCATTTTCCATCATGGAAGTTTGTTGGCATATGTAAAACCATGAACGCATAATGGAAAATTTTAGAAGATGGTGATCATCAAATGATGTTAGACCATCATGAATTGCACTGAAACCAACATAAACCATCAATATGTTTTGATGGAACCATCAAGAATTTTGACTTGGGGAGTCAAATGAAAGTGAGCCAAACAGTAGTCTCATTGAGATATTTGGCTCACAGGCTAACTCAGGGCTAAAGAGAATAGAAGGGCTAGTTCACTCCGCTCTTAGAGCTGAAGCTACGATTTCCCTCCTCATGACGTCACTGCGTCCACAGATCTTGGAGATGGCAAGCAAAGATATTATGATAACTTTGTATCTTTCTGTTTGTAAAAATAGGTTAGACTTTTTCTGGTTATTAGCTTTCAAACTTTACGTAATTAACACATTATTTCCGTTCATAAACATAGTTCAAAAAAACTTTCTTGGTCAAAATACCATTTTAAATTTATAAAAATATTTTACTAGTTGGCGAAAATGACACTATAAATACTTTATTTTAAAAAGTTCAGTTTTAACTTTAATTATTAAGAAAAATGAAAGCATATATCGACACTTTTTTATCTACATATTCTTTTATAACAATAGTTGAGATAAATTTAGAATCTCTGATTTTCAAAATATGCCGCTAATAGCAATTTGTTCATACTTAATCATTAGGAAACATCAACTTTAAACGTTAATTACTGAAACAAAATAATAATTTAGGTTCATAATGACATTAGAAATTTTACAATTGTTTATAGATATTTAAATTTAAGATAATATAATTTATAGATATTTAAATTTAAGAGAATATGACTTTTAAAAAATTCATAAATATTTAGAATAACTACATTAAAAAATATGCTATGAAATTGGGAGAATTTCAACTATACCCTATATATTTTATTTATACTTTTTACTTACGTTTTAATTTTCTTTGACTTTATTCATTTTTTAATTTTTTTCACCTGCTTTTCTTTTTTAAGTAACGAGGCGGTTTCTATTTAGATGGCGAATTTTTATAAAAGTTCTTAACGATAGAAAAAACGTATTTCTGTTTTATATTAACTGTGTCATTTCGGAATCCATTCTTTACATAGTTGTTCATTTACTTTAGGAAACACGTGGAAAATTATATTTTTTCCTTTTGTTTTTCTATCAGAATTTTTGCAAGTTGCAATCACGCAAACTGGCATTTCGTTAATAGTTTTAAATTTTTGCAAATTCACTGCAAAAACTGAGGAAAGTCATTATAGAAAATAACAAATGTCTTAGAATATGTCACAAAAAGAAATACTCCAATATTAGTTAGAGCTAGTAAGGCCGAACGCTCTGTTCTTGAAGTAAAAGTGCGAGCTTTGTGCCAAAGTTACGTCACTTAAGAAAATCGGAAGATTGGCGCGGCGAGAGTCTCTTCAAAGGAGTGAACCAGCCCTTCTATTCTCTTTAGTCCCGAGGCTAACTAGCCTTCGCTTGGGTCACTTTGTTGGGTGCGATAGTCCAGCCTTTGAACCGTACCAGCACCACCTAGACAGGCCCTTCTTGAAGAAGAGTCATGCGCAGGAGCATTTGCACTTGGCCATCTTGGAAATTTTCGAACATGTTTATTATTGATAGTATATTTAATTATTATTAAGTGTAATTTGCTATATATTATTTTTACTGCTTATTTTACATTTCAAATGTTGCGGTTGCAACTGCATTCGACGGACATTTACTTTTTCTAAGCTCGGGCTTTATCCATTTCTAAGTGGTTTTGGTTGTACACGGCAGCCACACGGCGATTAATTTCGTGTTGAAGAACACTTGCCAAAACCAGACCATGTCACGCTCTTCATATTTTTTTTTTATAACCGTCGTTGAACAGCCGATCCCATTTTCGGTTTACGACTACCAATGTTAAACTCCGTAGTCTTGTAATTTTGAACCCAACCCAGAAGACAAGGGAAATCCTGGATCAAGTATTGGGAAAAAATTGCTTTCGAGGAGAGTCTTTAGATGGAACTAAAATACATTTACGCCACATGGAGAGGGAAACCACGAAAGCCTCCCACGGTTAGTATGACGGGAAGGGAACTTCAACCCATAATCTGTCTACCACTGAGGTCAGTGCGAGCCGGGTGCGGAATTCGTATCGACGAGCCATCGCTGGGATTCGAATTCCGGCTCACCTAATTGGAAAGCAAGCTCTATGCCCCCTAAGCCAACACGGCTAGCTGTTCATCTTTTGGACTGCCACGCAACCATGTTTGGTCCTATGCATGAAAGAATTAAAAAACTTTTGTCCTCACACTTTCTTAAATATGCTTGCATCCCTTGTAATGGACTGAGCCATTATTGCGCGATGTAGGTTGGCTCACTTTCAGATATTTTCAGGATATTTTCCCGTGGAGATTTTTGATGAGGATGGCATTTATTTTCAACTAATTTCATTCAAATTTAATTATTACGTATTGATGAGTCCTTAATAAATCCAAGTATTTTAAAACGATTTCATATTCATTCATAAAAATATTTTGTTACACTTTGAGCATTTTACGACAAAGAGATCTCACGTATTTTATTCTAGTACAAGTAATTAATTAGTGTCGTAAAGTAACTCATTTCTAGAATAATTTTTATTACTTCGTTTTAAAGCGAAAGAAAATATGTTGGAGAAACTAAGAGAAACTAAAGAAAGTCATAAAATCAGAGACACCCCTAGAATGCCAATCACAATCTATTGAGAATATATTAAATGAAGATTATTGCATTCTTCATATGAAATTTAAAAAAAAAAAAAAAAAACATACGGATTTTGGCGGTGCATCTTTAAAAAAATAAATTTTATTATAAAGATATTCATTTATTTCATCACATTTTCAACAAACTATTATTACAGCATTTTAAAACTGTAATGTTATTTAGATTGTATTATTACAGTTTAGTAATATTGTTTGTTATATTTAAATATTATTAGAATATTTTATACTCCTACCGAAAGTAACTTACTTATATACTAACTCTACAAAGTCTTTTACTATATATTTTAAATAAATGATGTTCACTGTAAAGCCGATCACAGCTCTAGTGGTTACTGTAATGGACTACGGTGCTAGTGGTTATGGGTTTGAACCCCACTGTAGGGATGGTTGTAACTTTCTCTCTTTCTGAGTTCTTTCTACAGTGTGATTGTGGGAATGTAACCAACACCGTAACCCGCCTTATAAACGGGTTTGTGGTTGAATGACGTGGGCGACGCTACTCCAACCACGTGATTCAGCCACAGGTGCCCAGTGGGTAACGAAAAGAGAGTAGCAAATCTGGAATTTTTGCGTCCAATGGTAAATATACCAAAGTGCCCGCCATTAAAAGAGATATATTGTAATTACTTTAATTTATTTCATCACATTTTTAACAAACTATTATTAAAATATTTTAATATTGTGATATTATTTATATATTTTAATATTATTTACATCGTAATATTATAGTTATGTAATGTTATTCGTTATATTTTAACATTATTAAAATATTTTATACTCCTACCGAAAGAAATTCAAAGAAGAAAGAAACTCAACAATTGTCTTTTAGTATTCTTTTTCAAAATAAATGATGTTCACTGCAAAACTTTGAAGTTATCATAAAATACTTTCTTCTACAATTAATAAATCATTTACCTCAAAAATATCAAATGACGTGATTACTCATTAAATTCACTTCAAAGAGAGTTTTGAAAGTCATTAAAAAAAGAAAAAAAAACGAATAGTGTATTTGAATACTCACCTAAATGGGTGAATAGATTCTTGGCCACGGTGAGCAGAGACTGCATGTAAGAGAATAAAAGAAAAAAAAAAAATGCACTGCAATCGTCGTCATTGACAGCTTTCCTTTTCAAATAGAAATCAGTTAACACACATATGAATTGAAGACAATTTTGAAATTGTTTAATGCTTTGCTTCTGTGATGAAATTAATTGACATTTAGGTTACATCGCGTGCCCATTTTGCAAATACAAAGCAAGAATAAATAAATAAATACAAACAAATCTCTATATAGTTTGTCTATGCGAAGAACTCCCCTTGTCATTTGTCTGGAGTAGTGACCGTGACTATGGTTACTAGGTTTAAATATTTCAAGTCATAATTTAAGACTGGTTTTGGCTCAGGTCGGCGAGAGAAATGGAATTGGGGGAGAAAGAAGCTCCCCTCTTTGCTTCCATAGCAGCAGACGGTTTGCGCGGCGAGGGGAGTTCTTTCTATCGACAAACTATTCAATAAAACTGTCCGTATAGATGTTCGCTAATAACTGGAGAAGAGGTTTGAAACGTGATTTTTCTACAGTACAGTTTGCAAATTTTTATGGGGTGGTTTGTAAGTAGTCACTTTTTTATGACGTCGTTTAGTTTTGGCGCTATATTGGAAATATATATTGTTGAAAAGCATTGTTGCGAATTAAACATTCTTTCATATCTTTTGAAAGGTTTCCCTGATTGGCTCAGAATTTTTTATTTTGTTACAGATATTGATAATATTTTTTTGGATCATTTTGAGTTATTTTCCATCCCATGCGATGTAGAAAAAGGCGTTTTTTTTTTTCCATTGTTTCAACGCTACGTTGTCATGGAAACATTGTTACAAAGTGTTTAAAAAATAGAAGTAGACGAATCTCTTCTATTTTGGGAAAATAGAAGTTTCACAAACATTTCACTTACAAATTATTCATCACGAGTCCCACTTTGGTCAAATCTCAAAAAATAACCCAAGACCTAAAAGTGCGAACACGTAAGAGGCAAAAAATTTTATCCAGTTTAATTTCCTCAAAACTACGTATGATTTTTGTTTTACAATTATCGCTATTAAATCTCGAAATACTTGAAATTCTTCCTATTTAAAAAAAGTGGGAACAGCTACTCGTAGGCTAGTAAACAGATAAAATTTAACACCACTGGTTTTATGTTCTGGGTTTTTTTATTAAAAAAAATTAATATTTGTTTTTCTATCTTGCTGTCTATTGTTATCAAATTTTTACGTACTCAATAGTCATGGTAAAATAATTCACTGGACATACTGTTTTTAGTTCGAAGAAATCCATCTTATAAAAAATATTGAATTTAGGTGAATCGTTGGAACTATATTTATGCCCATTTAAAATATTTTTGCACTTGTTCCAAGATAATTTCAGTCAAAAAATAATTTATTTTTTAACTGCTTCAGTATAATTTCATAAAATTAAAATGAATTAAAATTTTTACATCATTTTAAACTATGTGAATAACAAAGTATGAAAAAAAAAATCCTTTATAAGCAGTGATAACTTTAAAAAAAAGTTCTATTTCTCCAATTTTATTCCACGGATTTAAACATTTAGAAACGTACATTCTCGTTTCGTTGAAATAAATTTTTGAGCTAACTGAATGAAATAATTGAATGAGCCGCAGCAAGAATTAACGCATCATTTGAAATGAAGTGAATGATTCAGGACACTAAATAATTATTCAGAGAATAACAGCTGCTTCTCTGGAGTTGAGGATCATTCCTCTTATTCCGATATTTTTGGAATAGTTAAATTGTTTGCCTCTTGAAAACTCTTTCAAGTCTTATGATTTATTCAAAGCTAATTCCTGATTTCCTGTGCTGCTACGGAGTAATACTTTATTTTATGTTTGAATTCTTAGAAAAACTATGTCGCATTCTTCAAGTTTATGCATGAGTTTACTTAAAATTTGATGAAATAGTGTAATGTTTTTCAAACTTAACCTTTTTTTGTAAACAGTGTGCAAAAAGCTCACAAAAGTCAGTTGTTTAATTAAATACAGATAATTTACATTTTCCGTTAGCTAATTGTCTGCAGTTATGACATTCGAAAGACATTCAAATCAATAAATAGCATTTAAAAATGCCTTCTGTTTTTAAATCTACCTAGAAACTTATTGGATTTAATTTATGTGTGTACATAAGTGTCTGGTCTACGTTTATGATTTTTAAAATGTTTTCTTCCAGAAATAATTTAAATTAACTTTAAATAAATTTACACAGTGAGTAAAATAGATTCAACACTTTCGGGCATATTAGTTATGTCCGAAGAAAGTTCGGTTGATGAAGTCCTTAATGATTCATATTATTTCCTATATTATGTTGTGTTTACCTTCTTTTAGGCAGTTGTGTGACGTAAGCGGCGGGGTTGCCTGGACGACGACATGAGAGCTGAAACTCAAATCGCTAATGAGTGACGTGATCACACACAGTAAATGTAAATTGGTTTTATCGTGGGTATTAACTTCTGGTTTCTAATCTACAAAAGTCTCATTAAATAGTCGCCTTTAAAATGTGCTTCCCATTAACTCACCCCTGTAATGAATTATTTCAATAAGAAATACAAAACAACGGTGACTTTCCTGATTATAGACAATATTTTTTAAAAATCCTACTTCCTTATCTGAAGAAAAATTAATCATCCCTGTAATAAACTATTTCAATAGGAAATGCAGAACAACGGAGACTTTCTTGATTATTGAAAATGTTTTTTTAAAAATCCTTCTTTCTTATTAATAGGAAGGAAAAAAAAGGAAACAAATATAATCCCTGTAATGAACTATTTCAATAGGGAATACAGAACAACGGTGACTTTCCTGATTATAGACAATATTTTTTAAAAATCCTTCTTCCTTATCTGAAGAAAAATTATCATCCCTGTAATAAACTATTTCAATAGGACATGCAGAACAACGGAGACTTTCCTGATTATTGAAAATGTTTTTTTAAAAATCCTCCTTTCTTATCAATAGGAAGGAAAAAAAAGGAAAAAAATATAATCCCTGTAATGAACTATTTCAATAGGGAATACAGAACAACGGTGACTTTCCTGATTATAGACAATATTTTTTAAAAATCCTTCTTCCTTATCTGAAGAAAAATTATCATCCCTGTAATAAACTATTTCAATAGGAAATGCAGAACAACGGAGACTTTCCTGATTATTGAAAATGTTTTTTTAAAAATCCTTCTTTCTTATCATTTGAAGGAAAAAAAAGGGAAAAAATATAATCCCTGTAATGAACTATTTCAATAGGGAATACAGAACAACGGTGACTTTCCTGATTATAGACAATATTTTTTAAAAATCCTTCTTCCTTATCTGAAGAAAAATTATCATCCCTATAATAAACTATTTCAATAGGACATGCAGAACAACGGAGACTTTCCTGATTATTGAAAATGTTTTTTTAAAAATCCTCCTTTCTTATCAATAGGAAGGAAAAAAAAGGAAAAAAATATAATCCCTGTAATGAACTATTTCAATAGGGAATACAGAACAACGGTGACTTTCCTGATTATAGACAATATTTTTTAAAAATCCTTCTTCCTTATCTGAAGAAAAATTATCATCCCTATAATAAACTATTTCAATAGGACATGCAGAACAACGGAGACTTTCCTGATTATTGAAAATGTTTTTTTAAAAATCCTCCTTTCTTATCAATAGGAAGGAAAAAAAAGGAAAAAAATATAATCCCTGTAATGAACTATTTCAATAGGGAATACAGAACAACGGTGACTTTCCTGATTATAGACAATATTTTTTAAAAATCCTTCTTCCTTATCTGAAGAAAAATTATCATCCCTGTAATAAACTATTTCAATAGGAAATGCAGAACAACGGAGACTTTCCTGATTATTGAAAATGTTTTTTTAAAAATCCTTCTTTCTTATCATTTGAAGGAAAAAAAAGGGAAAAAATATAATCCCTGTAATGAACTATTTCAATAGGGAATACAGAACAACGGTGACTTTCCTGATTATAGACAATATTTTTTAAAAATCCTTCTTCCTTATCTGAAGAAAAATTATCATCCCTATAATAAACTATTTCAATAGGACATGCAGAACAACGGAGACTTTCCTGATTATTGAAAATGTTTTTTTAAAAATCCTCCTTTCTTATCAATAGGAAGGAAAAAAAAGGAAAAAAATATAATCCCTGTAATGAACTATTTCAATAGGGAATACAGAACAACGGTGACTTTCCTGATTATAGACAATATTTTTTAAAAATCCTTCTTCCTTATCTGAAGAAAAATTATCATCCCTATAATAAACTATTTCAATAGGACATGCAGAACAACGGAGACTTTCCTGATTATTGAAAATGTTTTTTTAAAAATCCTCCTTTCTTATCAATAGGAAGGAAAAAAAAGGAAAAAAATATAATCCCTGTAATGAACTATTTCAATAGGGAATACAGAACAACGGTGACTTTCCTGATTATAGACAATATTTTTTAAAAATCCTTCTTCCTTATCTGAAGAAAAATTATCATCCCTATAATAAACTATTTCAATAGGACATGCAGAACAACGGAGACTTTCCTGATTATTGAAAATGTTTTTTTAAAAATCCTCCTTTCTTATCAATAGGAAGGAAAAAAAAGGAAAAAAATATAATCCCTGTAATGAACTATTTCAATAGGGAATACAGAACAACGGTGACTTTCCTGATTATAGACAATATTTTTTAAAAATCCTTCTTCCTTATCTGAAGAAAAATTATCATCCCTATAATAAACTATTTCAATAGGACATGCAGAACAACGGAGACTTTCCTGATTATTGAAAATGTTTTTTTAAAAATCCTCCTTTCTTATCAATAGGAAGGAAAAAAAAGGAAAAAAATATAATCCCTGTAATGAACTATTTCAATAGGGAATACAGAACAACGGTGACTTTCCTGATTATAGACAATATTTTTTAAAAATCCTTCTTCCTTATCTGAAGAAAAATTATCATCCCTATAATAAACTATTTCAATAGGACATGCAGAACAACGGAGACTTTCCTGATTATTGAAAATGTTTTTTTAAAAATCCTCCTTTCTTATCAATAGGAAGGAAAAAAAAGGAAAAAAATATAATCCCTGTAATGAACTATTTCAATAGGGAATACAGAACAACGGTGACTTTCCTGATTATAGACAATATTTTTTAAAAATCCTTCTTCCTTATCTGAAGAAAAATTATCATCCCTGTAATAAACTATTTCAATAGGAAATGCAGAACAACGGAGACTTTCCTGATTATTGAAAATGTTTTTTTAAAAATCCTTCTTTCTTATCATTTGAAGGAAAAAAAAGGGAAAAAATATAATCCCTGTAATGAACTATTTCAATAGGGAATACAGAACAACGGTGACTTTCCTGATTATAGACAATATTTTTTAAAAATCCTTCTTCCTTATCTGAAGAAAAATTATCATCCCTATAATAAACTATTTCAATAGGACATGCAGAACAACGGAGACTTTCCTGATTATTGAAAATGTTTTTTTAAAAATCCTCCTTTCTTATCAATAGGAAGGAAAAAAAAGGAAAAAAATATAATCCCTGTAATGAACTATTTCAATAGGGAATACAGAACAACGGTGACTTTCCTGATTATAGACAATATTTTTTAAAAATCCTTCTTCCTTATCTGAAGAAAAATTATCATCCCTGTAATAAACTATTTCAATAGGACATGCAGAACAACGGAGACTTTCCTGATTATTGAAAATGTTTTTTTAAAAATCCTTCTTTCTTATCATTTGAAGGAAAAAAAAGGGAAAAAATATAATCCCTGTAATGAACTATTTCAATAGGGAATACAGAACAACGGTGACTTTCCTGATTATAGACAATATTTTTTAAAAATCCTTCTTCCTTATCTGAAGAAAAATTATCATCCCTGTAATAAACTATTTCAATAGGACATGCAGAACAACGGAGACTTTCCTGATTATTGAAAATGTTTTTTTAAAAATCCTCCTTTCTTATCAATAGGAAGGAAAAAAAAGGAAAAAAATATAATCCCTGTAATGAACTATTTCAATAGGGAATACAGAACAACGGTGACTTTCCTGATTATAGACAATATTTTTTAAAAATCCTTCTTCCTTATCTGAAGAAAAATTATCATCCCTGTAATAAACTATTTCAATAGGACATGCAGAACAACGGAGACTTTCCTGATTATTGAAAATGTTTTTTTAAAAATCCTTCTTTCTTATCATTTGAAGGAAAAAAAAGGGAAAAAATATAATCCCTGTAATGAACTATTTCAATAGGGAATACAGAACAACGGTGACTTTCCTGATTATAGACAATATTTTTTAAAAATCCTTCTTCCTTATCTGAAGAAAAATTATCATCCCTATAATAAACTATTTCAATAGGACATGCAGAACAACGGAGACTTTCCTGATTATTGAAAATGTTTTTTTAAAAATCCTCCTTTCTTATCAATAGGAAGGAAAAAAAAGGAAAAAAATATAATCCCTGTAATGAACTATTTCAATAGGGAATACAGAACAACGGTGACTTTCCTGATTATAGACAATATTTTTTAAAAATCCTTCTTCCTTATCTGAAGAAAAATTATCATCCCTGTAATAAACTATTTCAATAGGACATGCAGAACAACGGAGACTTTCCTGATTATTGAAAATGTTTTTTTAAAAATCCTTCTTTCTTATCATTTGAAGGAAAAAAAAGGGAAAAAATATAATCCCTGTAATGAACTATTTCAATAGGGAATACAGAACAACGGTGACTTTCCTGATTATAGACAATATTTTTTAAAAATCCTTCTTCCTTATCTGAAGAAAAATTATCATCCCTGTAATAAACTATTTCAATAGGACATGCAGAACAACGGAGACTTTCCTGATTATTGAAAATGTTTTTTTAAAAATCCTCCTTTCTTATCAATAGGAAGGAAAAAAAAGGAAAAAAATATAATCCCTGTAATGAACTATTTCAATAGGGAATACAGAACAACGGTGACTTTCCTGATTATAGACAATATTTTTTAAAAATCCTTCTTCCTTATCTGAAGAAAAATTATCATCCCTGTAATAAACTATTTCAATAGGACATGCAGAACAACGGAGACTTTCCTGATTATTGAAAATGTTTTTTTAAAAATCCTTCTTTCTTATCATTTGAAGGAAAAAAAAGGGAAAAAATATAATCCCTGTAATGAACTATTTCAATAGGGAATACAGAACAACGGTGACTTTCCTGATTATAGACAATATTTTTTAAAAATCCTTCTTCCTTATCTGAAGAAAAATTATCATCCCTATAATAAACTATTTCAATAGGACATGCAGAACAACGGAGACTTTCCTGATTATTGAAAATGTTTTTTTAAAAATCCTCCTTTCTTATCAATAGGAAGGAAAAAAAAGGAAAAAAATATAATCCCTGTAATGAACTATTTCAATAGGGAATACAGAACAACGGTGACTTTCCTGATTATAGACAATATTTTTTAAAAATCCTTCTTCCTTATCTGAAGAAAAATTATCATCCCTGTAATAAACTATTTCAATAGGACATGCAGAACAACGGAGACTTTCCTGATTATTGAAAATGTTTTTTTAAAAATCCTTCTTTCTTATCATTTGAAGGAAAAAAAAGGGAAAAAATATAATCCCTGTAATGAACTATTTCAATAGGGAATACAGAACAACGGTGACTTTCCTGATTATAGACAATATTTTTTAAAAATCCTTCTTCCTTATCTGAAGAAAAATTATCATCCCTGTAATAAACTATTTCAATAGGACATGCAGAACAACGGAGACTTTCCTGATTATTGAAAATGTTTTTTTAAAAATCCTCCTTTCTTATCAATAGGAAGGAAAAAAAAGGAAAAAAATATAATCCCTGTAATGAACTATTTCAATAGGGAATACAGAACAACGGTGACTTTCCTGATTATAGACAATATTTTTTAAAAATCCTTCTTCCTTATCTGAAGAAAAATTATCATCCCTGTAATAAACTATTTCAATAGGACATGCAGAACAACGGAGACTTTCCTGATTATTGAAAATGTTTTTTTAAAAATCCTTCTTTCTTATCATTTGAAGGAAAAAAAAGGGAAAAAATATAATCCCTGTAATGAACTATTTCAATAGGGAATACAGAACAACGGTGACTTTCCTGATTATAGACAATATTTTTTAAAAATCCTTCTTCCTTATCTGAAGAAAAATTATCATCCCTGTAATAAACTATTTCAATAGGACATGCAGAACAACGGAGACTTTCCTGATTATTGAAAATGTTTTTTTAAAAATCCTTCTTTCTTATCATTTGAAGGAAAAAAAAGGGAAAAAATATAATCCCTGTAATGAACTATTTCAATAGGGAATACAGAACAACGGTGACTTTCCTGATTATAGACAATATTTTTTAAAAATCCTTCTTCCTTATCTGAAGAAAAATTATCATCCCTGTAATAAACTATTTCAATAGGACATGCAGAACAACGGAGACTTTCCTGATTATTGAAAATGTTTTTTTAAAAATCCTTCTTTCTTATCATTTGAAGGAAAAAAAAGGGAAAAAATATAATCCCTGTAATGAACTATTTCAATAGGGAATACAGAACAACGGTGACTTTCCTGATTATAGACAATATTTTTTAAAAATCCTTCTTCCTTATCTGAAGAAAAATTATCATCCCTGTAATAAACTATTTCAATAGGACATGCAGAACAACGGAGACTTTCCTGATTATTGAAAATGTTTTTTTAAAAATCCTCCTTTCTTATCAATAGGAAGGAAAAAAAAGGAAAAAAATATAATCCCTGTAATGAACTATTTCAATAGGGAATACAGAACAACGGTGACTTTCCTGATTATAGACAATATTTTTTAAAAATCCTTCTTCCTTATCTGAAGAAAAATTATCATCCCTGTAATAAACTATTTCAATAGGACATGCAGAACAACGGAGACTTTCCTGATTATTGAAAATGTTTTTTTAAAAATCCTTCTTTCTTATCATTTGAAGGAAAAAAAAGGGAAAAAATATAATCCCTGTAATGAACTATTTCAATAGGGAATACAGAACAACGGTGACTTTCCTGATTATAGACAATATTTTTTAAAAATCCTTCTTCCTTATCTGAAGAAAAATTATCATCCCTGTAATAAACTATTTCAATAGGACATGCAGAACAACGGAGACTTTCCTGATTATTGAAAATGTTTTTTTAAAAATCCTCCTTTCTTATCAATAGGAAGGAAAAAAAAGGAAAAAAATATAATCCCTGTAATGAACTATTTCAATAGGGAATACAGAACAACGGTGACTTTCCTGATTATAGACAATATTTTTTAAAAATCCTTCTTCCTTATCTGAAGAAAAATTATCATCCCTGTAATAAACTATTTCAATAGGAAATGCAGAACAACGGAGACTTTCCTGATTATTGAAAATGTTTTTTTAAAAATCCTTCTTTCTTATCATTTGAAGGAAAAAAAAGGGAAAAAATATAATCCCTGTAATGAACTATTTCAATAGGGAATACAGAACAACGGTGACTTTCCTGATTATAGACAATATTTTTTAAAAATCCTTCTTCCTTATCTGAAGAAAAATTATCATCCCTGTAATAAACTATTTCAATAGGACATGCAGAACAACGGAGACTTTCCTGATTATTGAAAATGTTTTTTTAAAAATCCTCCTTTCTTATCAATAGGAAGGAAAAAAAAGGAAAAAAATATAATCCCTGTAATGAACTATTTCAATAGGGAATACAGAACAACGGTGACTTTCCTGATTATAGACAATATTTTTTAAAAATCCTTCTTCCTTATCTGAAGAAAAATTATCATCCCTGTAATAAACTATTTCAATAGGACATGCAGAACAACGGAGACTTTCCTGATTATTGAAAATGTTTTTTTAAAAATCCTTCTTTCTTATCATTTGAAGGAAAAAAAAGGGAAAAAATATAATCCCTGTAATGAACTATTTCAATAGGGAATACAGAACAACGGTGACTTTCCTGATTATAGACAATATTTTTTAAAAATCCTTCTTCCTTATCTGAAGAAAAATTATCATCCCTGTAATAAACTATTTCAATAGGACATGCAGAACAACGGAGACTTTCCTGATTATTGAAAATGTTTTTTTAAAAATCCTCCTTTCTTATCAATAGGAAGGAAAAAAAAGGAAAAAAATATAATCCCTGTAATGAACTATTTCAATAGGGAATACAGAACAACGGTGACTTTCCTGATTATAGACAATATTTTTTAAAAATCCTTCTTCCTTATCTGAAGAAAAATTATCATCCCTGTAATAAACTATTTCAATAGGAAATGCAGAACAACGGAGACTTTCCTGATTATTGAAAATGTTTTTTTAAAAATCCTCCTTTCTTATCAATAGGAAGGAAAAAAAAGGAAAAAAATATAATCCCTGTAATGAACTATTTCAATAGGGAATACAGAACAACGGTGACTTTCCTGATTATAGACAATATTTTTTAAAAATCCTTCTTCCTTATCTGAAGAAAAATTATCATCCCTGTAATAAACTATTTCAATAGGAAATGCAGAACAACGGAGACTTTCCTGATTATTGAAAATGTTTTTTTAAAAATCCTCCTTTCTTATCAATAGGAAGGAAAAAAAAGGAAAAAAATATAATCCCTGTAATGAACTATTTCAATAGGGAATACAGAACAACGGTGACTTTCCTGATTATAGACAATATTTTTTAAAAATCCTTCTTCCTTATCTGAAGAAAAATTATCATCCCTGTAATAAACTATTTCAATAGGAAATGCAGAACAACGGAGACTTTCCTGATTATTGAAAATGTTTTTTTAAAAATCCTTCTTTCTTATCATTTGAAGGAAAAAAAAGGGAAAAAATATAATCCCTGTAATGAACTATTTCAATAGGGAATACAGAACAACGGTGACTTTCCTGATTATAGACAATATTTTTTAAAAATCCTTCTTCCTTATCTGAAGAAAAATTATCATCCCTGTAATAAACTATTTCAATAGGACATGCAGAACAACGGAGACTTTCCTGATTATTGAAAATGTTTTTTTAAAAATCCTCCTTTCTTATCAATAGGAAGGAAAAAAAAGGAAAAAAATATAATCCCTGTAATGAACTATTTCAATAGGGAATACAGAACAACGGTGACTTTCCTGATTATAGACAATATTTTTTAAAAATCCTTCTTCCTTATCTGAAGAAAAATTATCATCCCTGTAATAAACTATTTCAATAGGACATGCAGAACAACGGAGACTTTCCTGATTATTGAAAATGTTTTTTTAAAAATCCTTCTTTCTTATCATTTGAAGGAAAAAAAAGGGAAAAAATATAATCCCTGTAATGAACTATTTCAATAGGGAATACAGAACAACGGTGACTTTCCTGATTATAGACAATATTTTTTAAAAATCCTTCTTCCTTATCTGAAGAAAAATTATCATCCCTGTAATAAACTATTTCAATAGGACATGCAGAACAACGGAGACTTTCCTGATTATTGAAAATGTTTTTTTAAAAATCCTCCTTTCTTATCAATAGGAAGGAAAAAAAAGGAAAAAAATATAATCCCTGTAATGAACTATTTCAATAGGGAATACAGAACAACGGTGACTTTCCTGATTATAGACAATATTTTTTAAAAATCCTTCTTCCTTATCTGAAGAAAAATTATCATCCCTGTAATAAACTATTTCAATAGGAAATGCAGAACAACGGAGACTTTCCTGATTATTGAAAATGTTTTTTTAAAAATCCTTCTTTCTTATCATTTGAAGGAAAAAAAAGGGAAAAAATATAATCCCTGTAATGAACTATTTCAATAGGGAATACAGAACAACGGTGACTTTCCTGATTATAGACAATATTTTTTAAAAATCCTTCTTCCTTATCTGAAGAAAAATTATCATCCCTGTAATAAACTATTTCAATAGGACATGCAGAACAACGGAGACTTTCCTGATTATTGAAAATGTTTTTTTAAAAATCCTCCTTTCTTATCAATAGGAAGGAAAAAAAAGGAAAAAAATATAATCCCTGTAATGAACTATTTCAATAGGGAATACAGAACAACGGTGACTTTCCTGATTATAGACAATATTTTTTAAAAATCCTTCTTCCTTATCTGAAGAAAAATTATCATCCCTGTAATAAACTATTTCAATAGGAAATGCAGAACAACGGAGACTTTCCTGATTATTGAAAATGTTTTTTTAAAAATCCTTCTTTCTTATCATTTGAAGGAAAAAAAAGGGAAAAAATATAATCCCTGTAATGAACTATTTCAATAGGGAATACAGAACAACGGTGACTTTCCTGATTATAGACAATATTTTTTAAAAATCCTTCTTCCTTATCTGAAGAAAAATTATCATCCCTGTAATAAACTATTTCAATAGGACATGCAGAACAACGGAGACTTTCCTGATTATTGAAAATGTTTTTTTAAAAATCCTCCTTTCTTATCAATAGGAAGGAAAAAAAAGGAAAAAAATATAATCCCTGTAATGAACTATTTCAATAGGGAATACAGAACAACGGTGACTTTCCTGATTATAGACAATATTTTTTAAAAATCCTTCTTCCTTATCTGAAGAAAAATTATCATCCCTGTAATAAACTATTTCAATAGGAAATTCAGAACAACGGAGACTTTCCTGATTATTGAAAATGTTTTTTTAAAAATCCTTCTTTCTTATCATTTGAAGGAAAAAAAAGGGAAAAAATATAATCCCTTTAATGAACTATTTCAATAGGGAATACAGAACAACGGTGACTTTCCTGATTATAGACAATATTTTTTAAAAATCCTTCTTCCTTATCTGAAGAAAAATTATCATCCCTGTAATAAACTATTTTAATAGGAAATGCAGAACAACGGAGACTTTCCTGATTATTGAAAATGTTTTTTTAAAATTCCTTCTACACATAAATAAAACACTTTAATAAAACACTTAAATAGGAGATGTGAAAACGCGGGAAGTAGGTGTGGACAGAATGTAACTAGTAGTAGATGTAAGTAATAAAGTAGAATGTAAAGTAGTAGTAGAAGCAAGTAAGGTAGAATGTAACTAGCAGTAGATGTAAGTAATAAAGAAGAATGTAAAGTAGAAATAGAATGTAAGTAATAAAGAAGAATGTAAAGTAGAAATAGAATGTAAGTAATAAAGAAGAATGTAAAGTAGAAATAGAATGTAAGTATTAAAGTAGAATGTAAGTAGTAGTAGAAGTAAGTTGTAAAGTAGAATTTAACTAGTGGTAGAAGTTAGTAGTAAAGTAGAATGCAAGTAGTAGTAGAAGTAAGTAGTAAAGTAGAATGCAACTAGTGGTAGAAGTTAGTAGTAAAGTAGAATGCAAGTAGTAGTAGAAGTAAGTAGTAAAGTAGAATGCAACTAGTAGTAGAAGTAAGTAGTAAAGTAGAATGCAACTAGTAGTAGAAGTAAGTAGTAAAGTAGAATGCAACTAGTAGTAGAAGTAAGTAGTAAAGTAGAATGCAACTAGTAGTAGAAGTAAGTAGTAAAGTAGAATGTAACTAGTAGTAGAAGCAAGTAAAGTAGAATGGAACTAGTAGAAGAAGTAAGTTGTAAAGTAGAATGTAACTAGTGGTAGAAGTAAGTAGTAAAGTAGAATGTAATAAGTAAGTAGTAAAGTAGTAGGAGCAAGTAGTAAAAGTAGTAAAGTAAAATGTAACTAGTAGTAGAAGTAAGTAGTAAAGTATAATGTAACTAGCAGTAGAAGTAATTAGTAAAATAGAATGTAACTGGAAGTAGAAGTAAGCTGTAAAGTAGAATGTAACTAGTAATAGGAGTAAGTAGTAAAAGTAGTAAAGTAGAATGTAACTAGTAATAGGAGTAAGTAGTAAAGTTGAATGTAGAAGAAGTAACTAGTAGTAGAAGTAAGTAGTATAGTGGAATGTAACAAGTAGAAACTTGAACTAGTTAAAGAAGCAGAAGTCTTACCTGACACTCTTCCCTTAGTCTTTTCTCTTCTTCGAAGGCTTCTGTTCTTAGTAAAATGTGTGCAAGGGGACGAAAAGAGTTTAAAATTAGGTTTTCATCCTCTTCACAGAAACTGTGGAAGAAAAAAAAAAAAAAAAAAAAAAAAAACAGAAAAATTAATAATTTTAAAGATTTTTAATCAGGTGTTTTGAAGGAAAGCAAATGTTTTTTTTTGCCGTGCTTTAATCGACTGTTCCTTCTCACTGTTTAGAAATATTTAGTTTACATTAAAACAACAAGAAACGATTCCTTCTCTCTTACCGGAAGGGGGTGGGGCAGTAAATTCTACAAATAAACATCAAAAAGTTTTATTGGAGTGTGAATACCTTTTTTTATTGAGTAAGCAGACGATCATAGAGACGCTGTCTTCTTTCTTCGGGACGGAAACGCACAGCAAGGATTCAGCCACGCATCCTAAGCTGTTCTCAATCACAGATATTTGTTCCTGAATTTGAAAATGAAAAAAAAAAAAAAAAAAATCAATTTCTTTGACAACTTTCAAAATATTTCTTCTAAAAGAAAACAACCTTCTACTTTACGATGAATACAGTTTTAGAGACATTTTCAAGTAATTTTTATGCCTTTCAAATCTTACAGTCGTCCGTCTGTAAGAGTTTAAAAATGTTGAACAAGAAAAAATGATACATATTTAGACATTTATAATGTTTTGAACATTCATAAAAAATTCCTTAGAAACTTATAATAGTAGCATGAATTTATGTGCACTAAAATGTTTTAATATTTTATGAATTATTATACAATATTTTATGAATACGGACAATGTTTTATGAATAATTATTACTTTGCAACTCAGGGCGCTAACATTCTTATAATTCATTCTTATTATTCATTCTTCGCTGATCCACCGCCGTGGCTTCGCCAAAGGTGATCACTGGGTAACGAAAAGAGAGTTAGCAGTTCTAGCACTGTCTGTGGCCAATGGAAAATAGTTCCAAGTGCCCGTAAATAGTTCACAAAAAAAAAAAAAAAAAATTCTTATAATGAAGCACATCTTTATGACTTTCTGTAGGTTAAAAACTTACCAAGCATGTAATTAATCTAGCAATTATATAATTTAAAAGTCATCTTTCACATCTCACTAAAAGAACTGCATGACGTCCGGTGCCTGAGTGGTAGCGCTTCGCGCTCTCGTGCCACAGGTCTTGGGATCGATCCTCGAGCCGGACAAGGTTAACTCAGCCTTTCATCCTTTCAGTGGGTAGATAAAATGAGTATCAAGCATGCTTGAGGACTAAACACTGGGGTTCCGTGCTAGGTTGACCACCTAAACGAAGCATCTGCTCCTGCAGAGCCCAAGATCAAGAAAACTGAGATTGGCTCAGTAGGCCTTGGCCCTCCATGGGCTGTCACGCCACTGAGTTTCCATCGTAAAAAACAGTATTAAGCTAAATACTCAGTAAAGCATATGCATTTATCTAAATAGATACCAAAAAGTTCTTTTTCATGCACTGAGGAAAACAGTAGGGTCAAAACTTCCAGGTAAAATTTACCATGGTAATAAGGGAATAAAGAAAGCTTGATAATTTTTACTGTGAGCTCTTCAATGATTTTGATGAAATTAATATTAAAATATGGTTTTAAAATGAAAGATAAAATTTGATAAATACTGTAAAATTTGGTTTTTTTTTTATCATAGTACTTATTACATAAAAATTATAGCCTGAAAATCATTTGCTTGGTTAAATTTATTTTTTTAGTTTTGTATTTTTTATTAAATGTGCGTTAATAAGAACAATAATTTTTAAAATCGGAGTTTTGGGTATAATGACTGCGCAAATTTGGTCAGAAATCTTCCACTAGACAATTTAAAAATCATTGAAATTTCAAAACTGTGAGGGAAAATTAATATTTTTCCTATTATTTTAGAATAAAAATATTTATTATTAGTTATGATTTATGCAGTTACTCTTTTAAAGATCTTGAGAATACTTCGTTTTTAAAGTTGAAAATATAAATAAGAAATAAATTACCGCTGAGGGAAAAAAAAAACACAATACTTGAAGTGGAGTAAAAAAATTCAACCTAGCCTTATTTTGAGTAAAAATAGAGATTAAAAAACACTCTTTTTTCACCATTTCAAAAAAGAGCCAATAACATTCATTTAAACATTTTGATTTTTCTTTATTTGTGCACACAATTTGCGAATAAATTCTGAAAGTAAACGTTACCTGTTTTATATCATCTAAAGTTATAGAGCGTTTTTCTTTTATTGCTGTCGTGAAACTATTGCTTTGTATCTGAAATAGAAAAAAAAAAGTTTTCAATTTGGGATATGTATTTTATCGGTAAGTTATTAAGAGATATGAATTAATCTAAAAGATTTACAAATATTTTTAGAGATAGTTTTTCGCCAATCCTTCTTGCACACTATTATTTACGTTTCAGTAGGGTCACACAAATATTCCAAATGCGTTTTAGTTACTTTCAATGAACCTGATATCGTCTTGTCACCTATGTTTGGACCTGTTTGATACAAAATGACTTTAATAGAGACCTGTTTGATATGAGACTTTTTTGAAGGACCTTGTTAGATGCAAAATTAATATAATAGAGAGCTTTTTGAAGGACCTGTTTGTTGCAAAATTACTCTAATAGAGAACCGTTTGATAGGAGACCTTTTTGAAGGACCTGTTTGATGCAAAATTACTCTAATAGAGACCCGTTTGATAGGAGACCTTTTTGAAGTACCTTGTTTGATGCAAAATTACTCCAATAAAGACCCGTTTGATATGATACCTTTTTGAAGGACCTTGTTTGATGCAAAATTACTTTAATAAGGACCCGTTTGATTGAAAACTTTTTCAAGGACCTATTTGATGCAAAATTACTCTAATAGAGACCCGTTTGATAGGAGACCTTTTTGAAGGACCTTGTTTGACGCAAAATTACTCTAATAGAGACCCGTTTGATAGGAGACCTTTTTTACATCAAATAGTGTAAAAGAAAGTACTTAACCAAGAACTATCCTTGTATAGTGGAAAACCATTCTGATAGCTGTCAGCGAAATTCACTTAACAGTGTATAAAATTAAAAAAATGATACACTTCAACGACGATCTTAAGAATTTAAAACACCACTCATGCACGTCAATAGAAAACATCCAGAGAGCTGTGGTGGCTCTGGGGATAGAGCGCTCGCCTCCCAATGAGGTGAACCGGGTTCGAATTCCGACGAAGGCTGGTTTATTCTAATTCCGCACACGGCTCCCACCGATCACAGTGCTGACGTAAAATATCCTCAGTGTTAGTTGAATCATGAGTTAGAGTCCCCTTGTTGCAGGCAAACCATGGGAGGTCTTCGTGGTTTTCCTCTCCATGTAACGCAAATGCGGTTTAGATCCATCCAAAAGTCCTCCACGAAGGCAACATATCTCCCAATACTTGATCCAGCAGTTCCCCAGTCTTCTGAATTGGGTTCAAAATTATAAAGCTTCGGAGTTGGCCATTAGTAGTCGCAAACCCAAAAATTGGGTCTGCTGTTCAACGACGGTTATAAATTATAAAAAATAGAAGACTCCTGTTTTTGTTTTTCTCATGCGTTTAATTAGTCCACCCATTTCCTTCTTATATGAGGAACAATTGTCAATTAAGCAACTCTACTTTGAATAGTAAAAAATGTGTTTTAAACTTACAGGAAACGAAATTCTCTCTTCCAATATTTTGTCACTCATTACCTGCAAATAACAACAACAAAAATTATAACGAAGTAATTTTTTTATCCAATTATCTTTTTCCAATAAAAAAAACTAAAACTTAGTACATTTTTATAATTTTCTTTTTTTACAAAAGAAAAGTAGCCGTAACAAGAATGATATAACTGGTAAATACAGGAAAACACCATTTTGCTGTATACCGTTGTTTAGGTAAATTTTCTGACCTAATGAAATACTAGTATGAAGGATGTTCCGTACTTTTCACACGACAGAAGTCCCACAAGATTTACAAAACACTCATTCTTCAATTCCAATGGCAGTGGATAGTCCCATACTAAAAACCATTGCCGGTATTCCCTACACTGACATTTCTCTAACATAAATTGTGCGTGGAAGTTCGGTGAAAAAATTCACTGACAGTACAAACTTGGGAGAGTGGAATAAGACTGGGTAGTGGAGTGAGACTGCCCAAGTCAAAATTTCCATTGAGGGACCAGCATAATCTTGATATGGTTACCATCAATAATTCCATCATAAACCATTATATTTTTGATGGTAACCAACATAAGTAACCATCATCCCAAACAAGGAATTCGAACTGATTTTTGATGGGAAAATATTAAAAAAATTGTTTTGATGGCAGATTCCTGCTGAACCAACAATGAATATTATTAAACCATCATAGAAATTCATTGTTGTACCATCATTGATCATCACGAATTTCCATCATAGTATCTTAGAAATCAAATGTTGGTACGATCACGAACAATCGTCATCCCAATGTAGGAATTCGGACTGATTTATGATGGTCCAACATAAAAAAAAACCAAATTGTTTTGATAGTATATTCCTGAGTACCCACAAGAATTTCCATTAAAATAACATGGAATTGTACAGTTGGAACCATCATCGACCATCACGGATTGTTGGTCCATGAGAAACAAACTTCATTGATGGTCAATCATCATATTATTAAAGTAGCATTTTACATCATGGAATGATGAAAGTTAGCTGACATATCAAAAACCATGTACGCGTAATGTACAATGTTGGATGATTGTGACCATCAAATGATGCTGGACCATCACGAATCGCACTGGAGCCAACATAAACCATTAAAATGTTTTAATGGGACCATCAAGAGTTTTGACTTTGGTGGGTATCTCGCTGGTGTCAAAATTAGTTCTGTATTCTGTTTTTATAAAAAACTAATAAATTAACATTATTCTCTCAGCAGTCCAGGGTCCCATCCTCTTGCCCCCCCCCCCCCAATCTTGAGTACAACATGCAAGCCTCTAGAGTAACATGCAGTTTACATATGACACCGTCACATGTAAATTGCACGCATAATTTTCTAAAATTGCCATATAAAATAGATATGTCTGATAATTTTTCAATTAAATTCAAGTATTTTAAAATTTCAAATACAGTTAATGTGTACCCGGTCTTACCTCACTAGTGGTACCCACCGGATGATTTGACAATTTCTGAAAAAAAAAAGCGTATATAACTTTTAAACGACTGATCGAATTTTCGTTCTGTAAGGCGTAATGGCAGTATCTCAAAGAAATATCTTAAAGGAAATTTGCCTATTTTGAAAAAAAAAAAAAAACATACTTTTTATGAAGAAACATATGATTTTTTTTCTTCTTTCATTCAATTTAGCGTGCGAAATAAAATCATTAAAACCAAATTTTATAAAATTATGACAATTGGGGGGGGGGGAAACAAATGGAATGTCGAAACTAATAAAAAAAAAAAGGAATGTCAGCATAGGTTGAAGAAGATTGCAAGCCTTCAAGTAATTCAATGCGTAAACTTACTATTTCGTACTGCAAAATATATAAATGTGATGCCAAATTAATAAAGTTTTTTGAAGCAAGTTATTCATTGTGTAAATTAGTCAATCTAACTGAAACTAACCCCTGATTAATGAAGTAAATAAAAAGTAGTAGAAATATTTTCTAATTCATTGCGTAAACCTATCAATCAGAGCGGTGATGTAAATCGGATCCTAAAATAATAAAATAAAAAGAAAGTGGAGTAGTCCTTAAGTAAAGAATAGAAAGATAGGTATTTTCTTTTCTCTTTATCTGGCTTTTTTGGTCTAGCCGAAATATTTTTGTCGTATTTCTGGAATTTATAAGTTCTTTTTTTCTTCATTTAACTCGTACGTAATAAAAAGAAACTTATTACGTTTTGTTCGAATTGATAGAAATATGCATTTAAAGATAGAAATTGAACATGAGACAGCTGCTTACGTATCTGATGACTAGACACAGATAAAATTTAACTCCTTCATTCAAAAAATGAATAAATATAAAAATACATAAAGTAAGATAAAAATAAAAACTGGTAGCTTAATCATAACTGGTAATGTGAGTGATTACTACGATCGATAAGGAACTTTTAGCCACTATTTTGAATCTGTAATCATCAAATTTTAATAATTTTGCGTAGCTAATATAATTAATAAACATATAATTTTACTGTCATTAAGAAGTTGAAAGTTCGGCTTTAATGAAAATTTATAACCTACAGAATTTCCGCGTTTTTATTGACGCGTTATTGAGCTATCTACCTTTTCGGAGAGACGGAATTTTTATTAAAAACAGTGACACAAACATGACTTCAATACTAATATTATTCTTGGTTAAGCAAATTATTTGCATTCACCGTAAAATATTTACAATAAAACGTTTTATATGGGTGAGAATTTAAACTTCTTTCTTTCTAAAAGTGAAGCTTTCTAAGTAGCTTTAAAGTAAACATAAGCTTCTTTCTCAATAGATACGTTTTTTTGCGTCATCTTAGTATTGAAATTCAGGCTTTAATGTGTGAAATGCAAAAACTAATTTTATTTTTATATTTTATTGCAAAATTTGAATAACAAAATACATCGTATATGCTCTCCTTTCTCGCGAAATATTTCCTACTTTATTATTGTGCGCTTTGTTTTTAAGGGGACGTTTTTCTTCATTTTATTTATTTTAATATTATTTTTAAATTGTCTATCAAAGCAAGTTTAAATATTGTAAATAAAATATGACATAAATAATAAAAATAACTCATCAGCAGTCAACAACACCTTTAGAATGAAGATATGTTGGGATTCGTTACAGCAACGTGACGGACAATAAACGCTTATCGTCTGCATTAGATATTAACAAAATTCGATATTTTTCAAGCACTCAAATATAGACACCCAATTTCAAGACGTAATGGTGCCGCATTGGACAGATTATAAAGATACGGTTCCCAGTAGAGCACTGAAGTCAAGCATCCCTGGCTGCAGTCAGTAAGCGGGTGGGTGATCACTTTGATCAGGGTGCGCGGTATCTGTCCTCGTTAAACTGATCCACCGTAAAGTGCTCGATTTCATCCGCAGGTTTTCGGACTACCAGAACAGGGGAGCCATCCTCTCTGCATAGAATCAAAATTGCGATGGCATGTCTTCGAATCATCCTCAGGGATGTTTCCCAGACAGTCACCAAATGCCCATTGTGCAGCTCCACATAAATAAAGAATCTACCATGACTTGCCAGGCGTGAATAGGGAAAAGTGATTAGAATCTTAAAGTTTCAAACAAAAAAACGTAAAGTTAACAATGGACATGAACACCTTACCACCTCTCCACAGCGCGTGGTGATGTATTTTGTGCTGATTTACCTGTCTTAACACAACGGTCCTTCTAGATTTGTTTTTCACCTTTTTTTCTTTTTTTCCATTTGTCAACTTTCTGTTTCCTATCAGTCTATTTCGAATCACCCCATTCACGTCTGGTCAGTCTTGAGAATGGGTACATATTTTTTGAAGCTAGTACAAAGGGAAGTAAAATAATACTTAACTGTACAAGAGATATCTTGTTGATCTCTGGACACCATTAAAATAAAAGAGTATTTGGAACCACTTTCTCTCTCCAGCTGAAATCAATTGTGTAAAATTAACATATATTAAGTCACTTACGAGGACGCCATACTATGAGGGAAACTTTTCATTGCAAATACTTTTCCCCCTCCATAACTGATTTAAAATTTAAAGTATAGAAAAAGTGAGTTCCTACAAACATAGAGTAAGCCCTGATATTTCATCAAAATATCAAAATGAAAATAAGTTATGAGACGATAACTTATGATTACACAATGGAAAAGTTCTCTTCCAATAATTTGATGGCATTTTGATGTTTTGAAATCTTCTTTTCAGCAACAGAAACTTAATGGCTTACTCTAAGTTTGCCTGAACTCACTTTTTTTTTTCCTTCATAAATTTGAAATTTGTAATGGAGGTGAAAGAGAATTAGCAATGAAAAGTTTCACTCATGATATGGCGTCCTCTAAAGATAAAAATTGAAACGAAAACGAACGCATCGCTGTAATTATCACAAAAAAGACTGTTTAAAATAAGTAACTTTTAAGGAGTAACTTGACACTAAATTAAAAATTGTTAAAATAACGGTAAATATAAGAGGATCGTTTTTTTTTAAAGTAAGGGCCGTTTTGTTGTGTACAGTAATAGGTGACGCGTGCGTCGCAACGGGTGCTTGCGTCTTATCCCGGCGTTCCAAAGGAACAACTGTGCTCAGTTGCAGCTGTGTAGGTAAACTGTACAATCAGTTCTTTGTCTTTAAAATGTTCCAATTTTAATGTATAATCACCCGCCACACACGAGATACGGTCAGTGACGTGTTTTTAGTAGGTAAAAAACCTGTTTGATGTAAAAACCTGTAAAAAACCTGTTCACTGGCAGATTTGTGAAGTAGCAAAATTCCCTGCCATGCTGACAGGGAATTTTTCGACTCCATGACAATGCCTCTCTCCGTAGCTCAGATCCCAGCTTTATTGGACTCTTTTGGTTAGGAAGTTTTGGACTACCCCTCCCTACAGCCCAGACCTTGCGCGGAATGATTTTCCTCTTTTTCGATATTTCAAACATCATTTTGGCGGCAATCACTACAACGATGATGAATACGTGAAAACGACCGCGATATATCCTTCATAACGCATACATCCATATGTATGAATACATAAAACTGCATATGCATCTATGTATTCGTCTATTAAAGATTAAAAGTAAAGGAGTTTACTTTTATCTTTCTGCTTTATTACTTTCTAAATTACTTACGAGCATATGCAATTATGCATATATATGCATATGCATCTGTGCATTTATTCATAACTATGCATATGCAATTATTCATTCTACAGTAATTCTTCTATCGATCATCAAATTGAATTCTTTCTGCTGCTATGTCATCGACATCTGAAATCTATCTTTAGAGGCGATTCTTCAAAAGTAAGAAAATTAAAAATGGATGAGTCATCATCATCCATAGAAAGGCTTTCTGGATTCCTCCCACGGCAAGATGATGAAATCTGAGCGGAACTTTTTATTCTTTTAATTTCAAGTAAAACAACTCAATGAATGGAATAGTTTTGGATGGGTGAACTTTGTCTATAAAGGTAGCAGAAACGTTATGCTCTGAGTTACAGGCAATGAATGAATAAGAAGTTTTCTTTTTTTTTTTTTTTTTTTTTTTAAACTAACAAGCTTATATTTGTGTGATTGTAAATTAAAATACAAGTGAAAATCAAATGTCATTGCCTAGTATGTATTTTACCGATATTCCGATGTTTCACCTAATCTATCCGCAGCAGATATTAAAATATAGAATTAAATATAATAATATCAGCAAATAAATTAATATCAAATCGGATATAACAAATATTTCGTACATTGGACTACATTCTTCGTTCTACTACATTCTACATTGTACTACATATGTTCTCGACTACATATTTCGTACATTGGTGATTGTTGACATTCACCGGTGAAAGTCGACATTCTCTTGATTTCGGTCATTCACGATAACACACACACACTGCGTGCCAATAACGAAAATTACCCTATTTCGGTAGTCCGTTCTGTTGGAAGGAAAATCGACAGACTCTTACAAGGAAAAGAGATAACATGATAAAAATAAAATTCTATGACCACTTTTTCATGTACGAGAAATCATTCAATGGTCTTCTTTTCATTTTATGACGTAGCGAAGTTAGCCAAAATGTAAAATATTTACCTCAACTTTGTTCGAATGAAATACTTCGAACGAATTTTGACAAGTATAACAAACGAAATTTGAGACAAGTATTTAAAGAAAACGATACGAGAGTGGGAGATTCCCATGAAAATCGATATACATATACAGTGGTACCTCGAGATACGAGTGCCCTGACATACGAGTTATTTGAGATACGAGCTGTCGAGGGAGCGAAATTTTGTTTTGAGATACGAGGAATGGCCATGCAAGCCCTTCTCGTCCTCGACAATGCTCCTGCTCACCCACCGAACCTCAAACATGACATCCTCGAAGAGTTCAAGTTTATAAAGATTCTCTGTCTACCACCTAACACCACTCCTATCCTGAAGCCCATGGATCAGCAGGTGATTTCTAATTTTAAAAAGCTGTACACTAAGCACCTGTTCCGGCGCTGCTTTGAGGTGGCAGAGAACACAAACCTCACCCTTCGAGAGTACTGGAAGGACCACTTTAACATCGTGATATGCCTCAGAGTTATAGATCAGGCCTAGCTGAGTGTTACAACGAGGACCTTGGCCTCGGCATGAAAGTTGTGGCCTGAGTGAGTCTGTAGCCGAAAATTGTGCTGTCGCCAGAGTCTGTAGCTTCGAAGGATTCGAACCCGAAGTGCCAATAGAGGAGGAGATTGTGTCTCTGTGGAAAATCCATGGACCTGGTGATGGGTGAGAGAGACGTGAACGAGCTCGTAGAGGAGCACTTTCAGGAACTTACGACCGAAGAATTACAGGAGTTACAGTCGCAGCGGAATTCGAGGGTTCTGCAAGAAATTGGTTTCGAGGAAGAGCCAGAGGTGGAGGAGGCTATCTCTACAAGTGAGGTAAAAGAGTTCTTGGGAATGTGGGACAGAATTTCACAGTTCGTGGTAAAGAAACACCTCGAAAACTTGCAACTGGTCGTACATCGAAGCTATTTAATGACACTTGCCTAACTCATTTCTGCAGCATTCTGAAAAGGAGGAGGAAACAAACCTCATTGGACAGTTTTTTTTTAAATCAGACTAAAAAAGCAAAGACCAGTGAAGAAAAATACAGTGACTAAAACTAAGCATACAGTGGCATTTAAGTTGTGTGTACGTTGCATTTAAGAGACCAAAATACAAATATGTATGTACACTTTATAAAACCAGTTTTTTTGCTTTACATTCTCTTTTATTATGTTTTTATACAATATTTGTCATTTGTAAATACACTTTTCTTATTCAAAAACACATAACATAAACAATTGGGGGTGGCATTTTTGGGGCTGGAACGGATTAATGGCATTTCAATTACTTTCAATGGGGAAAATTGCTTTGAGATACGAGCAAATTGACATACGAGCAAGGTTACGGAACGAATTAAACTCGTATCTCGAGGTATCACTGTAATTTAGACAAAGAGAGAGAGATATATACTTACGAATTTGTTTACTTTAACTTGAAGATCACAGAAACTGTTGCCGGCCACATTCTCTGAAAAATCATAATACCAAAATTGAAAACAACAAAAAAAGATTTTTAATATCTACACATTACAGGAATGCGATCTTGAAGGCCAAAGAATGAGTTGAAGCACTATCGCATTTCCTTTAAATCTTATTTTTTGAGTACATTTGGTTGTCAGTTATTTAAATAGCATACATCATAACGTTGCTTTTTTAAAAGCAAAGTTAAGTAAAAAAGTAATGTATAGTAAAATGTTAAGTAAAGTAAAATGTAAAGTAAAGTAAAAATAAAGAGTTAAATAAAAAGTGGAGTATGAAATAAAATTAAGCGTCTAGTAAAGCGTAAAATATAAAAGAAAATGTAAAGAAAAGTCGAGTGTAAAGTAAACTGTGAGGCATAAAGTGTAAAGTATAATGTAAAGAAAGAAGTAAAATGTAGAGCATAAAGTTAAAGAGAAAAATAAATATTTGTTTAATTAAATCCAAGAACTTAGTTCTTATTCACCTCATTCACCAGTTTTTATTCAATTCCCTCACCAGTTTTTTCACCTCACCAGTTTTTATTCAATTTATTTTTGTTGTTGTTGTCAATCATTAAGGCGGAGGAGGTGCGATTGTTCTTGTTTTTCAGTGGCGCCATCCATGGCCAAGAATTCGACGTCTGTCACATCCATACGTCACACCCGTTTATGAGGCGGACTCATTCATTCATCCACATATCGTAATTTTGACCTGAACCAGAGAACGATCAATCTCCAATTCAGAGGTATAGTTTGTGATGGGAAAATGGTGGACTTTGTGACCCGACAGACTCAACGTGCTTCAGTCACCGCTGCCTACACGGGGAGTTTTCGGCAGACTGGATTCGAGCTCCCATCCTCCCGAACGTGAGACCAGTGCCTTGCCAAACAAGCTATCCTGGTCTATAATGTCTTTCAACAGTGTAAAGATTAAAAACAATTAACTAAACATAAAAAAAAGTAGTGCCTTAAACCGGTTGCATTTCTAATTAAAAAATGATTCGGCTATTTTTAAATAATATTTTAAAATCACTCTCCTTGACATAAATGTTAGCCCAACCTCGGTATGAATTCGGTGGGTCCAGTAAGGTGCAGAGATTTTTAGTCAGCAAGCTAGTCATGTGCAAAAATAAACAAATAAAAACTAAGTGCATTCATTTTTCAAATCAGACGCAAAAATGTTTTTTTTGTAAAAGCGTGACAATATTAATGGAAGTAACGTTTTGGAAAAGACTTGATATTGGGGAAGGATGCACAGACCAAAAGCTTTATATCAGTTTTTATTTATTATTATTTTTGTTGTTGTTGCTGCTTTTGTCTATTGCAAAATTAAATTGCTGAATCGTATCTGTAATGTTCGAATTTAAACGATTCTTGAAAATAATATACTGTTCATATAATTACCAAAAGAAAACTATGCATATTTTGATAACATAAATACTTCTAATATAAATATCTAACATAAATATATAATATAAATATAAATATCTCTACCGACAATTGAATATAATTATATATAAATTTTAGCGGTCAGTCAATATTAAAATTCTGGCACAACTTTTTATTATAACAAGAATACCTTTATTTTTTGTATAAATTCCAGCTTAAATTTGAAAATTTATACTGTGAAAACTAATGTAATCCATATAATTTTTCAATCTCATATTTTATTATGATCATCCTACATTTTATTTTTACCATACCTAATTATTAGTTTTATTTTTTTTCTTTGTATTTTCATAGGTGAAAGTTTGCTACGTTAAAAACACATATTTTGAAATAGTATAATGATAAATAAGAACAAAATGGAATGTATGAAAACATTTAATTTTGATAAAAACTGTCATACTTTTGCTCTGTGTAAATTTAGCAAAACTTGTTTAGAAACTTATTTATTCCTTGTAAGATCCTTTATGTGCAGTAATCAAGGCTAAAGCTACATAATATAAAGTAATTTTTTGTTTCCATTTATAATCGAATTTCAGTTTTTGTAATGAAATATTCCAATATGTTACATAACATAAAGTTTATTTTATGATTTTTTAAACAAAAAAAAAGCATACTATGCTTTATTTAAAATTTTTAATGACTAAATTAAATAATGTGAAATATGCAAATTTAAAGATTTAAATTCGAAATTTATTTTATTAAGTAAAAAAACAAATAAGCAAAGGAAGAGGCTTTCTAATTACGATTTTTTCAATTATTCTAATATTTTGTACTTGAGATGTAAACGCATAAAAGAAGCTTATTTCAAAATTTTAAATACAATGCATAAAAATCTGAGAAAAATATATTAAACAAAAAAAAAAAAGTTTTAAAATAGTGATTACCTATTAAATGCAGCAAACGTCCTGGAAGAGAAGATTCCTCGTCTTCAGAAGTCCTGAAATTCATTACAAAATAAATTAACAACACCAATTATTTACAACAGGTCCAAATTATTTTAAGCTACCCTATTGGGCTTTTCATTGATTTTGAGATATTTTGATTGTTCTTCCCATTCTTCGATCGGCAGATGCTTTTTTTCACTTTTTCCAGTTTTAACAGTTTCTAACTTTATATTCCGAATCTATCAACTTATTTAAAAACAATATAGTAGCTGCTTTTCAGAATATAGTTAGAAGCATGGTCCGCTATGACGCGTTTCATTGAATTCTTTAGAACATACACTGTTTCCGAAAGGGTTTCTCAGAAATTGAGCAAAAAATAGCTCCGAAACAAATCGAATTTGAAAATATTATGTAATCAAAATAGAAACCACCTTTACTCATTTTTGATCGAAATGCGTATTCTCAATTAATCCCTAGCAACAATTTTACACCAGTTGGGTTCAAAATTGGTTCAATATGGGTCCTATATGAACATGCATACTATATTGAGATGCCTATAATACTGGTCCCATATAGGGTCAATATCAGCCTTTATTGGCTGAATAATGAACGTAAAATATTGTTTGGTTCTAATGCCACACGTGCAAGCCTGCTTGGTCAAACCGAGCAAGGCAGAGTGTTGTTTTTCATTTGCGCCATCTATGGCAAAGAATTCGACTTCTGCCACATCATACCTGTTTATAAGGTGGACCAATTTATACATCCATTCATTCATCCACAGATCGTAATTTTGACCTGAATCAGAGAATGATCATTCTCCAATCCAGTACCCCCAGAGGTATTGATTTGTTATGGGAACATGGAGGACTTTGCGACTCGACAGAATTTTAACGTGCATCAGTCACCAACTACACGGGAAGTCTTCGGCCGGCGGGGTTCGAACCCACGAACTCTCGGACATGGGCCCAGCGCCCTACCGACCAGGCTATCCCGGCCTCATGTAAAATATTGGGTGAACGAACAATTCTATATAGGGCCAATATTGAATGTTGTTCATAGGCGAACAAAACCCCATTTTCCCTCTCTCTTTGTGCGAGTTGGGAAGCTAGTGTAACGACTTCCCGTAAATTCAGAATTACGGAATTCGTATATAGTAGTTGAAGCAGCTATGATGACTGATTTAAGATGTATTTTCTTTTGCATAGCACTGTGTGTGCGAGATGTTATTTTCCCAAGTTGTATTTTAATAAACTTTTTTTTTTGCCAACATTGCTTTTGTGTTCTTTAACAAAACATCGGAAAATACTCCATTTGAAAAAACTCTTTGTAACCTTATAGAGCCAAGATTCGTGAATATTGATCCAATGAGGGCCCAAATGTTTTTGCTGCTAGGGATGTGATTTCAAAATGGAGGAATGCGTGAGAGAGATGTTCGTTGGCTGCCCGCAGGATTCGAACCTAAGTCCTCTGCTTTAGCCACCATAGTTGTAGTACACCAAGGTTAATAAGCAGCAAAGTTTGCTCCTTCCGGGATCTTCTTTCTGCTTCCTCGGTTAAGGAGGAGGTTATACAGTCACACACTCACTAGTAGCTTACAATGTTCGTTTTTGCTATCAATGTTATTCGTATTACTAGCAACTATTTTAAGTATCAGATTTGTATTTGAATAATTTATAACAGCATTCGCAGGAATTACAACGAATCGAAACCACAGCTAGGAAAGATCTTTGTTTGATCGAAAGATCGAAGTTTGTGGAGTCAGAAAACATAATGCGGAACCCATGGGAGAAATTTACTCGGAAACAGCACAATTTTATGAGTGTATACTAACCTTAGTCGTTGCAGTCACACATCATGGCAAACTCATTTCTAATTCAAATAGTTCAAAGGGCTGCAATTTGGGAAATACGGCCAATAGCATGGTCGGGAGATTTTACTTTTTAGTTATTTCGCTATATATTAATATGCTTTTAATGATCGAAATTTCAAACACTAGGACTCAATCTTAATGATTCGAACCTATTAGGGCAGACGTAAGTTAGACAAACTAATTAGTGCTGTCGATAAAACAAACTCAGACACAAAAACGTACTTTTTCTGAATAAACATACTTTTTTTTCAACGAATTTGAATTTGTGAATCCCAAAATATTGAGACACCTAAATGTTAATTTATTTTTTTGGTTATTTCGCTACATTTCGAGAAACTTTTGAGAGAATTTAAAAGTTTTTGCTCGCAATTATAAAATTATTTTTTAAAAAAAAATGTTTTAATAGTTGTTTATTACTTTATTTAATAATAGTCAAAAAATTTTCAATTGTGAGGTATACAAATTTTTATATAATTTTGAAGAATGTAATTTTATATGATTCTCTCCTGAGAAATTAGCATTTGGAAAAACAAATATTACTTATGCAAATTTTGACTTTATCCTGACTTGGCATGTTTTTGGTTGCTATTGACGTCGTAACAAAGACAGGTTTGTTCTTGAAACTTAAAACATCCAATATTTGAAAAACTGTATTAACATCAAGGGTACTGTATTAACATGTATTATCACACCACTACGAGTTTTAAAAAAATGTATTTGAACTTCAGTGGATGAAAAAAAAATATTTTAGTAATGATTGAACAAGATATAGGGATATAGTGTGAACTAATAGTAGGAATTGCAAAAAGGAAAAACATACGCGTCAGACTTAATTAACAACATCCAAATTCACAAAGGGAATTTAAACATTTACGTTGTCCTCCACTAATCACATATTAGAAAGAGGAGTGATGCTGCCTTTTAGAGTTCGCAGTCAGAAATGCATTTTAATATTGAAGAAAAATGGATTTCATGTGGCACCTCAATTATTACTACAATATCATGTCATTCAATGGATTTGTTTTAATATGCTTTTATAATCTTGAAATAATTATACCTTCTGTAAAGTGTTACTGATCTGTCTTCCTCTCGGACTCGGCCAAAAATAAACTAGTTTACACCAAAGAAGTTTCAATAAACCCAGATGCTGAAATCATTTTTTTTTTTAATACAAGCATTTATAATTACAATATGATACACATGAGCCGCGATGGCTCAGGGAATAGAGCTTTTGCCTTCCAATAAGGTGAACCGGGTTCAAATCCCTGCGATGGCTGGTTGATTCGAATCCGCATCCGGCTTGCACCGACCACAGTGATGACGTGAAATATCCTCAGTAGTAGACGGATCATGGGTTATAGTCTCCTTGTCGTCCCCCTAACTGTGGGAGGTTCTCATGGTCTTCCTCTCCATGTAACACAAATGCGGGTTTGTTCCATCAAAAAGTCCTCCACGAAGGCAAAATTTCTCCCTATTCTTGATTTAGGAGTTCCCTTGTCTTCTGGATTGGGTTCAAAATTAAAAAGCTACGGATTTGAACGTTAGTAGTCGTAAACTCAATAAATTGGGTCGGCTGTTCAACGACGGTTATAAAATACAAAATAAATTATGATACACATAAGAGTCGTAAAGTTATTTTTAAAGATGGAATCATTCAATTAGGATGCAATATTTTTTAAAAATAAAATGATACGCACAGATTAATAAGAATTCGTGCTCACAGAATCAAAGTGACGATCGCAAAATAATTTAAAGCAATCGACAGGTTCGTGTCATTATCTTTATCATAAAAGTATACATGCCTTTTTATAGCAGTCTACTTCTGTTTCTGTGAAATGTTAAACATCGGGACACTATCTCAGCTAAACATCTATTAATGTCGTCTGACAGCTTCCGAACGTACGACAAAATTGTTGAAAATATTTCATGAATGAAGTAAATGCATCTGAGCTTGGTTTAAACTTCATCAATTATCGGTAAAGAGCCTTTAAAATGTACGTGAATGATCGATTCAGTATTAACTTGAAATAAAGTATTCAATTACACTAGTTTTGGGAGTTTTTCCACAAACAATTCGGTTGTCTTATGCTATTTGTCAATACTGACAAACCTATTTTAAGCAGCAGGGTTCGCTTCTTCCTGTTTTCCAGTGGCGCCATCTATGGACTTTTTCCACACGCCACAGTCCATTTCATAGGGAGGACAAATTCATACACCAATCATCATCAATCGTAATTTTGACCTGAACCAGAGCACGATCCCTCTCTGATCCAGTAACCCCCGAGGTATTGATTTGTCATGGGAACTTCGAAGCCTTTGTGATCAAGACAGATTTAGCGTGCAGCAGGCACCATTTTGTACACTAGAAGTCTTCGATCGACGGGGATCAAACTCACGACCTCTTGAAGACAACCAGGTTATCCTGGCCAAACAGTTTTGTTTGAAATAAATAAAAAAATAGAAATAAATTAATAAAAAATAAAAAATAAAAATAATTGAAAACTTAAGCGACAAGATTCCGTATTTAATATTTATAAGGTAAAAATTATTCGTTTAATACGATTTTCTTTTTAGTTAAATGGCATTTCTCTAAACATATCTTCAATTCAGTTTAAATTTACTTATTTAAATGGATAAACATCTTTTCAAACGTGTATGCATCCATATAAAGCATATCCACTCTTTCATTTTTTCTAAGTAAACGACGATTCCTATTATAAGCTTATTGAAGGCAATTCTTGATAAAATATGCTCTTTCTTTTGTTTCCGGAAACAAAAGTCGGAGGTTCATGCATATTTACCTCGAAATATGGACAACGTGATAAAAGACGTTGGAAATTAATGAAAATTGCACTAGAGAAAAGCCAATGATCGAAAGCATTCAATGAATACATGACAAAATAATGTATAAAATGAATGTTTTGAAATGTATTTCAATGATCGTAACAAAATAAGCGCTCAAAACAAACGTTGAAGCTATTATAACAAAATAAACATTCGAAACAAAAGTTCAAGAGATCGTAACAAGAAGTGTTAGAAACAGACGTTCAAGCGTTTGTGACAAAAAAAAAAGCATTCAAAACAAGCATTCACGGAAAAAATGTTTAAAAAATAAAAAAAAAAAGAAGAAAAAAAACGTTCAAGAGTTCGTAACAAAATAGGCGTTAAAAACAAACGCTCAAGCGTTCGTAACGAAATAAGCGTTCAAAATAACTGTTCGTAGCAAAATAAGCGTTCGAAACAAACGTTCAAGCGTACGTAATGAAATAAGCTTTCAAAATAAACGTTCATAACAAAATAAACTTTCAACGACGTTCGTAACAAAATAAGCGCTCGTAACAAAATAAGCGTTCGTAATAAAGTAAGCGCAAAAGACATTTGTGTTATGTTAAAATGATATCTATATGTCTTATAACGTTAGTTTATATTATATCGTCTGCGGAATACCTGCAATCTTAGAATCAATACTTTTCTACCGATTTCAAACAAATTATGGTCGTTGACCGACATAAGCTAATAAACTTTTTTCTTATTTATTTGTAAACTGATTCGCCCATACAGATTTGCTGATGCATAATTTAACTTTCTTTCCCGATTCAAGATTCCTATTTGCTCAATATGTCAACAGGATCACTGATAGTTAATGATTGCCATAGCGACGCAAATTAAAAATATACATTACAATTTAAAAAAAAAAGAAGAAACTTCAGACATAATCCCGTCAACCTATTTAACTGAAAGCAACTCGTGAAGTAATTGAATAAAAATAAAGATCTTGAAAAAATAACTTCATATAAAATACATTAACATCGACATTACAGGAACTTAAGGTATTAAATAAATCTCACTGACTGTTAAAGTTGTTGTGGTTGTTGTAGTTCATTTACGTCGCACTAGAGCTGCACAATGGGCTATTTTTATTTTATTTTATAACCGTCGTTGAACAGCCGACCCAATTTCGTGGATTTACGACTACTAATGTTCAACTCCGTAGCCTTGTAATTTTGAACCAATCCAGAAGACAAGGAAACTCCTGGATCAGTACCCCCAGAGGTATTGATTTGTTATGGGAACATGGAGGACTTTGAGACTCGACAGATTTAACGTGCATCAGTCACCATTTACTACACGGGGAGTCTTCGGCCGGCGAGGATCGAACCCACGACCTCTTGGATATGGGCCCAGCGCCCTACCGACCAGGCTATCCCGGCCTTACACAATGGGCTATTGGCGACGGTCTGGGAAACATCCCTGAGGATGATCCGAAGACATGCCATCACAATTTTGATCCTCTGCAGAGGGGATGGCACCCCCGCTTCGGTAGTCCAACGACCTGCACGTGAAGTCGAGCACTTTACGGTAGCACAGTTAACGAGGACCAATACTGCACACCATCGGTCCCTACGCAGACTGATCCAAGTGGTCACCCACCCGCACACTGACCGCAGCCAGTGATGCTTGACTTCGGTGATCTGCTGGGCTGACTGTTAAAGAACGTGGACTCAAGTCAATATTCTATTACATAAGATAATTAAGCCAATTTAAAATTAGTAAATTCAAAAAAAACTTAAAACGTCATAAGTATTTAGCATTCAGAAATACGTTAAAATAAATAAAATTTTCCTAAAAAGATGTTTCAGCAAGCTTAGAAAATGCTCATTTCTTATATTAAATCATAGTTGGGTACTTGAACATTAAGAAGAAGTTCACAGATACCCACTATTGTACCTATGACGTCAAAACCAGCTGATTGTTTAGAAGCAAAATGGCGAGTTAAAGTAGAGCTAAGTTTCCCCACATCAGTTAGAATGTTAATTCACGTGAAGATAATTCATACCTTTCTGATCTACGTCTTTTACTTAACTTTAGATATTTTATTTGTTCAAGTATTTCATTTTAATCGTGATATAGTTTTGTTTTGTGCACTTGGCAACTTCGATGCATAATTATTAATTTGTTTATGTCCTTCATGACTTCGTATCTGTCTTTGTGTTAAGTAAGAAATATATAGTAAAATTTGAAATCTTTGTGAAAGATTCTTTATGTAAGAATATAGAATATGCCACTCAAAAGAATTGATACTTAATGGGCTTGGCTTATTCGAAATAGAATGAAAAGAACAGTTGCTAATATAAACAAATGTCACGTTTCAACAACCAATCAGGATCAAGATAATGTATTCATGGATTGAGAAATATTTATTTTAAAGCTTGATGTCAAAATTGAAGAAGCAAGTTGAAAATTAATATTTAAGCTAACATTAAAAAAAAAACTAAATCAAAGTCACAATGAAGGAAAAAAGGTGTATAAAACCTGTTTGATTGCCAGTTGAAAGTGTTTCTAACAATCCTCTGCAGATGCCATCTTACAAGATTTTGTGTTATGTACAGAATCTGTTTTTTTAATATAAATTTACATTAAATACAATAAATTTTCTTCATATAAACTTGCAACGCTCTTTCCCACATTTTTAACAAGAATTCTCATATGTGTATGTACATATGAATACATACTCTGATATCTTTGAATGTATTGCTTGTTGTGGTGACCAAAAATAATTTTCATTCGGAGGAATATGTTCAGCTAAAATTATTTTGAACGAGGGATAAGCAGTAAGAATGAATAAAAGCAATATTAGTTTAAATTATATTAGAGGAATCCATAAGTGCCACAATGATGCGGTCGCAGCCAAACATAAATCCACAATCAAACATAATCGCCGCATACTTAAAATACATCTTAGTATCTCGAAAATCTTGTTATGTCAAAAAAATATTTCCTCCCCCAATTTGGCTTCACATATCCACATACTGTTAATTTAAATTCCTATGTCGAAGAGTTTATTCTCAAAACCTTGTTATGTCGAATATTTTACGAAATAGAAATGGAACGTTTTCGGAAGAATCACAATGTAAACTAATTTTAAACCAATTATTTCTACTTAACATTACTGCTACTTAATATTTGTCTTACTTTTAAAAATAAATTTATCATTACTGTATTTAGACTTACAGTCCCTGGCCAAATTATTAAACGCACTATAAGATTCTATGTAAAACCTTAATTATCAGGTGATACTATACAGCGTTATTGTTTTTACGCGACTGAAACCGGTTTTCACTTGTTTACATTCGTGCATCAATTGGTTAACATTGTTAGTGCAATACGTCAAAAATAAATGTAAACAGGAAGTATATAAAAAATCTCCTGAATTAAAACCCCATTACATGTATGTTTAAATATTAAAGTATTGCCCATAAACTCGTGATAATCATGTAATAATTAAAACACTACGGTGCGTCTAATTCTCCCAAAACTGTGCTGACGTAAAATATCCTCAGTGGTAGATGGATCATGGGTTAGAGACCCCTTGACGTGAGGCTAACCATGGGAGGTTCTTCGTGATTTTCTTCTCCATGTAACACAAATGCGGGCTAGTTCCATTCAAAAGTCCTCCACGAAGGCAAATTTCTCCCAAAACTTGATCCAGGAGTTCCCTTGTCTTTTAGATTGGGTTCAAAATTACAAGGTTACGGAGTTGAACATTAGTAGTTGTAAACCTAAAAATTGGGTCGGCTGTTCAACGACGGTTATAAAATATAAAATAAACTAACCACAGTTTGACCATAACTTCTTTCTCTAAGCACTTGATTTTTTAATAGATATTAATTCACTTTGATTTTTTAAATACATTCAACATTCAATGAAATTTCAAACAGTCAAATTAGCCAATTAAAAAAAAAATTGTCGTAGTATAGAACATATGTTTTTGATATGTTTAATGCTGCTGCTTAACATTTAATGAAATACTCAAATTGTATTCAAAATGGATAACTTTGTCTTTGTAAAAACGAGATGACATAACCTTTTTGTTAAAAGAAGCTGGATCGGATAATCGTCTTCAAAATCAATAAAACTATATCTGATGAACAGTAAATGATTTCTAAATGGATTTTAAGTCTGAAATTCGTCTTTTTCTTTTTCTATTTTTTTAAAGGGAATAAATTATATTGAAATAGAATTATTTTTTGATTACAACTTTGAAATGTTGGACTTACGGCTGATGATAAAAGTTTGAAAGAAAAAATTATTTCCTCTCAAATTGTGTGTGTTTTTTTAAAAATCTTATTTAATCCAACACGAAATGCCACGAAAATATGTTTTATTCATTCATTCTTTAAACTATTCCACTTAGGAATGCTAAACTTATTCTTTAAACCTTTTAAAATATTATTAAAATCATTACGCGTGATTTTATTTGTGCAAAGTTATTGACAGTTACTCTGACTTTTAAAATAAATTTTTTTCCATGGCTTGCGTTCCTTATTTATACGTCATCACACTTTTAAACTGTGTTCAAGAGTAATAGCAAACAGGGCGCTTGCGTCGTCGTTGCATGCGATGCTATGGCGACTGCTCGCTGCTGTTTGATAATTTTTTTAGAATTCTTTTTTTCACTTTTAATTTTGTCATGCATTAAGTTGGTGAGTTTATTTTTTGAGATATGGAACCAGAGAGATCCCATTCTATGAGTTGTGAATAAAAAGAGAATTTCATCATTTGAAAGATATTTTTGTTTTAATTAAGAATCAAAAATTCTAACCAACAGTTCAAACTGGATCGTTTTCAATACTAATTCAGGTGAATAGCACAAATAAAGAGGGTAAAAAAAAAATTAGACAACAACCATTTTTTTTTTTTTTTTTTAATTTCATGTTTTTTTTAAAATTTTATTTAAAGTTAAGTTTTTCAATGTGCCGTTTGAAGTAATATTTAAAATCAATTTCTTTGATGTTCAGTTAATATTAATTGCTGCAAAAACAATTTATTCTGCAATAACATTAAGAATGAAATATTCCTACCTGATAAGAGAGCACCCCATCGAAATGCACAACTTTTAAATTTCAAAACTATCACTCTTCACGAACCTAACAACAATAATAATTTAAAATTATTACAACATAACAGAAAAAACTGATTCAATAGTTTATTTTTTAATATTACATAAAAAAAGACATCATTTTAATAAAAAATAATATTTGGTAAATAAATAAATAAATCCTTAAAGCACAGGGATTTTGCAGCGATAACTTCTTAGTCACTAGCACATTTTAAAGTTCAATAGTGAATATAGTTGCGCCTAAAATAGTGAAAAGTGTTCGATTTTTTTTTTCTCTATTTAATTATTCATTTGTAATTAACACGTTGAATGCCACACTAATTTTACATGGCTGCCAGTCCGGCTAAACGGTAAATAACTACAAACTAAATTTGCAAATTAGACAGATTCGGCAAGTTTTTTAAAGGTTTAGCATGACATATTTGAAAAAAGTGGTGAATTATATATGCCTACGAATTCTTTAGAAATAGTGGTGGATAAAAATCTACTAAATTGAATTAATTAAACCAAGAATCAAAATCTATAAACTACCACTTTAAAATATTTATTCGTTGTCCAGAGCAAGTTGGCATCTTTGTGTATATAAATAAAACTATTTTTGTGTGTTCTATATTGCATTAATTTCTTCGAACCATTTTAGTAACGATAATAATATAAAAATATTAAAAATGTACTCGGATTATGTGTTTCTAAAAATCTTGGTTTCGCCGGTCACTGGTGACCCCCGTGTCGCTACGAACAAACTCAGTGCCAGTGACCGGTGACCCCCCCCCCCAAGGCATTCAATGTGTTAACTTACAAAATAAATCCTTAAAGCACAGGGATTTTGCAGCGATAACTTCCTAGTCACTAAAACATTTTAAAGTTCAATAGTGATCATAGTTGCGCCTAAAATAGTGAAAAGTGTTCGAATTTTTTTTTTCTCTATTTAATTATTCATTTGTAATTAACAATTTTGTAATATTAATTACAAATGAATAATAATATTAATATTCATAATAATATTATTTATAATAATATTTATTATACCATGTATAATAATTAATTATTATACATGGTATGATAATTAATATATATTTATATATAGTATAATAATACCATAGTATAATAATAAATATTATTATACCATGTATTATAATATTTTTGATGAAATTTTTTAAACGAAAACCTTTCTTACAGTTGCTTGAAATAATTAACAATAATAAATTACTTTAATCTCTTTTAATGGATTTTTTTTCCTTACTGGTCACCACTTTTTGCATTTTTGGGCACACGTATCAACCCCGGTTAGCAGGGACCGCGGAACCGGGGGGGGGTGGAGGATAAGGGCCCGGCACATTTTATAAACGAAGGGATACAGCCTCATTTAAGATCACAATTTTTCGCTCACTATTTGTGTAACTAAATTTACAATATTAAAATAGATAATTTTTTGATGTTTAAAGAAATTCTAAAAAAAAAAAAAAAATTAAATAGAACTGTAAAAAAAAATGTCTCAATGTCAAAATTCTAAAATATTAAAATAGATAATTTTTTGATGTTTAAAGAAATTCTAAAAAAAAAAAAAAAAAAAAAAAAATGAAATAGAACTGTAAAAAAAATGTCTCAATGTCAAATGTCAAAAATGGGGTTTGGCGAGCGCTAGCGAGCAGGGGGCGAAGCCTCCTAGTTATATTATAAAATTATTATATTATAAAATTTATTATATTATAAAATTTTATAATAAAACATAAAATATTATAAAAATTTATAATATAATAATTTTTCGAAATTCATTTGCATTTACATAAAATAACAATAATAACAATTGATAATTATATTTTTGAAAAATCAAAACAAACACAAATTTTTTTTTTTTATCGATTACAGAAATCGAATTAAATTTGAACAATCTTTTTCTGATGTTATTGTGTCAGAAATTTATATTTGTAAAGAGCGGAATTCCAGATAAACTATATTAAATTCCTTTCGGTGCTTCGTTTACTTTGAATATAATTACTTTAAATATAATTACTATGAATTATAATTATTTTGAATTATAATTATTATTTAATACAAGTAGTTTGTAAAAAAAAATGTTCATTGTTTTGAATAGTTTAACTTCAAAAAATTTTTTGGAGAGTTGCATTAAATCGTTATACGTTAATATCATACGTATGCATTATAAGTTAAATAAATATAATAAATGCTTTAATAAATATTATTCTCCGCAATTTTCTAGTGAATTAGCGAAAATTTTTTTAATTTCGATGAAAACCATCCTTTTTTTTTTGTATTCCATTATTTGTGTAATTATATTAATTATTATGTAATAATATATTATTATTATCAAGTTTGGTAAAAAATAACAAAAATAAATTAGGATGTCTTTGCTAACTTTGATGTGCAGCTTTTTTCAAATAATTCCTACCTTGAAAAAATGAAGAGGGGTTAAATACTAGCAGCCGAAAATCAATAAAATAGAAATCATTACAATTAGCTTGGAAAGTATTTGACATTTTGCTTTTATAACTTTTTAAAATTCAATGTTTAATTCAGAAAAACAGAAATGGCGTTTTGGAAGAGCGAAACTGCGGTTTTAATAAAATTCCTCTTTAATTAGTCTTCATATTAATGTGGCACAATCAGCTCAAAAAAATCGATTAACAACTATAAACAATAAGGAAAAATTCCATGGTAATTTATGTTCAATATTATTGAGTATAGTAATAAGTAAAATTTATTAAAATATAACTATTCCAGCTTTCGAAGCTGGAAAAATAAATATAATCTTTAAGTTACAAGACAATCAAGTTAATTGTGTCAAATTACAAGATGTCAGCTAGCTCAAAAATAATAATAATGATCTTTTTTAAACGAAAATATTTTTTAAAATAAAATAATAAACTGCGTTTAAGGCTAAAATAATAATCTTTCATTCTAAAATTCAATGGAGTAGATTAAAAAGTAATAAAAGGCACTGTTTAATTTTTTTTTATTTCATACTCAAAAGTTTTTTAATTAAAAGCGCATTTACATGTCATTCGTTTATTTTTTTAAAAAATACTTTCGCGAATAAGCATTGTTAAACTTATCACAACATTTTAAAATTATTCAATCCATTATCAGATTTTGCAGTTGTCGTTTTTTTAAACTACGAGCATTCATTTTTAAATTTTTGAACTGTTAGCAAATATAGAAAGAAAATTTTAGGTGATTCAAAATCCCACGTCGTTAAAATCTTTAAAATTATTTTATTTTAAAATTAATAATCTTTTCTATTCTTTAAATTTTTCTGGATATAGATCAGCAATCTAAATTAAATTTGGAAAAATACTAATTTAATGCTTAAAATGGTGTGATTTTGTTTTTGTATGTGCACAAAGCAATATTTTTTATAACTCAGTTTATATATTGTTTAAATTTTATATAATTACTGTTATTTTTAAAATTATGATTAATAATGGTGTTTGAAAAATGTTTTTTCTTTCTTCATTTAAATAAAGAAAACATTAAGACAAAAAAATAAAACGTATAGTAGTTATATTGAAAAATATAGCTATATATTGTACAATAATATTTTTGACACTATGTCGCTATCTTAGAAGTCTCAGTATTGCAAACAGCATTACTTTATTTGTTTGGCTCATTGCCAAAAAGGAGCCAGGGGGCAAGTAATTTCAAAAAGTAATTTTCTTACTTTTGAAATCCATAGAAATTATTTTTAACCGTAGTTATCATTGCATTTCAATTCAACATTTTAAAAAATAAAATTTTCAACCTGAAGCACAAAATTAAGGATGAAATTTAATTCGATATTGAAATGGAGTAATCAAGAATTGAACTTTTTGTTCTTTGTTTTTACTTCAAAATTTATTTCCAGATTTAGTGTGTGATTTTAATGCTAGAATATATATATATATTTTTTTAATTTTGGTGGATACAAAGCGTTTCTTAAAAAACTTTTTTTTAAACTCTTTATAAAAATTTTATAACATCGGACCTTACTTTTACAAATGTTGTTGTCGTAGGCCATTAAGGCAAGGGATGAAATTGTTCTAGTTTTCAAGTGGCGCCATCTGTGGCCAAGAACTCGACTTCTACCACACCCATACGTCACACCCGTTTATAAGGCAGACTCATTCATATATCCATCCATTCATCCACATATCGTAATTTTGACCTGAACCAGAGAACGATCAATCTCTAATTCAGTACTCTTAGAGGTATAATTTGTTATGAGAACATGGAGGACTTTGAGACCCGACAGATTTAACGATAGATAGAATATATCAGCTTTTTCGGTGAAATTGAGTGAAGCCGCAAAGACACAATAGTTTAAAAATCATACGAAATTCTAAGTAAAACTCGTAACGAGGGTATAATATTGCTATCGGTAAAGAGCGTTGTGTAGTCAATTCATATATAGTTTGTTAACGACCACCTCTTAAATAAAAAACACTTTACAAGCGCCCTCACCTCTACGTTTAATTTGGTCTAATTCACCGGTTTTGTAAACCGGTGAATCAGACCAAAACACGTTAAAAGGAGGAAATTTTAAAAAAAAAGCATTTTATTTCTTAAAAAAATGGAGATAGCCAATCAAAAATCTTTCACAAAATGAAATAAAACGTTACAAACCTTTAAACTTGTTTCTACTCATTATTTTAAATAGTTTTAATGTATCATTCATTTTTTTATTATACTGAGATGCAAACAAAAAATTAAATTCGTTTTTTTAGGGGGGGGGAGGAGTATAAAACATAAATTATATATCAAAAGTGTAAAGAATAATTAATTATTTCTATTTAACACTGATTTGAGATATAATAGACATTTTGAATATTTAATTTTAAAAGAAATAAAAAAAAAGAATACTTGTCTTCATTTCTCAGGATGCTTCGTCGATATCCTCCATCTTAATATTCGACAGTGAAATTTTTATTTCGTTTCTTTGCGGTAAATTTTCTCTAATCACTAAACTACTCTACTTCTTTAACTACTTTTAAATCGAAGAACTGAAGCTCTTTTTTTTTTCCTTTTTGACGGAAGGAAGGTGATTGGATAATTATTAATTACGGAGAAAAGTATTATTATTATTATTATTTTTTTTTTTTGGGGAAAAAAGCTGGTACTCATGCATAAGTTTTGCACCCTGCATGATTGAATCTTTAATATAGTTCATGCAAATGATTTTTCTGAATAGAAATATAACATAAAAATAAACTTGTCCAACCAGTTTTCAAATTGTTGTGTAAACTGCGCAAGAAAATAAGTAAATAAAATACACGATTCCTAATTAACAATAAAGTTTGTCGTCGACAGTTACTTATAATAAAAAGATGTTTGTCATTCAATTTATTTTTTCATTCATGAGTGCATTAATTTATATTTTAATATGCTACTACTAAATCGTATTAGTCGTATTTTCTTTGAACATTATTCTATGAGACTAACAAATTTATTCTTTCCCCGGCCCTCTGACGTATACGACTTTAAAATATAAGAATTTTTAATTATGCGACCTTTTATTTAAAATTTGATTTTTTAGGAACAATTCAATCTATTTTGCTCAAATTTTGTATTTTATCAAGTAAAATTACATACTTTGAAAAGGCTTAAAAAATTGTATACCTTACAAGTCAAATATTTCTTGACTTCATTCAATAAAACAATAAAATATAATGAATACTTATTTAAACTTATTTTTTGCATGGAATTATCTTTGGATAAACGAATACCGTAATGGTGTGCAAAATTTTTTGAATTCACTTAAAAATTGAGAGATGTGCAAAAAGTCAAATTAACATTAAGGGGTTCAAACTTTGGACGGCTCTCCTGACCAAACTATTGGACCATATTTCCTAGATTGCTGCTACCCTCTATATTTCAGGGATCAGAAATCTGAATCCGTCGAAAAAAGGTATGTTAGTTCAGAGAAAGTACGTTTTTGTGTTTGATTACATAACTTAAAATATCGTCTTCACTAATTGATTAGCATATTTGAGGTTACCCCTATATATCTTTAATATTGAGTCCTAGAACGTGAAGATCCGATTATTAAATCAAAAGTTATTAAGGAGGTCATTTTTTTTTATTTTGCGCACTGTACATAAAATTAAAAATCAATACGAAAAAAAAAATAAAATAAAGAGCAAATCTTCAGTGTTGAAACTCGGAATAAAAGTGAAGAGCATTTTATCGTCCACATTATATATTCATACATTGCATTCCATGCATATGTAATATAACGTATAACATTGTGGAATGTATACGTATAACATTGTATACGTATAACGTATAACATTGTGGAATACATACATACATTCCACATTATTATAAATTATATTATATGATGAACAAGTTTTTTAGTTTTACAAATTATTAAACTGCTTGAGAAACGCCATAAGTCAAGTGGTTCAAATTATTATTTCTAACGCATATAAGTAGAGAAATATTACGAACGATAATTATTTGAAAGCTTGACTCTTTTCACGCTCATTCTCTTCAGCATATTAAAATGAAACGCGTTTTAAACATAGAAAATGAACTTCAGCAAAATTAAATGTAACGCGTTTTAAACATAGAGAATGAACTTCAGCAAAATAAAATGAAATGCGTCTTAAACATAGAGAATGAACTTCAGCAAAATAAAATTAAATGCGTCTTAAACATAAAGAATGAACTTCAGCAAAATAAAATGAAACGCGTTTTAAACATAGAGAATGAACGTCTTTCATACGGTAGTTAAAACTACGTTTGTTTCTCATCAAGATTTTATTCCAATAAAATTAGATGGTATTCAGCCGAAACTAATAATTAAAATACATTTGTGGGTAAAAAAAAAAATTGACTCAATAGAAAGAGAAATTGTGTTCCAATTTATTAATTATTTATTTCAATTTTTCTAAAATATTTTGCATTTATTTATTTATAATTTGTTTGGAGAAAAAAAATGAGTGATTTAGAAACAATGATGGGCGAGCAGATGTGAAACCACCCAGTAAGCAAATATGTTCCTTCTTCAAACAACTCGATACAAATTAGCAGCAGCGGTAACCGCTTCATTTTCAAACCAAGTTGAGCTCACGCTTACTATTACTTGAATATAAGAGGCAGGGACCGAGGAACAGGGAGGGGGGGGGGGGTTAACATCCTCATATTTTATAAATGAAGGAATAAAGGCCCTTTTAAGATAAAAAAATTTTCCCTCAGAATGTGTGTAATTAAATTTACAATAAATAAATAGATATTCTTTTAATGTCTAAAGAAAAAATTGAAATAGAGACTTTCTTAAAAAAAATGTCTCCATTTCAAACGAGTTTTAACATTTCCTTGGTGAAAACTGTTACTAAATCATCCCTTTACTCATCCTCCCATATAAGATATATACGTCCGCATTGCTGACCTATGGGGTAAGTCTTGGTTTCAAATGTCCCAGCGAATATTATTAAAAAAAAAAGTAAAACAGTATAAAAAAAATATCGTTAAATGAGAGATAAATAATTTACATGAAAACAATTTCTTTTATTAATTTTATTTTAATTTTAAAACAATTCGAACCATGAAGTTAAAATTGCAAGTCCGAATTTTTTATTGCCATTTTATGAGGCTCAGATAAATTGTAACAATATAATTCGGTTAGTACTATATATATATATATATATATTAACAGAGAGGGAGATAGCCCCTCCCCCCTCTCCAAGAAACACAGATATTTATATATCTGTATAAAATCAATTTCCTCTAGAATACATTTCAATAGGACCCATGAAACCCCCCACATAAATAAAGTCGGTAAAAATGACCCAATCGATATTTCTTAATTCAGTGGTTTAACAGTTTCAATCCTATTTCTTCCAAGGTCAACACTTGACGGAACATACCGGACGTTTTCTCTCTCGCAACTTTAAACTCTCCCGCAAGTTCTGAGAAATAGAACCCCTCTTTTGCAAAAAGGAGATCTTCCTCCATTCCCTGATGTAGGGGGGAAGGGGGAAAAAGCGTAAATACGGAGATCTTTTCCTACCTGCAAAGGAGCAGCACATGTTAAGAACAACATGCAAAAGGGTTAAGAGAGAGGAAAAAGAATTACTCACATGTTCTATGTGTGTCCAGGTATCATAAAAACACAATGAGAAAGGATTTAGGAAGAGGAGAATCGATCTCAACAAATGAGACCGTTGCGCCATCTGGCGGAGTGAGAAATACTGTTTGCTATTTAATTTCCGCGTGTTTCACCTTCCATCCTTTTACTTTGACTTTATTTAGGGGAAAGTGGGGTAAGGCCGGGTAGAAAAGGTTCGAAGGCCTGTTGAAGCGGAACTGTTCGATCCAGAAACTGTCAGACTTCATCGATATATTCATTGTGTGGAATATATATTTCCCGAAAAGTGCTTTTATAACCGTCGTTGAACAGCCGACTCAATTTTGGGATTACGATTACCAATGTTAAACTCCGTAATTTTGAACCCAATCCAGAAGACAAGGGAACTCCTGGATCAAGTATTGGGAGAAATTTGCCTTCGTGGTGGAATTTTTGATGAAACTAACATCCATTTGCGTTACATCTAGGGGCAAACAATGAAAATTTCCCACGCTTATCCTGGCGGCAAAAGGGATTCGAACCTATGATCCGTCTATCACTGAGGATATTTTACGTCAGCACTGTGGTCAGTGCAAGCAAATTGTGGACATCGAATCGATAAGTGATCGCCGGGATTCGAACTCGGTTCACCTCATTGGAAGGCGAACGCTCTATCCCCTGAGCCACCGCGACTCCCGAAAAGTCATAGATGTACAGTGCGTTAATGTTAATTTACTACTAAAATTACTACTTTTTTAAATTTTTATTTCTCAGGAACTAATCGACTAATTTCGTTCAAGTTTAGTATTTTGCCACGTAAAATCACGTTCTTTAAAATAATGATCACCTTACAATTCAAAAATTCTTGGACTATTATTAAATAAAATAATAAGAAAAACAATAAATATTTACTAAAAGTTATTTTTTTACGAGGAATTATCTTCGAATTAAAGAATTGTGCGCGAAAATTTTTCAATTCCCTTAAAAAGTTCTCAAGATGTAACGAAATATATTAAAAGTAAAATTAGCATTAAGGAGTCCAAACTTTGACATCTCCTGACCAAAATATTTTGACCGTATATCCCAGATTGCGACTAAAAAGATGCTTTTAGTAAATCGGAAAAATTGGTCTAGTTGTTCCTGAGAAGTCGAATTTTAAATTACTGTCTTTTTTAAATTTCGATTTCAAGGGAACTATGAAGTACGTTTAGTGTCTGATTCCGTAACTTGAAATATTGTAAACACTGATTAATTAGCATATTTGGTGTTACACGATTAAAAATGAGAACTAAACCTTAAGATCCAATCATTAGAATAAATCATTTGATCCCTATCCGAAGATTGATAAGATAGTGGTCAGTTTCTTTTTCTTCCGCGCTTTTTTAGAGTATTTTTTTTTCTTTTTTCCTAGAAAATGCAAATCACTTGATGGGAAATTTAGGAATTCTAGAATTTCAATAAAAGGGTAGCAGACATTTATATTTTATATGACAATTGAAGAAATTTATGAATGTAATTTACATGTGATGTGCAGTAATGCATACTAATTAGCACGGATCAATTTAGTAGTCCGACGTAACGAACATATGTAACATAAAAACCTTCAACTAATCTTTTTAAGTAATTCGTTTTATGCAAATATTTTTCTTAATTTATTATTCTAAACGAAACGCTCTTTCTTACACTTTAATATTCACATCCTGTCTTTTAATCTATTTTTATTTAAAGTATGCGTTAATTATCATTTTGGCAACTATCTCTTTAATTAATTCGTGGGAGAGACTTTTTTCCGCGACCTATTTAACAGACCAATTATAATTATTAAAATTTCCCTTATTCCCTAAAAAGAAACATTTTACGGATGTACTTTTCAAGATTTTCCCTAACTTTTATTAAGGAGCACTCTGATTTTGTGTCACTTGGATATTCATTCTTTAATTATGATGAGTAAATAAAATTAATTTGCTCTTTTTAAAATCCTGTGCCTGTTTGTCCTCCGAACACGAGTGACACCCTTTGCGAAGTGGATGAAAAACAAGGAAGATGTCACTACGTTCAGACACCTAAGCTGCACAGTGGTAGTTAATACGAAAGATGTCATTACGTTTGGACTACTAAAGAATCATCTAGGTTCTAGGAGATATTGGCTGAGGGCCCAACTATAATTTCTTACAAATATATGGTGTTTATTAATAGTTTTTTTTTTTTTTTTTAACAGAAAATTGCCGAGAATTTCTTTATATCTATATGAAAACTATAATTTTGTTTAAAGAGTCTTAAAATTCTATGAAATATGAAAATAAGGCTTTTTGTACTTTAAAGAAGAAATTTTTGTGTTTCTCCCGGGAGTCTGTAAGACTTTTGCTTAGACTTGAATGTAATTATCTCCTTCTTCCTTTACACTGCAGCTTTCGTGGGCTCAATTTTTTTTTTTTTTTAAATAACGGCAGGCACTGAACATTCGTTCTTCGCCATAGAAGATGCCGGAAGTGTTGCTCATTTATCGTTACCCAGTGGGCACTTGTGAATCAAAGTCACGGAGGCAAGTAACGTTACCCACGCCACACTGCCACAAACCCGTTTATAGGGTGGGCCACATTCACTCATTCACACATCAGAAGACAACACAGAGAGAAAAACATCCATGCCCTGAGCGGGATTCGAACCCGCGGCCATTGGCTTCGCAGACAGACACGCTAACCACTCGGCTACCTGGCCGACGTGGGCTCAACATAGACAGACATAAAGGGGGTGAAGGCCAAACTAGGTGACAGCCCGTCTTACCCTGAGAACAGAGATTATTAAAGCATAACAGAACAGTGCTATAATTAGACTTGTGGTGTTACTGCCGCTACGATCATTAAACAACAATTCACTAGACATGCTAACTCGATTCAATCTTGAGGTACCTTTTGATAGATGAAGGTTTGGCATTGTCGAAAACTTCTTTCCCTGCATTGGTGGCCCGGACGTAATATGAACTAGCTTATATCGAAAGTAACGTCCACATCGATGGGACGATACCACATCGATTGCTGTTGCTTCTCAGTCTCATTTACACACAACGAAATCCTGGACTCACTCGACTGCTAATAACAACAGAGGAAAGACCACACACACAACCGCGAACTTAATACAGCCCTCACGCTACAAACGCTCAAAACTCGGTGAACTTAATACAGCTCTCACCACAAGCGCTCAAAATCCGATGAACTTAATACAGCTCTCCCGGTCTTTCGCAAGCGCGGCTACTCGTGGTATCCGTTCATCGAATTCTATCCCGGATAGATTTATGGCGGGGAAGTATTATGGCGTAACTACCACTACGATTATTAAACATCAGTTCACTAGTATATAAGACATGCTAGCTCGACTCAATCTTGTGGTACCTTTTGATAGATGAAGGCAGGCATTGTCAGAAACTTCTATTCCCAAAGACTAAGTTCTTATTGTTTGTTAAGATATGATGATATGAAAGTTCTTATTGTTTATTAAGATATGAATCTGCTGGGCTAAAAATAACTCATGTAACTATAATGACCAATAAATAAAGATAGTTTAAAAACAAAAGAGCATCAGAGAGTTGACGTAAAAAAACGAACTTAGCAACCCAGACACCGTGAGACGCAATTATGGTAAACTGTAACTGTAATTTCTTAATACTGTAATTCAGAGTTTCTTTGTTAGAAAACAAATAATTTCGACGTAATCGAGGTATCTGGTCTTACCCCCTTTCCTCTACTTAAAAATTTATTTATTTGAAAAAATTAAAAGTTGAAACGAACAAATAAGTCGCTTCTCTTCTTCTATCTATAAATCGAATTTTTTTTTTTCTTGCTGCTTGATTGTATTTTAAAGAATTGTTTGAAAATCGATCACGCAAAACTACTATTTTTCGAAATTTTTTCATTCTTTTTTTCGATCATGCAACCCTTGTTTTCTTTCAATATGTTTTCTTTCTTTCTTTTTTTATCCTCAAAAGTATAAAAAGTACGAATCAAGTCTAAAACACAACGGGACTCTTTAAAAGAAAAATAAATTTTAAAAAAATCCAAGATATTAAAGCCTTTTTTTTTTCTTCTTCTGCATGTCGATACAATCAATAAATGAAATCGATACATAAAGAGATTGACGAGATTTAAAGTGAGTTTATTTGGCAAATATGATTTAATTTTATTCGCAGGTAGGGAAGTAAAGTTCTTACAAAAAATAAAGTTTGTTTTTGATCAAAAGTTTTTGATAATTTGTTTTTGATTGTTTCATAATTTTAATTATTCAGTTAACTTCGAGTTAATATACTTCAAAATAAATTAAAAATTAATTGCATTTAAGACACAATTACATATTGTTCTCTATTTTTCGTAATCTGCTAGTCGGCATAAGTATCACTTTATTTTATTAATTTCTATAATATGTATTAGTTTATGCCATTTTTAATAAAGAAGCATTACTTTTATCACATATTTTAATGTAATTTTTACTTTTCTAGTGCTATTTGCAAAGTAATTAAAGTGGTATTAACCGCTTCCCTGATTATCCCGAGTTAACTCGGGTATGTATATATTACACATATTTCTTTTACCGAGTAAACTCGGGCACAGCAGAATTCGTCAATATGTTTTGTTTTATTACGTTTTTATTCGGCCGGAAGCAAAACAAAAAATAATAATAATCTGCAGTGATTGGCAGTTTCTCAATATTTGTCAGGGAGTTTTGCTATTTATGGGACTGCAGACGTGTTTTGTATAAATGCATATACAATGGTTGATGAATTTACATAGAAAAAAAGAGTAAAAAAATGGCGTTCGCCAGCGAAAGTAATGCAGATGATTTTTAAGATTATGAGGATGTGAACAAAAGACTAATATTTAATTTTTTTCGTTTGCCCGAGATAATTTGGGACAGTAAACTGATAGTAAATTAAACATTTTTTACGCATAAAAAAATTTAAATTTCGACAGAACTTCTGTATTATGTTTTGTTTCAGTTCTTTGTATTTATTAATGGAAAAAAAAAATATGTTGATTTTTGCATTTTTTTTCCCAAGAAAAATTAGTAAGAGAAAGCGGTTAAAAAGAGTAATTTTTCCTGTTTTGTAATAAATTTTGAATAACAAGCTGAATCTTTCCAAAATTGAATCTATTGACAAAATATATCTTATTGAATGAACTATTTTATAAAATTCTTTAAAAGCCTCCGTATGTTTCTATGATTGGTAAAGAACAGAAGACAGGCTGGCTTAAAATACTGCCTAATTTGAACGGTCAAATAGTTTTCGAAAAATGAAATTTCAAGTACATGATTTTTTAAAACTGCATAACTCAGAAACTATTCGATCGATTGCAGTCGAATTTTGTATTTTGCTATCTAAAACTACATACTTTAAAATTATTTGAAAGTTTGCATACCTTACATTTTAAAATTGTTTCGACTATAATTAAATAAATTAATAAAAATAAATTAATAGTTATCAAAAGTTATTTTCTGCATGGAATTATCTTTAGATAAACAATTGTGTGCAGTTTTACGATAAGATTTAAAAGTTTTAAATTGGACAGACAGAAAGTGAAATAAACATTTAGAGGGTCCAAAATTTTGATTACTGTATAAGGATCGCATTTTTACTGTCAAAAATCCAAATCTGTCAAAAACGATGCACCTTTATTCAGAATCACTACCTTAACTTAACCCCTTAACAGTGACATATATTTCAGATAAATGGACCAAAAGTGGAAAAAATTTTTGACAGTTTAATTTTGTTCTTTATAGTATTATAAAAGTTAGAAAATGGTTTTTTATTGCAGAAGTAAAATTTTAAATGCAATAACTACTGTATTTATAATTTTTAGTTACACAAACATCTTATTCAATTAGAGCAAATTAAACAAAATTTAGAAGCTAAATATTATATTACTAGTATAATATAATATAAAAACACAACAACATGATTTTCGAGACATAAATTTTACAAATCTTCTACAGTATGGTATATTCCAAGACCCCAACAGCCTTTCCTTCCCTCGACCGAAGTCGTAACCAGTGAAAATCTAGGACCACTAGTGCCATCTATTGAGAAAATAGTGAATAAAGTTTCTTAAAGTGGAAACGAACGCAGCTAGGGCTTCACAAAATAGAAACGTTAATTTTTCTCCTGCCGGAAGTCAGTTCGGGCATCACAAAAAATACACGTAGTAGTTGCCAGAACTGGACTCGGGTACACTGGAAAAGGGTTAAAATATCATCTCTTCTAGTAAATTAGCATATTTAAAGTCAGACATTCGAACTATTAAGATTGAACACATAAAAATCCGACTATTAAATCAAAAGCTACTTTGGGTATACACTTTTTTATGACTGTACACTTTTAAACTCCTTATTAACATCCAATTTAAAAAATGTACATGTTAAGGTTGGAATATAAACGCTTCAGCAAATAAAAACTTAAACAAAAAAATAAACTGAGAAAACAGCAGTACCTGAAAATCGCTATTTTCTGATTTGATATTTTCCTCGATAGTTATTAGTTACGGAAATTCATTTTTAGCGAGCAGTTTCACATCGAAGACGCCTTATGTATTCAAAACAGAAAAATTAGACACAGAAAATGAAACAGAAATTCAGATGCATCTTATTTCTAGGTCTCAAATAAAATATAATGCACCAGAACACCCATTTTTGATCTTTCGTCTTATTTCAAGTGTTCTTAGCGGTAGCTGTAAATTAAAAATTGGAAACTTTGCTATTAGCTAATTGTAAAATTTTCAGAATATTATAAGATATTCAAATTTTTTTTAAAATAAAAAACAATTATAAAATGCACATGGAGTTCATTTCCGACGAAAAATGTAGCGATCGTGTAGCAGACTATTTTTTAATCGTTATTTGTTGCATTTTGTTCCCCTGTGGCGACCGTTAATTTTACCCTACACTGATAGTAGTAGAACATTTACATTATTTCAAAGCTTTCATGAAAAATCATCATCGAAGTTAAAATATTTCGACGAAAAAAGATTCTTCTGAAATTGCATCGTCTGATCGCTAATTTTATCGAATACTGCTCGCTGTAGAGCGTTTACATCATTTCAAAGCTATCATGTAAAATCATCATCGGAGTTAAAATATTTCCATTAAAAAAGATTCTTCTAAAATTGTATCGTTAATTGTGCCCTATACTGCTCGCTGTAGAGCATTTACATCATTTCAAAGTTATGAAAAATCATCATCGGAGTTAAAATGTTTCCCTTACAAAAAGATTCTTCTAAAATTGTATCGTCTGATCGTTAATTGTGCCCTATACTGCTCGCTGTAGAGCATTTACATCATTTCAAAGTTATGAAAAATCATCATCGGAGTTAAAATGTTTCCCTTACAAAAAGATTCTTCTAAAATTGTATCGTCTGATCGTTAATTGTGCCCTATACTGATCGCTGTAGAGCATTTACATCATTTCAAAGTTATGAAAAATCATCATCGGAGTTAAAATGTTTCCCTTACAAAAAGATTCTTCTAAAATTGTATCGTCTGATCGTTAATTGTGCCCTATACTGATCGCTGTAGAGCATTTACATCATTTCAAAGTTATCATGAAAAATTATCATCGGAGTTAAAATGTTTTCCTTACAAAAAGATTCTCCTGAAATTACCTAGTCTGAAAATGTCATTTCTTCCTTCTGAGGGTATTTTTAACTGATTCCAGGGCGTACACACACTTATCCAAAGGTTATTCAAAAACAAAATCGAATTTCAGTTTTGTTTCCACGAGATCGAGGCGTTTCCTTTTAACTTATTGATGGAGTAACTATATTAAAATTAGTATTTTAAGAGTAAGAAACCTATTTATTCTGCTCTAGAATGAGTTCAATTTCAATGATTTAAGAAATGGAGGAGAGCATTTATAAGTAGAAAATAATTTCTAAAACAATTTAAAAGTCTGAGACACACATAAATTTGTAGAAAATACCAACATGTATGAAAAAACAATCCAATTAAAATTGAAATGAGAATTCTAATAATAATTTGCATCATAATATTACGGACATTGCTTTTACAAAACTGAAAACAGTCCCTGGCCAAATTATTAGACACTCTATAAGATTCTAAGCAAAATCTTAATTATCAGGTGATACTATACAGCAGGGGTGGCCAAGCTCCTTGATAGTCGAGCCATTTTTCAAAATTCGAAATTTTCGCGAGGCGCAATTAAAACCGTAATTAAAAGGCAAAACGTATAGCACGAATTAGAATACGCAAAAAAGGTATAAAATTTTTTTTTAAAGAAATTATATTTATTGAAAACATAATTAAAAGTACAAAATATGTGTATTGATTTTAAATATTAAAAATTAAACACATTTATTTTACTTCTGATAATTCTTTAAAATTCGACAAGCAGCCTTTTTTAATTCAGGATACTTCGATTTTGGTTCAAATTTCTAAAATTCAGTAATCGACATTGACTTATATTTTAATTGTGGAGCTTGATCTTCTTGCATCTCTATTAATTCTAATTCTCCAGCTGCTTTTTGGGTTATAATTACATTGGGAATGGAAAACTCACCGTGAATTATGATAATTTCAAATGGATTCAGAAAAAAATCAAAACACGATTTAAAATATTTCAAGTTTTGAAATCTATTTTGGAATTCCGTCAATATTCCTTCTCGCTTTTTTATATACTCGTTGAGTTTTTCTTGTTTAATATTGGAAAAAAAATTTTTAATTCGAGGAAAATGAAAAAATTTTCATTTTTAATGATCTTTTGAAAAAATTGTAATTTAATTTGAAAACTAAATATACACTGTGAGAAGTCAAATATTATTTTATCTTTCCCCTGCAATTGTAAGTTCAGTGTTTGCCAGTAATATTTGTTGTCAGTAATTTAAAAGACATTTTGAAATACATACGGAATGATAATAATTTCATTTTTTGAAATATAATAGCACAAAATTAAAAGTGAACTCGGGTGCATTTATCGAGAGCCACAAATAATCCGTCAAAGAGCCGCATGTGGCTCGCGAGCCGCAGGTTGGCCACCTTTGCTATACAGCTTTATTGTTTTTACACGACTGAAGCCGGAAGCTTTAGAAAATTAATTAATTTTACTTTTTGTTGATATTAATGTTGATAGTGAAATTGTAAGTTCTATTCAAAACCCTGGCTCCGAAATGTTTATACTTACTTTTTTTAAAGAGCAACAAAATGATCCAAATGTTAAAGAAATGGTTGATATCTCCTTCATTAACTAATGCTAAGAAAACTAAAAAAATTCATTATTGATTCAGAAGCTAAATTATTGATGCATGTTGCTAACGATTAAAATTTTTCTCCATGTAATGTAGTTCCCCAAACTTTGCAAGTTAAAATAATAAAATTTGCTCACATTACTCACCTTGGACTGAAGAGACTTATTTTAATTAGTGTACATAGAAAGGGTACGTTTTGACCACCCTTTATATACGTTAAGAATTCTTAAAAAATTATTAATTATTGGAATTCTAAGAAATTAATTATATATAATCAAGAAAAAAAAACGAAGAATTTATAAAATAATGAAGAATTATTAACGAAGTACTAGTTTGAAAATGTCAAAACCTGTTAGATTTCCGGAAAAATATGTACCTACTAAGTATTTAAGCTAGTATATTTTAAAACTACTTCAAAATTTTCAGCATGGATGCTAACTGGTTTTAAAATTTTAGCATGTTTGAAAACTGGTATTAAAATTTCCAGTACGATCTTATACTTACTCAACACCTTCCAGTATATTTGAAAACTGGTATAAAAATTTCCAGTATAATTCATACTGGTTTTAAAATTTCTAGTGTGGTGGCATACTGGTTTTAAACTTTCCAGTATGGGGCTATACTGGTTTTAAAATTTCCTGTATGGTGCCATACCTGTTTTTTTTAAATTTCCGGTATAGTTTCATACCAGGTTTTAAATTTCCGGCATGGTCATACTGGTTCTGGCATCATTTTTACTGGTTTTTCGAATTTTTCAAGTAGGAAGTTCCCCAAAATATAAAGGATTTAGAATTCCTCGGAACACATATCTAACTGTACCAAATGCATGAATCAAAATTTCTACCTATTTCAATTTTTCTTTTTGTATATATGTAAATATGTAGCATTCAATTTTCTGTAACAACATTTGTTTGCCTCGACCTGATTAAAGACTTAAAAAGGATATAATTTTTAATACTATATTTTTTTTTTTACAAAAAATTTTAAAATTTGACTAATTTTGAAATTTTCTTAATTCTTCTCTTGAAATTTTCTTAATTCTTCTCTTGAAATTTTCTTAAATTAAATGAGTAGTTTTAAACAACTTCCTACTGTTATGCAAAGTCAAAATGTAAGGAAAAAAACTGAATGCTGTGTGTCAAAACTATTTTCTTAATCTTTAACTTGGCAATAAATATGTGATCAATATAATAATCAGAAATTGATCATACTCTGTTCATAACGAGTTGTATATAATCAAGATTTGCACATTGTTTTGTGTAGGAAAATTTTTTTAATGTTTATTCGACAGTACTGTCTCTTGTATTTTCACTGTATTTTGTACTAGAGAAGCTGGTTCAAGAGAAGCTGGTGGTACTTCTGGCTATCTTTCCGTCCCGTGTCCTTTACCCTCTATCGTTTTAACGTTTTGATGAGTTTTTTTCATTTTCTTAATTATTTGTAGGTAGATTTTTTTTTCTTTCCCAAGGTGGATGGTGTGAATGTTGCTACATCACACACGTATGCCAAATTTTTTTTTTTTATCTTAAATGCTTTATCAGTTTTGGTTGTTTTAATTGGTGTGGGATTTCAACCTATAAATTGATTGATTCATTTTTTTTGTATGAATTTTTGTTTAACTGTGACCGATAAATGGTTACCTCTTACCGGCGTGTTTTGTTAACTGGGAGATGATAAATATTTTTCTTTTTTGCTAAGTTTTTTTTTTCCATTTTTTTAGTCTTCCCATAGTGTGTCCATATTTGTTTAAATATTTTTGGGATCTTTAATTTCTGTATTTTTGGGATTTCAGTTGAAAATGCAATATAGAATCAATTAAGGTTTCTTTCATCAATTTTCCCCAAGTGAGAAAAATGCTTCAGTAAATTTCGACACACAGTCAAGTAGGCGGCACGTACTAATCCTCTTTTCTACTGGCGATCTCTTTTCCTCGCCATAGGAGAGCGTGTAAGAATCATCCTCACATCACAGAGGTTCTGCTACATCACTCCACTTGGCGATGAAATTGGATGATTTTGATTCATATACTACAAGGAAGTATGATTTTAAAAATTGCTGAATTAGAAACTAATCCATGGCCACCCAGGGCTAAAGAGAATAGAAGGGCTAGTTCACTCCGCTCTTAGAGCTGAAGCTACGATTTCCCTCCTCATGACGTCACTGTGTCCACAAATCTCGGAGATAGCAAGCAAAGATATTATGATAACTTTGCATCTTTCTCTTTGTAAAAATAAGTTAGACTTTTTATGGTTATTAGCTTTCAAACTTTAAGTAATTAACACATTATTTCCGTTCATAAACATAGTTCAAAAAAACTTACTTAGCCATTATATTAAAAAATACCATTTTAAACTTATGAAAATATTTTACTAGTTAGCGAAAAAGACACTATAAATACTTTATTTTAAGTTAAGTTTTAACTTTAATTATTAAGAAAAATGAAAGCATATATCGACGCTTTTTTATTTGCATATTCTTTTATAACAATAAGTTGAGTTAAATTTAGAATCCCTGATTTTAAAATATACCGTTAATAGTAATTTGTTCATACTTAATCATTAGGAAACATCAACCTTAAACGCTAATTACTGAAACAAAATATTAATTTAGGTTCATAAGGACATTAGAAATTTTACAATTGTTTATAGATTAAGAAACTTTAAGATGATATAATTTATAGATATTTAAATTTAAGAGAATATAATTTTTAAAAAAATCATAAATATTTAGAATAACTGCATTAAAAAATATGTTATGAAATTAGGAGAATTTCAACTATACACTATATATTTTATTTATACTTTTTACTTGCGTTTTAATTTTCTTTGACTTTATCCATTTTTTAATTTTTTTCACCTGCCTTTCTTTTTGAAGTAACGAGGCGGTTTCTATTTAGATAACGAATTTTTATAAAAGTTCTTAACGATAGAAAAAACGTATTGCTGTTTTATATTAACTGTGTCATTTCGGAATCCATTCTTTACACAGTTGTTCATTTACTTTAGGGAACACGCAGAAAATTATATTTTTTCCTTTTGTTTTTCTATCAGAATTTTTGCAAGTTGCAATCGCGCAAACTGGCATTTCGTTAATAGTTTTAAATTTTTGTAAATTCACTGCAAAAACTGAGGAAAGTCATTATAGAAAATAACAAATGTCTTAGAATATGTCACCAAAAGAAATGCTCCAATATTAGTTAGAGCTAGTAAGGCCGAACGCTCTGTTCTTGAAGTAAAAGTGCGAGCTTTGCGCCAGAGTGACGTCACTAGAGAAAATCGGAGGATTGGCGCGGCGAGAGTTACTTCAAAGGAGTGAACCAGCCTTTCTATTCTCTTTAGTTCTGATGGCCACCAGCTCTTCTCAATGCCTGATAACATGAAAATCAAGAAAATAAAATTTAGGTTTAGTTACAAACTTTTCTGCATTTTGCCATTTCTTATTAAGTGTTATAGAATTGACCGAATGGATCCGATTCTTTTGGAATGAAGGATTGTAGTAACAGCTCATCTCCCTTTTTGACATACTCAAGATTCTGAACTCTTTATTTGGATAAGATTCATTTTTAAAATATCTTCACTCAATGTACAATAAATGTATCTTTAAATAATATAATCACCACCTTAAACAATTTATAATTTATTGTATTTATTTTAATTTGAATAATCATATTATACATAGCATTAACAAACAAGCCATTAACAAAAATATCACTTTACAATATGAATAAACAGTTGTTAAAAATTGCACAAGATAAGAGCATTTAAAGTAGTCATTTTATGCTTCGCGTGCGCGGAAAACTTTTGATGATTTTGCTTTGAATCGTAATTAGTAACTTAGGACAAAAAGAACCGATTTAAATACCTTGAAAATTTAAAAAGTTTAGGAATTTTCTCCATAGTTTTTCCAAATTTTAAAAGAAAGCTGTGAATGGAAAGGGGTTTTCCCCAAAATTTATTTTGAACTATATAACAAGTTTAAAAATGACACTGGCATTATAGAGGCCCATCCCCTATTAAAGTATGTTTTATTTCATAGGTCTTTCTTCCTTATATCATCACATTCTGTTGCATGGGCAGTCATTAATAGGGTATTATCATTTGTTATTAAATTTTGTTTTATGATACAAAATGAAATTTGAGGATAACCCCTTATCAAAAAGTACAAAAACTACTTAGATATTTGCTAGAAACGTTTTACATTTTCAAAATTTTGGCTGAAAATTTTGTCTTATCCAAAAATTTGGTTAATTTTATTATAATTTTTATAAAAAAACACGACATCAAATATTATATTTGTAGTGTTTACAATATAATTAAGTGTCAACGAAACAAACAACAAATGAATTCGGAAGACTCCGCAAGCATGCTACGAGGCACCCCCCCCCCAAAAAAAAAACGGTCATATTTACACATAAGGATAACAACACTCAAAACATGCTAAACCTTACACTTTATTTATGCTTCGATACTAATTTTCTTAAATTTGTTTTAGGCTTTTAACCAGTTAAAATTTGCAAATTGCAAGATAACTTTTATGAATGGTAAAATTACACTTAATTTTAAACATAAATCACAATAATAAAACATTCTAGAATTTTAAGCCTGTTCACACATCACTTCGCAAGTATGACATAAGCGGAGGGATACACCGAAAGTTTTTTAAATTTCTTCTGAATTTAGGAAGCTTATAACAGTTTACACTCAGTCAACCATCCAGACACTTAAATTCAACACAAAATTGTTTGTTTGAATAAAAAGAGAAGGATGGAATATCTCAACTCATCTCTTAAGATTAAATTTATTTGTCTGTTTTCGAACAAGTATTGCTAGATCATTTTGCAGCCAACTCCAAGCCAGGAAACTCACCCTTTTAATGTTTTCCAAAGATGCTGGGCCTGTTTAGGAATTATTTTAAATCCTCATATCTTGGGCTATTTTAATCGATTTTATAACTACAAATTTACAATGTTAATAATTCGAAATGACTACAAAAATTTTGTATAATTTTATTGAATATTTCTAGTTATAGTAAGAAAAAAGCAAAAAAATTAATTTTTTATAAAAATGTTGTATTATTATGAATAATCAAGCTACGTTCACAAAATTTTGTACAGTAAATTCGCATGATAACCAACTTAATTGATACAAGTTACAAACTTATTGCTATATTTTAATTAATGGTGTTCAAATGCATTTTTTTTTTTTTTTGTTTCTTAACTCTAAACATACCATAACCGGTCAAATGACCGTTTAAGGACTTCTGCCTCGAAAATGCGCTTATTATCTTATTGTTTTTGCACATTTGACTTCTTGTATTTTGTTTGTTTCGAATAATACTTGTCATGTACCTATTTCTACAACAACCGGTCATTTGACCGGGAGAACAATTTATTGCTCTATAAGGTTATCAAATCAGAAATTACGATGTAATGCGTGTTCAACGTATTGCACTCGATTAGTTGCACATTTCTGCAAAACTGTTGCGTAGTCAGTTCAATCAGAATAACTGTGAATTCAAACTTCAAGAAAGTACCTAAAATTTTAGATGGGCATTTTTGTGTAAGAAAAAGTAACAAAAACTAAATGTTTTGTTAAGTAGCTTATATTTTATTTTGATAGCTTTACTTCATTTCTATCTAACTGTTAGTTTTTACCCAGAAAAATGTCGAAACAATTAAGACAACACAAATTCTTAGAAAAAATTATATTATAAGAATAATTATACGAATTATAGAAGTAATATAATTAGAAGAAATATGTTTGCGTAAATTGTACAATGGAAACACCAAGTAGATGTAAAAAATGCGTTGAGCAATGAATAAAAATTCTTATTCTTTGCGTTAGTAATACATAAAAATTTGCAAAATACAATTTTGTTTAAATATAATAAGGTGTTTTTAGTTTATTTTCTTCCTAACACCCATATTTCAATCAAGAAAGATAAAGTCTGGTCATTTGACCGGCTATGGTAAAAATAGGTATAGATTAAGTGTTGGTATGTTAAGTGTTAGTCTCTCAAAACTCTGAAAGCTTTAAACATTATAAAATCGCATGACCTAATCACATAAGTATGAGAAATCGCATGACCTAAACGTCTCTAAAGTCATAAAATTATTCTTTACATATTTTTTGAGAAACTTTCAAAAATAACGAAAACTGAAAGTTCCTCTTTTATTATTGTAAGGTAGTGTATATGAAGCCTACTAGAAATCAATTCCATGAAGAAAACAAAACATTTATGACGTATTCACGTATTCTGATGTAACCTTTAAAACTTCGATGAAAAGTTTATCATAAATGAAAAATCAACCAAGCATTCATTAATTACAAATGAAAATTCAATAAAACAATTGATTAATAAATATTGAAAATTCTATCAAGTGTTCAATGATATTCTATTAGGAGTAAACTTCCTCATTTATGAAAAATGATTCACTTATGTATGCTTCAATAATTATCATAATTGTCAAACATCATCAATTTTTCAGACCATCAAGAACTTCACACCAATAGTTGTAGCATCGCCCTGATTGCTTTCTAGCATGTACAAGACCTTTCTGCAAACGATTTGCCATAGATACTGGTACAAGAGGATTCGACAGAACATTTCGAAGAACCCTAGATAGAAAGAAAATCATAAGTTAGAACTGCCCTACGTTATCACTGCAGTTGTAGAATTTCTCCTTTTGAAATTCATTGTACGAGCATTTACTAATGGTTTAGCCAAATAACGCTTTTCATCCCTCGATTCGGTTACTTTTTAAAACAAAAAACAATTTATATTAAATGTATCTACTTGATTCGAATGCTAAATAATTGTCATGCATAGATCAATATTCACTTATTAGAATTATTCCTATTTACTGGAAGCTGCATTTGTTTAATAAGCTTTACAGATAAATCAACAATAACAGCGGGTGTTATATTTTGATCCATAATGGCGTTCCAGTTGGAAGTGCCGACCCAGTGCTGACTTAAAAATATCACGGGTTAGAGTCCCCTTGCCGTCAGGCTAACCGTGGGAGGTTCTCGTGGTCTTCCTCTCCATGTAACGCAAATGTGGGTTAGTTCAATCAGAAAGACCTCCACGAAGGCAAATTTCTCCCAATACTTGATACAGGAGTTCCCTCGTCTCTTGGATTGGGTTAAAAATTACAAATCTACGTAGCTAAACATTAGTAGTCGTAAACCCAAAAATAGGGTCGGCTGTTCAACGACGGTTATAAAATAAAGTATAAAAGTCACATCACATAGCCCAGTCTTTTACATTCCTTATTTATTAAGTCGATAACGCTTTAAATTACAGCGTCGTTTCCAATTTAAGAAGTACCTATTCCTGTCGTACCTCCATCAAAACTCTACTCAACCATGGATATGATAGCAAAATGTCTCAGTTAACAACTGGAGTATTTCATAAAGATTCTGATGATGGTTTGAAGAAAATAACTTTTTCTCAAAGAAAGTGTTACAGTGGACATGATTGGTTGTATTCACCAAGAGCGACTTTTAGTTGATTTGAAAATAAAACTGATTCGAAAAAAAACAGCATTTTGGATATAGGGATCTGCTTGTAGTAATGGACTATGTGTCTTTATTCATCAGAAAATTCTGAGCGCGAAACCTTAAGTAATACGTCATGTAAATAAAGTAAAATTGTACGAAAGCATTAGAAAAGATAAGTTCTAAATATCTCATCAATCGAGACCTATTCTTAAAGGTCTTTGTTTGATTTAAGATTTCAGGCCAAATGCCGAAAAGAAAGTAATTAAAGGAGGCTTTTTCACAAAATCGCCCTATGAAATTGAAATTAAATTGGACGATATATCTCCCCATTAAATTGGATGATTCGACGACACTGTCCATGTTCTTGAATGTCACTGATCGGTCGGATGAAAAACGTGCGTCAGCGCTTTGTTCGTCTCTAACATTATAAAATGATAATTACACGAATTCAAAATTACAAAAGAAATTCAAAGTAAATCATAATAACATAAATAGACCCAAACAGATGAGTTCATTTGCATTAAAATATATGAAAACGGATAACAAAATGACACTATCAGATGTCAAAAAACTTTAGAAGCTGATTAAGGGAGGAAAACTTTGGATGGAAAGTAGAACTTGCTCTAGTATCTAAGGGCTTGAACCAAGAACTTGTTGTGTTGATAATGGTTTATACTATCCAAGAAAAACAAGTTTCTATCAATTTCAATCAACCTTGGTCCAAGAAGTTGGATCGTAACAGGCCTTTCGTTGTCAACTTAAAGAAGACAGAACATGTTGGAATTTAAAAAAAAAAAATATATATACAAATTAAAGTAAATAAATAACCATAATTTAAAAGTGGTCAAATGCTCGAGGGGCCAGAATATAAAAAATAACTGAATTGCATTTTTATCAAGTAAATAAACTTATAATACTTGGAATACTTATTTATAACATTTATCATTGTATTAACATAACTTTTTATGGGGGGGAATTTTTCACAATCTATCTATTTTAACTATCTATCTTTTGAACTTGAAAAAATTTAATCACTTTTACTAGAAATAAATTACAATAAAATAGCACATCTAAATCTTTATACTTATTTATGCTGTTTAAAGAATGGGTCTTTTAACCTAATACTAGGGAAACTAAAAGAAACTATTATATTTGTTAGATGAAAAAAAAGTATGAATAACTCACATTCTTCCTATTCTGCGCTCTTCCCTATTAAGATCAGAGGAAGGATCCATGTATTCACAAGACATTCTCTCCAGGCACTTGCTTCTTCGTTCACTGTATTTTTGGCAATTCATAAAAGCGTCTCCCAATTCTCTCACTAAATCTGGATTTCCAGATTTTGCCAAATAATCCTGCACTTCCAAAAAGAGTTGAAGTCTCCGATCGGTCGCGTGCCTGAAATCAGCCAGGATGGACCGCTTACGTCGTCCTCCGGCGATCGTACTCACGGTCGTCAACCCACCACCGATCATCCAGGGTAGCATAGCTTGAGTAGCTAAAAAAGGACCAAAAACTGCCAACAGTATGAGTGGCGCCAACAGAACAAAAAGTGCCTTAGCTTCTCTACCTCGTAATCCTCCTCCGTGACCACCACCTCCATGACCACCACCCCCATGACCTCCTAAATTGAAGCCTCCAGAAGGAAAATTATCCCACCCGCCAAAATTTCCTTGACCACCTCTGGCAAAGTCATGCTTTTTTAGGGCCAGATTTTCCGTTTCGTCATAGAACTCTAGAGTGGGATCATGGGATAATTTGTAAAGTGTCAAATGCTGAAGGGGTTTTGGGGTCGTCTGAAGATCTAGAAAATCCACTTGAGTTGCCAGCTGATCTTTAGTTGAACTTCGGATCAGAAGATCGTCGAAATTGCGCATATAATCGTAAGGAGCTTGCACGTACTGTGGAAAATCTCCTGTTTTTGAAAGTGATGATTTGCTGGTGGTCTGCCGACGAGTCGATGTTGAGTTGAGTTGTTCCTGCGATTCTGTAAAAAAAGAAATTTAAGAAGTTACTACAATGATATATGATCTTACTTTTGAAACTTTTTACTTTACTTATTTTTGAGAAGTTTGAAAAAAACTAAGTCATTTTTATTAAAAAATAAATTATAATAAAATAGCACCACTAAATCGAATAAATACAGTGTGTCCCCTTTAAGTAAAGCCATCTTGATTTTGTATAATAACTGAACGCTAAGAAAACAAATTTGAACGAAACATACAGACTAAGAAAGTCTACGTTTAAACACATATTTACATAGAGCAACTCGTTTCCTGCACTACTTGAACAAGAAAAGAACATCAAATAAGTAGAAGAAATACATATTTACAGAGAGCAACTCATTTCCTGCTCCACTTGAACAAGAAAAGAACATAAAATAAGTAGAAGAATTACATATTTAAAGGGAGCAACCAAGCACGTAGGTATAGTTTTTTCAAGAGGGGTGTCTTGTGATTGAGGAATTTATTATCTAGATGTAATTTAATTAAACCAGTTACATACATACAAGTAAACTCTTTTTGATTTTGATAAATTAATCTAATACGAAAGTTTTCACTGTAAGCTTCATTTGAAAGCTAAAAATCACAACCAGTGATCTAAATGAAGATCAAAATAAAGACAAGCCATAAACGTCATTAATCGCTTCCCTTCGATTGGGAGAATTCAAATAAAATTCAAATAAAAAGAACAAAACCATCGTTATTGTCAAAAATTCACGTATAAAATATCAATAAAAATTTATCTGTTCACCGCAAATTATAAAGCGTTTAAACAGCCAAAATAATATATAAAAAAATGAATTTTTTACGAATATATGGTTAATTTTCAGAAAATACGACACATAGGAAATTTCTTTTCTAATTTATAACCTTTTGGATTGGAATACTATATTTAAAAAAAAAATAAAAAATACTCGTTTATTAAAATAACTCTAATTAATACCTTATGGAGAGCAATGTACAATAGTTAACAAGCATTTAGCAGTTTGCAATTATTCCTTGGCATTCAAGTACCAGAAAAATTACAATTTATAATTTTATAGCTTTTACTTCAATATTCTATTTCATTTTTAGTTAATCTTTGTGTTAATAATCAAAAAACTTTATTAAACTGCTCAGATTGAATAATATAGTATATATTAATTATTTAGAAAACGCAGGAAAATGACAATGTGTAAAATCATTCCAAAAAGCTAATAATAATGGTGTTTAATAAACTTTTAAAATAATTGTCATTTTATTCTATGATATCAGATTTCAATGGCAGTTACATTAAATTGTCGTATTTAACGAAAATTACTCGCAGATATATAGTACATTCGCAGAAGCCGGTAAATGAATATATCTTCGCACAAATTTTTCTTTTTGTTTATTTCAATAATATCCTGTTAAACTACATTATTAAATAAAAGGTGTAAAACTTTAATAATGTAAAAAAAAACAATTATTAAAAAAAAAAGATATACAGCACAAGAAAAAAAAAATTAGATACAAAGTCTCAAAATATTTCGTAAATAAATATTGAATGAAAAATCCGAGTTTCGTAAGGTCACGGACTATCAAATTTGGATTTCGATAGAGTGGCCGCGGGCATTTCAACATTTAAGGAATTACTTAATAATTAATACAATTAATTATTTTAACTTTTTTGACTTTAAAAAAAGTTTTCGTTACTTAATCAGTATAATGCATTATGTGTTTAAATGTTTTATACGCACACAAACATATTATATATATTATAGTTAAGCAGGGTATAAATAAATAGATAAATAAATAAATATATATATATATATATATATATATATATATATATATATATATATATGGGTGATTCTCACGAAATATGACAACTCACTGTCCCTTGCTCCAAGATCTAATACTATAATACTAAAAAATCATTTTTAAAGAAAAATTAATAAATAGCATTGCTGTTAGCATTTTAAAATGACTTTGCACTAGCATTGACTGTTTTGTATAGTTACAAAATTTAATTGAACTTCAAAATTTCATGTATCTGGCATGTCACAAACAATGTTTCCAATAATAGCTAACTTCAAAACTTCACACAAATTTTTCATTATCTAATTTTTCTTATCTCAACCGGTGTAAGCATTTCTAGGATATACGCAGAGGGTATTACTTACAAAAACTTCGTTTAAAATAATTTTTTCTGACAATAATTTGTTTGTCCCAAGAAAATCTGTCATTTTCCTGGATACTTATATTTAGTGATCTATAACCAAAATAGATAGAGCCAGCAATCAATATCTTATGTTAATAGATTGATTAGATGCCCTCCTATATGAACATGTCTTGTTGCATGAATAAAGAACCAATTTTCTGGTTCAAAATCTTTTTCAAAATTTTTTCTTAAGGTGAGTAGGTTTTTGTGTTGTCATTTTCCTGACTTCTTGAAATCATTAATAACATATTAATTAAAATTAAATTAAAGTAAAGTTATATGGTATAAAATGACGAATTTGTCATTATCCTGGCTGTCATTTTCCTGGCTTATGAATGCCAGGACATTGAAGTGTTACCAGAAATCTTTTTTTAACTGCTAATACTGGAAGGAGGGAGAGTAAATATTAACCTAATACCAAGTTTATGTATGATTGTAATATGCTTGGATGAAATCAAAGTTATTTATTTATTTAATGATTGATTATTTTACGCAATTTTATTCTGTGCATATCAGCGACGAAAATTTTTTTGATTCTTTCTACTGTGGATAAAAAGAATTAATTTAAGCAATTTATGGTCCATCTAACATAAAGGCTTAAGTTGAGTTACTTACTATTAACTTAAAATGACTGTTTTTTAAACTTCTAAGCTAATATCTCATTTTCCTGGCATTCAAGATTTGGTGAATTTCTATTTTATTTTTTTTTTCTCAAGCAAATGTCAATAAACTACACTGCTGTCTGTAAGATATTAAAAAGTATAACTAAAGAAGTATAAAAAAAAATTTGAGATTATTTTGAAGACTTTAAATTTGAAAAATTTTTTTGGTCCGAATAGTCATATTTAAAAAGAATCACCCATATATATTACTGCATGTATAATCACTAAAAATAAACATTAAATGCATAGTTTTTATTTTTTATTTAGTTCAGAACATGTTGTCACAATCTTAATTATACGGAAAATTTATGAATTCCGTTGAATTTATTATTACGAAAAATTTTTTATTATGAAAAATTTATTGTTACAAAAAATTTATTATTGGTTAATAATTTTTTTCATTACAGATTAGAAACTCTTCGATACTATTCTGATATTTTGTAATTTAAACTGATATTATTTAATAAGTGGATGTAAAGGTTTGCTGTTAATCTGTTACGTTAAGATAAAATATTCATTATTTACTAAATTTCAGTTGGCGTATTTTTAAAGATTTCTTCACAAGTTCTTTGCATATAATAGCTAAAGAAAAAGGGGTATCGACTAACAACTCTTCTAGGAGGTGTTGTCCCGACTCTGCTATAAATATAAATAAAATTAAGCAGACAAAAAAAAAAAAAAAAAAAAAAAAAAAAAAAAAAAAAAAAGAGAGAAAGAAAAAAATAGTTTGAGCTAAAAACTATATGAGCTGATACTGGATTGTTTTTTTAATTAACGATTTCAGTAATTTTTATGATAATTTAAAGGCTTGTTGACTTTTGTTTTAATTTTATAAAATTGTTACATATATCGCTACTTTTTATTATGCAATGAAGTATTATCGTTAAAAGTTTGTCAATATCATAAGTATTTTCCCATGCAATAAGATCCCAAGAAGGGAAAGTTAGTAATATAAAGTTTTTTTAATTTTCTAAAAAATAGTTAAACTTTAAGTTACACTTACACATTTATACTAAGATAGTTTGAATGATTAATTATTCTCAGCTATTCATTTATGAAATTTTTGTGTTTTATTATAAAATTAAATGTAATATAGATATTTCCATTCTGACTGAATTATAATAAAGTTGTTTCAATTTTCAGTTTAAAATTTCAAAAATTTAAGTCCGATTTCATAGTCATAAAATAAGAAAAAAAAATGGGAAATAAAATTATGCACAAATAACCAAATTTACTAAATAAATCTATTTGTTGTACAGTTTAAGTGTTACATATATGCGGAAATATTGATTTAATACAAATATTTGCTTACCTCCAATATTTTTGATTCAAGTTCTTTTTATAGGCAATAAAAGATCACATTTTATTTACAGGAACAGAATTACACAATACAAATTAAAAATTAATGGACGAAATTAGCAATTAATCAGAAAGAAAATATAAAAAGAAATTTTAAATAAAATGCTACATTAAAAAAAAGGAAAAATTTAAAACTAAGCGTTTTTAGGATGAGTGTCTAAGACAAAGCTCCCAGACAGAATGACCGAAAAAATTTGCGGAGGAAGTTTGTCCTGAAAAGTTTAGCATATATATGCAGTCCTAGAAATCCAAGAGAATTCTTTGTTTGAGGCATGCATTCTATGACCGTAAATAGAATCTGGTGTATAGCCGATATTTTAAAAAGTAGATGAGATAAGATAGAACCCATTGGAAAAAATGAAGAATATTTTGCCCTAGAGTAATATGAGCTGTGCTGGCTACTTTTCTGAGGGGAGAAACTTTGTGGGTGGTAAATCAATGAGGAAAGGGATGCTATCTAATTTAATCACTGAAGAGAAGTGTTTATTGCTCTCTTGATGAATGGGTAGCAAAGAGGCAGCAGTGATTATTTTATTTCGGTTACAAACTAATAAAAGCCTCAAAATAAAATGTCAGTTTTTTTCAGTTAATAAAATATTTAAAAATTTTCTAAAATTAAGGAAAAATTATCTATAGTATTAAAAAAATATGAAAATTGCTTTGTACAATGGGGGGTGTTTGAACACCCCCCTTACCTACGTCCCTGGGAGCAGCTCATTTCCTGCTCCACTTGAACAAGAGAAGAACATGAAATAAGTAGAAGAATTACATATTGACAGGAAGCAACTCATTTCCTGCTCCACTTGAACAAGAAAAGAACATCAAATAAGTAGAAGAATTACATATTTTCAGGGAGCAACTCATTTCCTGCTCCACTTGAACAAGAAAAGAACATAAAATAAGTAGAAGAATTACATATTTACAGGGAGCAACTCATTTCCTGTTCCATTTGAACAAGAAAAAAACATGAAATAAGTAGAAGAATTACATATTAACAGGAAGCAACTCATTTCCTGCTCTACTTGAACAAGAAAAGAACATCAAATAAGTAGAAAAAGAAGTGAAAAAAGTTCTGCCTCAATTTGTAGCATCACAGCGATAATTCATAGCCCATAATTTGTCAAGGGGCAATTCTTCGTGGTCATAATTCGTCGGGAATAAAGCCTCGGCGACAATTCATTGCGGGCATAATCCGTCATAACGACGATTCGTCGTAGACCTGATTCTCATCATAAGCATAATTCGCCGCTGGAACAATTTAGTCAACGTCTTAGCGATAAATCACCGTGACCACAATTTCTTGCAATTTAAGATGATCAATTATAGTAAATATGTCAATAAAAAGGATGTTTCTTCAGAATTAAATAATACTAAAAGTAATTTTTTTGTCAGAAAAACTCCTTAATTCTTTTCTGTACGCTTCTCCATAAAGAGAATCTATAAAAAGAATTTTCACGCTCAATTAAATGAAACCAATCTCGAGAAGATCGAATTAATACTTATATGGGTTTTTTAATTATAGTAATTAAGGGTTAAAGTACAATTGTGCATTAGTACCAATTTACGCAACTGACATTGCTATCTAAACAAGTGATATACTGTTTTTCATGTAGTTTTTTTTTTTTTTTTTTTTTTTACGTTGACTTGAATGAGACTATAGAAGAGTCGATACAATAAATAGTTTAAAAGTTGAAAGCGTTTTACATATATGAAAAGTACTACTATTGACATGTACTTACGTTCACTTTGAACAATGCTCGAGGATATCTGAGCAGGATTTTTGAGATATCATTTTTCATGCTGAATTGTATAAAGGAAAACAAATACTAGTGGTTAGAGTATATGGCTCAGAAATGATAAGGAATTTCTTCATGCTAAGTATAATTCACAAAATAGTACTTTTTATATATACATATAAAAAAATACAGCAATTTTTGAAGTATTAGTCCTTTTGATTTGTGTTTGTTTGAATTCGATTCGGCTATGATAGATATTCGATGGAGCTATACAAGATATTCGATATAGCTATGAAAGCACTTAAAGGGTAACAGTGATTAGCTTACTGTTACTTTCAAGGGGACGGAGGGATTTGTACAAATACCTGCATGCGATTCAATTCAATTGTTTTTTTAGTCCAAAAAAAAAAAAAAAATGTAACAAAAAATTCCGAAAAATATTAAACTTGGAAAAGTCACATTTGTAATTATAATACATGGTAAATTTAAAAAATTTTACCGTATGAGTACTATATATATATATGGGACTCATTGGTTCTCTTCGCATCTATTTATGGCACAAAATCAAGGTTCACTTTATTTGAGTGCAGCTCACTGTAAACTACAGTGACACTATTAAAAGATAATAACAATAAAAATCACAGCCACTAATTCTTAAACCACATTTTGAAAAGGAAAAATAATGTGCCGAGAATCAATCAGCATTTTGTAAAATATTAAATAAATAAATTAAATAATTTAAAATATTACCTGTATAAGATATGCAAATAACTCCTCCTATAAAAATCAGAAGAATTGCATACGACTTCATTTCGGCGCCTGAAGAAATTTTAAAAAAAAGTCAGTCAGTAAATCGTAAACAAAGTGAAAAAAAAGACTATAACATCAAGAAAAAAAAAGATAGTGAGTAACAAGGTTAGAAAAAAGAAAACGTTTTAAAAAGACCGTTAAAAATGTGCATGTAAGTTGTAAAGAATTTTACGTAGAAAATGTGTTAACCATCATTGCATTTAATGAGTTATTGGTATAATTTTAATTGCCGGAAAAACATCAGAGAGGTTGAAAGGTATATATTTTTTTTATGTGAATATATTTCACTTCAAATTACTTATTAATACGTGAAATATTAAGAGACATGATGTTATCTGATTTTCTTGCAATCTTACAAATGGAACGAGAGGAGAAGGTAAGTGTAAAGCGTGTATCATTTTTTTGCAAAACCTTTTGCTGACACCATTTGTAAAAAAGCAAAGTTTCGGCTTCTGTATAATTGTTTTAAACACTTTATATGAGTCACGGTGGCTCAGGGGATAGAGCGTGCACCTTCCAATGATGTGAACCGGGTTCGAATCCCTGGTCGATTCGAATTCCGCAATCGGCTTGCACCGACCACTGTGCTGACGTAAAATATCCTCAGTGGTAGACGAATCGTGGGTTAGAGTTCCCTTGCTATTGGGCTAACCGTGGGAGATTTTCATGGTTTTCCACTCCATGTAACGTAAATGCGGGTTAGTTCAAGCAAAAAGTCCTTCGCGAAGGCAAATTTCTCTAAATACTTGATCCAGGAGTTCCCTTGTCTTCTGAACTGGGTTCAAAATTATAAGGCTACGGAGTTGAACATTAGTAATCGTAAACCCAAAAATTGGGTCTGCTGTTCCACGACGGTTAAAAAATATAAAAAAAGGGAGCAGTTAATCATCCTCGTCATAAAGCAAATAATTAGGGTTTTTTTCTGGTTGCTGTTTTATTGTTTGATGATGGCTGAAACTAAGGATTATCAGGTCATACTAAATCAGTTCGTCGTTCAACAAAAGAAATTAATCGATCAACATGACATCAGTTTCGGACGGGATTCGATACATTGCCACCCACCCTTGTCCTGCTTGATCACCAGATTTGTCACTGAACGAAAATTTCTGGTACTACTTCAGGCAGAAAGCTGGACAGTCTCTGAGTTAAGTCGATTTCGCGGTGTTTTTACAGCAACTGTGGAATGAGACGCAGCAGGAAAAAGGGACTTATATTCAATGCCCGGCCGCATGGCCCAACCAGACACCAAAACCTACTATTTGTGCTTTTCCTGCAATAAATGATCATTTTGTTAATTCACTTACTTATATCAACATTCACACTTAATTATGAAAAATTTCGTTACATTCTGACATCGTTTTCTATGTGCGATAATTTTTATGGGAGAAAGCATGGGAAAAGATATAAAGATTTTATAAAGAAGAAAAAAAAATTATTAAAAAATAATTTCAAAATTAAAAAATTTAAAAAAAAAGTTGGAAAATAAAATAAGAAAAAGATATAATCTTGTCATCAGCTCACACGATTATATCCAAATAAATAGTGCTTTCAAATATTATATTAATATAACTAAATCAAAATTTATCAATACAATCGTGTAGGAGCACCATACGAATCTCGAAAATAATGAAAATACTTAATTCATACTCATTAAGATCATAGTTCAGATGCAGAATGGAAAAACAAGTGCATAAAACAAATACACAGGCAAACATAAGTAACCGTTTTTAGGAGCTTTCCTTTTTTTAAAAAAAAATTAGACGCATGCATACCTGTTTTTATTTTAAAGAAAATGAAATAAAAACGGTTTTCAAAAAAGTTTTCAATACATTTTTATATAAAAAAAATATTATAAATATTCAATAAAAATTCTCTTTTGTATATGTATTCTCTTTTGTACTTATTTTTAGTTAAATACATAAAGCTTAACTTTTCAAAAAAGTATATGGATACTAAACATTTGATTTCTTTTTTCAACCACATAAAAAGAGAAATACAAATACTAATAGGAAGGAATTAAATTATCTTATAATTTTTAACAGTTGCCAAAAATGATACAAATTTCTAAATTTTTGCGCATCAAAAAAACCTCGGAAAAAGTAGGCTATCAAAATGGGCTACAGGTGGTTTATAGCACGGCGGACCTATGGCAAGACTAGGCATGCTTTCACCATTCGCGTATGGATAGTCCTAGAAGAGGGAAGTACGTTAGCTTCTATCTGGATTTTCAAACTGATTAAAAAATTTTACGCAAGGAAATTATATGGATCTCAAAACTGCATTAACCATAGTGCCTAATATGCAAGCATCATAAAATATATTTGTAATAATCCAAAGATTAGTATTTGTAAACCCTAATTTGGGTCGTCTATTCAACGACGGTTATAATATCAAATGCATCTGCACAGAGAAAAGGCTCTAGTCATGGAACCAGTATTCTTACGAAATGGCGTATTTAAACGTTAAGATCGCGAATAAGAGAGCATTTATAATTATTTTCTAGTCAATGAAGCTGCAGTCTCCTAATTTTAAATTACGCGTTAATTCATAGTTTAAGTCGATAATAAACACATTCCGTAAAAGTTCAAACATAACTTTCCTAAAATAAAATTTAAAAAAAAAAAAAAAAAAAAAAAACTTGCTTCTTTAAAAACAATTATTATTTAAAATAAGAAAAATGGACATATTTCTTGAAATCAATTCTAAACGGAATCGTTTTCAATTTGAAAATTTTGTTTAAGAATAATATTAAGGTATATTTGTGAATAAAAAATTGTGTGAGTCTAAGTAACAAGTGTCAAACTGTATATTTTTATTTATTTATTGATAAACGTAGAGGCATTTATGCTAGATTTTAAATTTTGATACCCGTGTCCGTCGTAAAAGGCAAACATAAGCGTTATATTGTTTGTAAGTGAGATGAAGTTTCTTGGTCTAAATTAATTGATTTCTTTTAGACGAAAACAAATAGAAAAATATTCTTTTTACTTAGGGAAATATAGATTTTTATTTTTAACTGTTGAGTGTATCATGGGCGACATTGGTGGGGAAAAGGTGGTTATATGCCCCCCTAACTATTTAGAAATCTTTTTAAGCCAGAGCCGTGGTAGCCATTGGTTAGAAAATCGGATTTCAGACCGGATGGGTCGGGGTTCGATCCTCGATTCCGCTATGATCCACCGAATGCAAGTACTCGTAAAATCTGTCGAATTAAAAGTGATGTGGTCGGTTGCAGAGCAGGAAGATGGGTGCAGGGATTTGGAGAAAATTTCCTTCCCCTTCAAATCTATGTCTCAATTGCGGATGTGGTCTCACAAAATTATGAGCGCATGTCTTCGGATCATTCTCAGGGATGTTTCCGTCACCAATAGCCCATTGTGAAGCTCAAGTGCGACTTAAAGTACCTACCTACCTTTTTGAGCCACCCTAAGTATTTTAGACAAATAAACAAAATTTTCATGAACCATCATTGATTTAAATTCATCAAAATTAAAAAACAAGATAAGCGATAAAATAATTAATATTTCTGTAGATATTTAGCAGATAGAAGAAAAAATTTTCTTGTGTTAAAAAAAAATAGTGACCGTGTATTTTAATTTTGCCCCTTTAAAAATCAGAACCCAGCGGCGCACATGTTATCTATTACTTCTTTTAGTTTAGAATAAGTTTTGCAATCCAAAATTGCCGGAAATAGTTTTGTAACACATACCGCTCCAACAAGACTGCTATGTTTCAGTATCTGAAGAACAAACAGAACTGTATTAGCAGAGGATATTTCCTAGCTCAAATAAAAACAAGATTTCCTTTTGGAACAAATAAATTCGTGACTAACCCTAACTTTTCGAATTCCAATTAAATTCGTTTAAGCATTTAAAGAATGATAAAAATAAGATTATTCAATGTTAATCGGATAAATCTATATAGCAGATATTAGAATTTTTTTTTTCTTGTGTTAGAGAACTATTGTGACTAAGTATTTTAGCTTTGCCCCCTTAAAAATTAGAACCCAGCGGAGCACATATTATGTATTACTTCTTTTGATAACTTTAGGACAGATAAGTTTTGCAATCCAAAATTGACAGAATTAGTTTTGATAGTTAAAACAAAAATCACGAACAACATGTTCCAGTATTAAAAGAACGTGCAGAACTGCATCAGCAGACGATATTTTCTATCTCTATTAAAAATAAGATTTACTTTTGGGACAAATAAATTCGTGATTAACCCTAACATTTCGAATTCCAATTAAATTCGTTAAAGAATTAAAAGAATGATAAAAATAAGATTATTTAATATTAATCGAATAAATCTATAAGCACCTACCTGTTAGATGGTGAAGACCAAAGTAACAAATGATCGTTTGAGAATATATATTATTCCATTTACCCAAATATTCAGCAAATGCCACATGGCAATAATCTTACCGTTCCATTTTATAAGGTAAAGAAACAATGAAAAAGTATTTCAAGGGAAACAAAGATTGTTACGGAAAATATTTCAGGTGTGATGATGTGTTCCGTGGTTCATTACTTTCAATGAAATGGGGGGAGGGGCGTGAGCGGAAGTTAAAGGAATGACACTTGTGATTCTTTGGTTGCGCATCACAGAAAACATATTCAATATTTATAGATTTGTATACAGATGAAATTTCTAGCTCTATTTACAATACACTGCACAATCCATCTCACATCTTCTACTATTATCTTCGATAAGAAAGGAAAAGAAGCGCCCCAAAATCGACCTTCAGGCACTAGGGTGCATTAAATGCATCCGTATAAGCTACTACTACAGTCCCAGGCCAATTTATTAGACGCACTAAAAGATTCAATGTAAATTCTAAATTATCACGTGATACTATACAGCTTTGAACAGGTTTACACTTGTTTACGTTAGTGTATCAATAGGTTAAATTAGAGACGATCAGGGTTCAGTTTTTCAATCAAAAAATAAGCACCTTTTAAGTACTTTTCAAGCACTCAAAAAATATTTTTAATCACCTTCCCAAAAAAAAATCATAATTATTATCTGTGCAGTAATAAAATTTATTTTTTCTATCGTTTAAAGTACTTAATTTATAAACATGAAATCAATAAAATTCAATAACATTTACAAAAACTTGGCATAATCATGATGATATGACTAGTTTCTGATAAATATTGCAGAGAAAATTGTGAAAATAATGAATTTTTTTGTAATTTAGAACAACAATCGATACGGCAAAGAAAAAATCTCTTTTTAAAATATAGAAAATTAAGCACTTTTTACAAACACGGAATAAAAAAAGCACCTTTAAGGGCTTTTAAAAACGTAAATCAAAAATAAGAATCTTTAAGCACTTTTTAAAAACGCTACGCACCCTGGACGATATATTATATAAATATAGAATATTTATTATATCAAGCATTATATTAGTATATTATAATAATTAGATCAAACTATTAGACGCACTGTAGTTTTTTAATAATTATATGATTTGCACTAGTTTATATGCAATACTTTTATAATTAAACAAACATGTAATTGATTTTTATTTAGAAGAATTTTTATATACTTCTTATTTGTATTTATTTTTAAATTATTGCATTACAATGTTGACCAACTGATACAGGAGCGTTAACAAATGCAAACCGGTTTCATCCGAGTAAAAACAGTACAGCTGTATAGTATCACCTGATAATTACTTATGAACATAATTACTAACATAGAATCTTATAGTACGTCTAATAATATGGCCATTAATGAGGGACAAATAATAACAGTATGATACCATTTATCAGGGATGAGTTTGGTAACAAACCAAAAAAGCTGAAAATAGAAGTATGAAATGTTAAATAACACATATTTGAAAAATTGTAAAAATACCTGAAAATTGTGCAAGAAAAAAGTGTATGTAGGAAGATTATTAAGCCCCGTAGCATAATGTTCTTGTAGAAATATTTTTCTTTTGAAAAGTAAAAAAAATTTCGATTTCCTTTCTAGAGAGAATTGCACGTAAAATTTGAATCATGCATTCAGACCACTTTTTGAGGCGCTCAATTTACGTCGATAGTATCGTAAATCGATGTAATGTTTCGATTGAATTTTCGGCAGTTATTAAATAATATTGATTTTCGTGTGGTTTTTAAATATCCTGACATATTTCAAGCAATATAGAAAATTCGAAACGTGCATTTGAGTAGTTACTTTTTAAGGCAATGATTCAATCGAATTTTTGGCATGTATTGCTATTGATTTCTCCATAGTTTTTAAATTTGATATTTTTTATACGATATTATTTATTACAACAGCCCAATCTCGAAAAGACGCATTTGAGTAACCCCTTTTTGAGGATTCGCGTGATTTCGTCGTCGATCTTTTCTTCGGTAACGGATTTCATGATTTTTAATTATTAAGAAAAGAGAATAGAAGGGCTAGTTCACTCCGTTGTTAGAGCTGAAGCTACGATTTCCCTCCTCATGACGTCACTGTGTCCACAGATCTCGGTGATCGCAAGCAAAGATATTATGATAACTTTGCATCTCTCTCTTGTAAAAATTAGTTAGACTTTTTCTGGTTATTAGCTTTCAAACTTTACGTAATTAACACATTATTTCCGTTCATATACATAGTTCAAAAAGTCTTTCTTTGCCACTATGTTAAAAAAAATACCATTTTAAACTTATAAAACTATTTTACTAGTTGGCGAAAATGACACTATAAATACTTTATTTTAAAAAGTTCAGTTTTAACTTTAATTATTAAGAAAAGCATATGTCGACACTTTTTATCTACATATTCTTTTATAGCAATAATTGAGTTAAATTTAGAATCCCCGATTTTAAAATATGCCGTTAATAGCAATTTGTTCATACTTAATCATTAGGAAACATCAACCTTAAACGCTAATTACTGAAACAAAATAATTTAGGTTCATAATGACATTACAATTGTTTATAGATATTTAAATTTAAGATGATATAATTTATAGATATTTAAATTTAATATATAATTTATATATATTTAAATTTAAGATATAATTTATAGATATTTAAATTTAAGATGATATAATTTATAGATATTTAAATTTAAGAGAATATAATTTTTTAAAAAAATCATAAATATTTAGAATAACTGCATTAAAAAATATGTTATGAAATTAGGAGAATTTCAATTATACACTATATATTTTATTTATACTTCTTACTTACGTTTTAATTTTTTTCACCTGCCCTTCTTTTTGAGCAACGAGGCGGTTTCTATTTAGATAACAAATTGCTGTTTTATATTAACTGTGTCATTTCGGAATCCATTCTTTACATAGTTGTTCATTTACTTTAGGGAACACGCGGAAAATTATATTTTTTCCTTTTGTTTTTCTATCAGAATTTTTGCAAGTTAAAAATCGCGCAAGCTGACATTTCGTTAATAGTTTTAAATTTTTGTAAATTCACTGCAAAAAGTGAGGAAAGTCATTAGAGAAAATAACAAATGTCTTAGAATATGTCACAAAAAGAAATGCTCCAATATTAGTTAGAGTTAGTAAGGCCGAACGCTCTGTTCTTGAAGTAAAAGTCCGAGCTTTGCGCCAAAGTGACGTCACTAGAGAAAATCGGAGGATTGGCGCGGCGAGAGTTTCTTCAATGGAGTGAACCAGCCCTTCTATTCTCTTTAGCCCTGGCGTCCCCCCCCCCAACAAAATACGAGTTGTAGTTCATTTACGTCCCACTACAGCTGCACGATGGGCTATTGGCGACGGTCTGGGAAGCATCGATCCAAAGACATGTCATCACAATTTTGGTCCTCTGCAGAGGGGATGGAAACCCCGATTCGGTAGTCCGACGACCTGCACGCGAAGTCGAGCACTTTACGGTCGAACAGTTTAACAAGGACCAATACAGCACACCCTCCGTCCTTACGCAGACTGATCCAAGAGGTCACCCACTCACCGCAGTCAGTGTTGCTTAACTTCGGTGATCTGCTGGGAACCGGGCCCTAACGATTCAATCGCATTTTGTGTCTACTGTGGGACACAAAATGCGAGAATATCACCCATAATATTAGAATAAAAAAATTATTACATGTTCAATTAGAAAAAAAATTTCCCGTTAACACAGAGGTTTTGTTATTTTAAATTAGCATATATGTTAATTATCATTAAAAGTATCTTGCACAAAGATATTAGCGCTAGAGTGTTTTGAAGCAGATAGCTCGAAAAAATTCTGCCACATGGTTAAGAATTTATCCGCAGAATATTATCAACGTTTCAATAAAATATATATCGATGCGTGATTTTTTTTTTTTTAAATTTAAATTGAGAGAATATAAATTTTTAGTGTGTGATTTTTAAATAACGTTAATATGAATCCCGATGTGAGATTTTTAAATTACGAACGTGAATATAAATAGGCGATGCGTAATTTTAAATATCGTAAGAACAGAACACGATGTGTAATTTTTAAACTGCGTGAATAAGTAAGTATTGCAATACGTTCTTTTGAATAGCGTGAAATCAAATCGCGAAGTGTGTAAGATGAGCAATTATTTTATTTATTCTTTGAATACGAATCACGATGTAAGATTTTTCAATCACGCGAATATGTATCGCGATGTAAACTTTAAAAATCACGTGAACTTTCTTTGAAAAAGTGGACATTTTCTATTATTAAATTAAAAGAAAAACGAAATTTCGCCTAAAAACGGAAAAAACCATAAGTCATGAAACTAATTTTAAAAATTCTTGAAGAGCATTTTTTAGATAAGAAGTTCTGAAGAAGTGATTCGACTCATCCAGGCGTATGTAGGGATTTTCCTAACAAAATTTTAGATCTTTTTGCACAAAATATATTTTATGATCTGCTTTATTCTGAGCAATGATACTCAAAAACTTCCAAATTTCTCATGATATATTTCTAAATGTTTATCTTGGTGTAGAACTGGAACAAGTTAATACTAAATGTCGCCTAAAGGTTATGAGTTCATTCCTTCCACCCCCCCATTTTACTATGCAAGTTTTAAGGGTTTAATTAAACTTTCTTTTGAAAATAAATTTATACAAATTGTGCTCATTCATTTCCTGGTGTATTCATTTAATGTGTTAGCTACTTAAGTGTACTAAGTACAAAAGGTCGTGTAGTATATTGATACACAGCTATATCTACTATAGTGGAGGACTTTTTGATGGAACTAACTCGCCTTCACGTTACATGGAGAGGAAAACCAGTAAAACCTCCCACGGAGAGCAAATACTTCATCCAGGAGTACCCTTGTCTTCTGGATTGGGTTCAAAATTACAAGGCTATAGAGTTGAGCATCGGTAGTCATAAACCCTAAAATGGGGTCGGCTGTTCAACAACGGTTATAAAATAAAATAAAACATAAAGAGACCTGCTAACATTGAACCCTGGGAGCTCCCGTGCATATCTTAAGATTACCAGAGACCTTTCAGTAATCACATTTACAATTATATACTGTGAAAAAATTACGTAAAATACTGTACATTTATCAGTGGATTCAAAATGTGAAGTCAAGAAAAGACCATTGGTCGGCAGTCGCCACTTTTTCGTCGTAGTTTGTCAGCCCTGGTAGTTTGTAGCGTAGTGTGATACTTTAAAAAAAAATAGTGTAGTGCGATAAAAAAAGTAGTTAGTAGCGATTCCCGGAAACTACTTTTAATGTTAGAATAGTAAAGAAATAAGGTTCTAACACAGCTAATTTTTCAAATTTGATGGGTACAAATCCGTCAACGGAAGACATGAAAATGGCTGAGCGTAAACAAGAATTGCGTATTTAGAATCAAGTATAACTAATATTCAAGCTAGTCATTACAAATAAAAGATAAAGTATCACTTTGATCAGACTTTCCATTGCGAATAAACATCCGTCCAACGTAGATGTAATTTCAAAGGAAGAAAACAAATTTTAGATGTATTTAATTTCTTAGAGGGGAAAAAAGAAGAGCATTTAACACTTAACGAAATTGCAAGCATTCGATAATTCCCTAACATTTCTTAATTTAAATATTCGCTGTCAAGAAAGGCATAAAACATTGAAGGCTAAATGAACAAATTTAAAAAAAAAAAAAAATAATGAAAAATTGGCTCATCTATATATTTCTAAATAATTCTTCATGTTTAATATCAGCCAATTTTTTACTCAAAACCATTTTGATCATAGGTGTAAAATAATTTCTTCAGCGAAGTTCGTCTCCTTAAAGCAGTGCAGCAGGAACTACGTTTCATATTTACTCCAACTACTAAGTAGTTTGTAGTCATTCGATTTAAAAAAAAAAAAAAAAAGTAATTATTGCAGAAGCTAACTGCATTTGTAACAAAGCAGTTGTGATAAAACACAAAAATAATGTAGTTTTTTCCAATCACTGGACAAAATATGTATTCCCCATATATTTACTTTTAAAATACAGAAATTTTTGTTTTCAATTCATAAACAAGAAAAAAATTAATCAAATCTTTATAAATTTTAAGATTTTTTAATACTAATTTACAAATAATTTATACAATTAAAAAGAGGAATTATTTTGTGTTTAACTTCTTGTAACAAGCACTTTTTGCAATTTGTCAAAAGGGAAAGTTTCATTATAGCAACAGTCAATTTCTAATTTTTCTTCGAAAGTCTTATTTTCCAATCAGTGCTGAACTTCCCAAGCTTGCCCTGAATTCAGTATATTTTTTTAATCATTAAGAATGTTCTCTCTAAAGATGCATTGCTATGTGGCGCTATTGCCATTCCCAAGCTTTGGCAATAACTATATTTTCATTTATTTTGTGACCAGATACAATCTCATTGTTCACAGTCAGATATTTCTGAAGGAAGTTTTTCTCCGGGGTAAATAGTGAATTCTGAATCAAATTATCTTGAACAACTCAACAAAGTATAAAACTGAGATGGATTTCGAAGTACAGTTGAACCTCGTAAACTCAAAATCGGCGGCATATTAACCGAATTTCGTCTTATCCGATACATAATAAAAACAATTTATTAAGTACCGTTAATACACGTTATGTACTACATTAATCATGGAGCGTATCGAAATCTTCAAACAAAAAATAAGCACTTTTAAGCATTCAAAAAATATTTTTAAGCACTATAAACATTAACAAACTAATTTTCAAAGACACCACAGGATCATGATAAAATAACTAGTGGAAAATGAAGCCTGAAACTGAGAATATCTTGCAAAATGCAGCAGAGTTGCACATGAGAGTGCAATAATCACACCGAACACAGCTCCCTATGCGCACATGTGAACTCACAAGTATTTCAACAAATTTGTAAAGTGATTGACGCTTTCATACGCTACGAACTCACGGTAAGCTGAAATAGATTGGGGTTGAATGAATTGTGAAAACGTTGAACAGAACAATGTAAAAAGCACACTTTTGCATAATACATGGCGAAAATTGACAAGGTAAAGAAAAATATCTTCTTTTCGAAAAGGGAAAATTAAGCACTTTTTTAAAAACACCCAATAATAAGCACTTTTAAAAAACGCTACGCACTCTGGTACAAAACTGAAATGGATTTTGAAGTACAGACGAACCTCGTTAACAACCGGCGGCACTATCGTAGTTATTTCATGTTAACCGAATTTCGTCTTATCCGATACATCATGAAAACAATTTATTACGTACTATTAATGCATGCAACAATGCTATTATGAACCAAATAAATTAAAATAAGATTAAAAGATATAGCTACTTTATTAAACTATTTTATTTTTACTATTTTAATTATTTGCCAATCTGCTACTTCTAACAAAGGAGAAAAATAGAAATAGCATTCCTCAAAATGAATGAGTGGGATTTTATTGACATGCTTATTATTTGGAGCTGTGTCCAGTTTCTTTTCATGTTAAGCAATAATCAACTTGAAAATTTCATGTTAAACACAACAATAATTGATAAGTGACTCAAAGGAAACAAAATTAAATAATTTTAAAACCATGTTATAACAATTCAACGTTTTATCTTTTACTTATGTTTTATTTACCTGTTTATTTTTTACTACTGTTTTATTTTTTTAAAATTTTTTTTTACTAATATTTTATTTTATTATTACTAATGCTTTATTTATTCTCTTTTTTTTTTTTGTTAACTGCTTTTCTAAAATATGAAGGAATATTTAAATGAGTAACATTTAAATGTATTTTACTTATCTTATTCATGGTACATGAAGTAAAAAGCAATGAAACTGAAACAACTTTTGAGATACATTTTATTTTCATAATCAAGCTAAATACAATAAATATAATCAATTCATAAATATATTTTTTTCCTTGAATTTTCTACTGTATCTGAAATATTAAATATTGAAAACAATATTTGTCAGACCATTAAATTATTGATTTTGTCATGTTTTATCATGAAGTGACAGATTATAAATATAAAGAATATGTGCATCAATTTCAAGGACACATTTAATAAATTTAATAGGTTCTTAATTTTTGTTTATAATAACAAAACTATGGTTTTTGGATGCATTATGGATAGATAATCAAATTGGCCATTAAGAACACCGGTTCATTCCCAAACTATGAAGTGAAATCAAATCGGCCATTAAGAATACCGGTTCATTCCCAAACTATTGAGTGAAATCAAATTGGCCATTAAGAACATCAGTTCATCCCCAAACTATGAAGTGAAACAGACTTTCAGAAATAGAATCAATCCACTTCATTATTGCATTTTTCAAACATAAGCAGCACATGTTCTATGAACTATTTTTTAAAGAAATAAATGTTGAGTTTCTTGATGCAACAATTGTCTGTTCAGAAAAGTATACATTTTAAATATACTATTTCTTTTTCCACTTAAAATAAGGATGTAAACCAAATTATAGCAAGTGCTATGGTATTGTCTAGAAACATTTCAGATAAGTCATTATTCAATAGATATGATGAATGTGTCATTCAACTATAATTCAACTTTATAATAATTCAACTTTACTTTCAACATTAGTTTGTAAATAATTTTTATAAATTGCTCACCATTTATTGCAGTCATCTATGTGTCTTTGATAAAATTAAAGATTGAAATGAATGGCTCAAAAGATTAAGCAGGGTTCCCATTAAATTTGAGAAGAAAAAAATTCCCCAACTTTTCCAGGTATATTACGTAAATTTCAATGAAAATCCATACTATATTTTATCTGCACAATGACCAAACTTTCATTTTCTTTATTTGCAATGTCAAATATTAGATTGTGTGAGCAAAACCATATAATATAATGAGAATAGAAACATGGAAAAGTTTCACTAAGAAGTGGAATTCTATAAAATAATTGTAATATATGTAAGAATTATTTAAATTGAATCTCAATAACTGATTATTGTTATTGACATTCTAAGACTGGTTATTTTCCAGGTATGACATAGGAATTTTCTAGGTTTTTGTAAAACACAATTCAACCTTTCCCTGATAATTCCTTGCTTTATAGAGTTAAAATAAAATTCCCTGATAATTCCAGGTTTTCCTTGTTCTCCCTGAACTGTGGGATTATTAAGTATTTGTATCATTTTCAGACATTTTTTAGGAATAAGCATTATTTTGTTATCCTAAGATCTTATTTTGTTACTCCAAAATCCAGAGAACTTTTAGTCAATATTTATTATTTTATTTAATACAAATGGACGGTGAATGGACAAAAAAATTATGAATTATAAGGTATATAATTTTTGCATCAATTTAAAAAACATAATTTTACGTTGCACAATACCAGCAGCTTTCATTAGGAAACATAATAGTAAAGTAAGTTGTCTCATGACAGCTGCTAAATATTTTATGTTTTTGAACCATAGCTCATATCAGTTATCATTTCCATGTTGCTCAGCAGGAAAATTTTTTTTAAAAAATATTTGACGTAAAAAGCTCAAGAACAATTATTTAAGTTCTTAAAAAAAATTCAGTAATTACATGAGATTTCTAACATAAAAATCTAGGTCTCTTGCAAATAATATTTGTCAATATAAAAGACTTTTCCAGATTGCAGTCATTCTAAAATATTTTTATCGCATTAAGAGATTATAATCTTTAATTAATAATCAACACAAGTTATATTTTCTTCATATTCTAAAGAAAACTGATATAAAAGATTTCAAATTTCTCTACAGATTATAATAATGTATTTTATGAAATTTTTGTTAAGTTTTCCATTATGTTAATTTGTGTGAACAAACTAGTGAAATAATTCAATAAGTTATGAAGAATACTTTCTAAACAATAAATAAAGTTATTATGTTCTCATCATTTGACACTTGTTTATGTGTTGCTATCAGGTAGCCTGATAAAGATGCTATGAGCAAAATGCTATAAGCAATTCTCATAAACATGTGAAGTTTTTTTTAAATTTTTTTATTTTTTTAAAGAAAATTTTTTAATAGGGCAGTATAGAGCTATTCTAACATCCATGAATTGATTTTTTCTTTTCTCTAAATTTGAAGATTAATCATTAAATATTTTTACTTTCATTTCTTGAGAGCATTCATTACATAAATAGAAAAACTGCCTTTTTAATTAGTGATGCAGTAGCTGCTCTAATTCATGCAATTTTCTTTAGAACCAGACCTTTTTGACTCAAAATTGTTCCAAACATATTTTAATTAGTCTCCAATTCATTAATCACAATTTTTGAAAACAAAAAATTCTTTTTTTAATCAATAAAAACCAGTTTTTTTTTCATTTATTAGTTTTATTTTGCACTAAAAAAGAAAAAAAAAAATTATACACAATATAGTTACTTACTGAAATATTTATGCAATAAGAATGTGTTGTTTTTGTAACTTACTACAAATGGCTGAAAGAAAATTTGAAGTGAATAAAATAATTGATTTAAATAATGCATATCATTTTGGTTGTTTACACCACATGTGTATTTATAAATAAATTAAATTTGGTCTAACTAGTGAGTAGAAAGAGAAAATTATTTTAAATTTTAATAAAATTGTATGATTAAAATTAAAAAGCGTAAAAAAATTCAACGAGTGAAATTAATCACCATGCATAACAAAATAAGAAATCAATATATAATAAATTACAATTTAAGAGTTAATAAAGTTTTTTAAAGATAAATTAGAAACAAAAACTAGAACAGAATTCTAAGACTTACTATTTTTTATTATTTTTCTAGTAAACAATCAACAATTCTTTTTTCTAAATTATTTCTATTTTCTCTCGATACCTAAATAAAAGAAAAAGAGATTAAATTATTCAATAAAAAGCCAAACATCAGTATGTTATTAATTAGTTACAATCAACAATTTATTTAAATAGTTTTTTTTTCTCTTGATCAATACTAAAAGATTCAATGCATAATAAGAATGGTAATTATGAATAATATACTATTATTCATAATTACCATTCTTTAATTTTCAAAATAAATAAATTTATAATAGTTTTATAGATGATTATGTTTTGTTTTTTTTTCCTCTAGCGGCAGATACTGAACTTTTTGTTCTTCACCTGGGAAGATGCCGGAAGTGTTGCTCATTTAACGTTACCCAGTGGGCACCTGTGAACCTAAGTCACGGAGACGAGCAACATTACCTACGCCACACTGCTACAAATACCCGTTCACAGGGTGGGCCACATTCACACACCAGAGGACAACACATAGAGAGAAATATCCATGCCCAAAGGATCACAGTCAGGCACGCTAATCGCTCAGCCATACACTTATTAAAGGCTCTGATATAGTTGATAAAAACAAAAACAGAGAGCATTACCAATTATTTTGTTAACAATTATCTCTAATTTGTTCAAAAAATTTTTTTACTCCTATAGGTTAATTACTTTTCAATAAACTTTTTATTTATTTTTTTCAACAAAATCTGAAAAAGTAAGTAAATCACAGTACAAAGATCAGTGAAAGTAGGTATACTTTTTGAATTACACCTGAACTACAATATTGTTGTCTTCCTTTTTTAAGTTTATAACCATTAGAACCATATTTTATTTTTTAAAGTAATTAGTTGTATTTATGACAAGAATATGTATCAAAGTTGTTAATTTAATATAAAATAAATTTTATTGAAATGAAATATATATAAATTACATATTCACAGTAGAAATTTATGCTTAAAAACCACAAATAGATACAGATAATAGAAAATATCCATGCATTGTACAATTTTCATAAAAAAACATTTCTTAACTGATTATGTGAGCTACTTTTAACATGAACATAACTTCCGCCCCCCTACAAATTGACTTTGAGGCTTGACTGTATCATTGTAATGCAGACACATTGATTTTTGCTTGAATGTTACAGATAAGTAAATTAAATTATGGGAGTCCAAAAACATTTATGGTGGTCATAGAAATCAGGAAATGAAATGTACTTACTTCAATTAGCAAACAGTCCTTTCGATCCCTTAATTCATTCACAAAAAACTGCTTAGACACAGGAATAGTGGCTAAAATTCTTATATCTGTCCTTGAGAAAGCTTTTTTAACCTCTTCTAAAAATGTTTTGCTGAACAATTCCATCTTACCAATTTCATCCAAAACTAAGATAGAAGCAGCCTTTCAAAATAGACAAAAGCAAATCATGTTACTAAAATAGGAGTATAAAAATCATGGTAGGTTGATTTAAGTTGAATAGGCTTAGATTAAAAAAAGGCAAGGTATGTTACTTAAAAAAATAAAATCTTTTGAAACATTTACTTTTATCTTGTTATGTAATGTAATATTAAATTAATTTTATATAAATACTTTAGTTTGAATAGATCAAAAATATATTTTCTCATAAAAATGTCAGATTTTCAGTTTAAATGTTGATGGCAATCTGCCTTTTTAACCCATTAACGCCCAAATTATTTCTACTTAATATATTTCAATGAATCTTTCAAATCTAGTTTACTATGACCTAATAAAGAGTTTAAAACTTAAAATTTAAGCATATTTTGTATTAACTTTAAAATTGCAGCCCGGCCTCATTTGAGGACACTGGGCATTCCAGTGAGAAAATAATCTCTCTTGGATAAGCATGCAAACATTATGGTTAGTTCTTATTTTAAATGCCTATTTAATTTTTTGGTATAGAATAGGTATAAATTATATCACTCAGGGTTCATACTCTTTCTAAGAAAGTAAATTTCAGGAGTTTCTAAGGAGTACAATACAATAAATTCAGGAGGTGCGAAGAAAAATTATATACTTAGCATAATTTTAATATAGCTATTTATAAAATTAAATTTACAACATTAAAAAAAAAGCATAAAATAGTAAATTAATAAAAAAAGCATCTCAAAATATTATTTATTTTAAACACTTTTTAAAGACATATATGTCTTATTCAGTTCTTCTTCACATATTTTAAGCTCAGACATTTTTTTCTTTAGCATGACCCCTTAAGGCACTTGCTTTTGAAATTAATGAGAGATCACTTTTTTTCTGCCTGATCAAAATCAGAAGTTTTATTAAGTTCTTCAATACCATTCTCCAAATGTTTCTTTTTTAAATTATCAAAATTTTCTGCTAAGAGCTTTCTTTTTTCACCCTAAGCTTTATTAGTTGTAATTACTTTCTCTTCTTCCAAATGTGCAAGATATCTTTGACGTGCACCTGTAGCTGAAACAATGAGTTCTTTCACCAACAAATCGTAGATGGTCATCAATTATTCTTTTAGCCACAATTGTTTGGTTTGCCAGATTTTCAACCAATAGGTTTTTGTTGACCGAAAACTCTCTCTCAAAAGTTGCCTGGCCATGAGAAAGCAGAAGTAGAGGTTTAATTACGTACTACAAATTGGGATATTGCGAACTTGACAAAAACTTATAGTAAAACACATCTAGTCGATCTATGCTAGAATCAAAACTATCGCCAATGCAATGCCTAAATTTTGTCCTAGTATCCATGCTGTTAAAATCTTCAACAAATTTAACATATTCCTTCAGAATGCTATCACAATCTTCTTCTTTTACTCTACCTGCATTGGTCAAAAGAAATAATATTTTTCGAAGCTTGTTTAAGTTTGCCTCTTTATTAACAAGCATTGTACGAGGATCAAATATTTTTCGAAGCTTGTTTAAGTTTGCCTCTTTATTAACAAGCATTGTACGAGGATCAAGGCACAATACATTTCGCACTAAAGAGAAATTCAGTGAAATTTTTCTGAGAAATCAGGGAAATTTTTTTAAAGCGGCAGGGAGAAGGACAGCCTAATCGGCATGACCGGTAAGACAGGCATTTTGGGAAGACGGAAGGGATAATTAATTATTTTCTCCGTTTAAGAGTCAGTTTTTACTTTTGTAAAAAAATTTTTAGGAGATAAAACTTAATCTTCACGAGTTAAAACACCAATTTCAGGAGTTATAAGGGCCCTTAGAAAAAAAAAGCTAATTTCAGGAGTTTTTCAGGAGGCGTACGAACCCTGATCACTCCTTATAACTAAATATAATTTTACAATTTAATAATGTTTGCAAACATTATTATTAGTATTATTTTTCTTCATTTTTGAATTATTAAAAAAGATCAATATAAAGATAACTGATACAAGTAAATGAATAATACCATGTAATTTCATTATATGTACATAAATATATATATATATAGATATTTAGTACATTTAAAGCGTAGATAAATGCTTAAATTTATAAAATAATTAAAAATACATAAAATATTAAGTATATGAAAGCATTTAAAATATGCACTGAAGTACATACTAGTAAATAATTGCTCAATTTACTTTGAAACTTTGGAAAACAAAGAATGCATAAGGTTGCGTTGCATTTCTTATTCATGATTTTGAAGTACAATTTTCCATTGGACAACGTCTTTGCTTCTCCCTTTATGCTTTATTGCGTGTCCAATGGGATCATTCTTCACTGCAGCAGTAGAGGTTGATTTTATCATTTGTCTACTCGATCTGACTGGCCTTTTTTCAAATATGCTATGACGATCTCACCTCTAACATACTTTATTGAAATCTGCTTCGTACTCTCTTTTTTGTTAAGAGTTTGATACAAATTGTTATCATTCACTACCTACATGTCTATCATTCTTGTAAATAAATACCAATACCATTATTGTCCCTTTTTGATTTAGTGTGCTTTTCTATGAAACAGGTATGTTGATCCCCACCCCCTATGAAAGTGTTGTACTCACGTATGATATTTTATTGCGGCACAGGTACTCCTTCCTTTTGTACTTTGCACCACCACATTGTTTTCCCCCACAGAATTTATTTATTCGAAATTCGTTGAAATTGTAATTGATTTATTGTCATTCCATCCGAATCCTGCTCATCAGTTGAAATGATAACTGCCTAAATTTGTTCGAGAACAAATATTCCTGAGCTATTGTAAGAAATCTTATCCTATTGTAAGAAATTTACAGGATATAGTATTGCGTTGAATTTTTGAAAAAAATACTAAGATTTGAAAAACACATACAAGGTGAAATAATATCCTAAAATGAAGGAAATAATATTTAAAAATTTCTACTAATTCTATAATTGACTTATTCTATCAAAATACAAACACATATGCATAATTAAATGAATAAAAGCAAATTCTGAAAAATTCTTTAAAATTTGTCTGTAACGCCCAGTGTCCTCAATTGAGGACAGTAAAATATGTTATATAAAAAGAAACTGTCAAAAGCAAATTTATTTAGCGTTATATGTTGAAATATACTCTTAAGAGAAAAACTGTAATAAATAAAATAATTTGCCTTTATTTTATTTGATATGACTGGATAAAAAGACGAGGCTTGTGTGGGGCTAGAAAAATCACAAAATGGCGATCTTAATAACAAACCAAATATCCAAATATAGCAGCATATTTATACAAAATATTGCAGATGTGTTGATAGTACTGCCAACTATCATCCCAGAAAAAAAAAATTATTTTTAAAATGAATATAAAAATTTTGCATAATGTTTTATTGGATGTCCTCAATTGAGGACAGTGGGCGTTAATGGGTTAAAGTAAACGTAAATATGAAATTTTGAAATGGTAGCATGTCCTTGGGCTCCAGTAAAAATATCTGCATACACTAGAAAATCTACAGGACATAATTCTATGAATCCCATTAACTTTATAATATCTAAGAAAACCAAAATAGATATATTTGTTGATTTTTTTTTAAATGCTCTCAATTTCAATTTTTTTTTTTTTATAAATAATAATTCAATAAATATGTGAGACTTGAGATATTAACAAATGATGTTGTCTTAGTGTTATTCTGATCTCTTTGTTATAGCTAAGTAATGCTTTTTATTTTCGTTTTAAACATTAAAGTGCTTATGTTTTTTTAAAACGAAAATCAAAAATAAGCAGCTTTAAAAAATGCTACGATCAGCGATGAGGGCTGGCCATACTAAAGATGGGTAAACAAAGAAATTTAAAAAACAAGGATTGGACTAAGCTTCTATGCTTCAAAATGTCCATGCTACAATTTCGGTGTGCAAATGAGGTAACTCTACAGAAACGCAATCATATTTTCACTGCCTTACAACCACATGGGCCATTGCATGGCAAAGATGTGCACAAAGAGCTTAACTATAATCCGATACCATCCTTTAACTGTTTTCATCAGCGTAGGTAAAAAATACATTTAGCAACAGACAAAAGATAAAAATCAATGCAAATGCTTTGTTATTTTATTAACTTTGTCAGATTAGAACTGAAACTCTAACTGAATCTTCAACAAAGTTTACATGTTCTTTAGCTGTGTTGTTAGGAGTGAGGCAGTAAAATAGTTCATTTAACATAACCGATGTTTGTTTTACCATAAATGTGCATAAGAATATAAATTGTATCTCTTCCTCCAACAAACCACTAAAATTTTACTTACACAACAATTAAAACATGGTATAGCCAATGCTTCGAAAGACTCGACATCAACTGAATATTTTCCAACTTTGGGATTAGTTCTACTGCTTGGAATACTAAAATAAATAAATAAAACCTATTTTATTTCTATATTAACAATTGGATATCTTAATTGTCTTTACTAATTAAAAATTTCTAAGCTCTCACTACAAGGGAGCACAACCATCCTTAACTCCTTTAGAAACTGTCATTTAGCATGCCTTTAATTATTTGTATAAAATAAAACAAAATTTTATGAGAGAAATTAGATAATTTTTATAGAACTATCATTTTTAGAACTATGCACATAAAGTAGCATAAGAGGGTAATTTAAAAATTGTTGAGGGTCAAATTCAGTTACGTATTACATAATATAATACACTTATTTTATACACTAATATATATATATATATATATTTTATACACTAATATATTATAATACACTAATTTTTTTACGGTGGTAAGTGCCCTTTTCTGAGAGGCAGCGCTCTGCCCCTTTTTTACTCCTAGGAAGAACTCTGTTTACATATAATCTTAAGAACTTCCATAACTGTTTCAGGCCAGCCATTCATAATTACAGGTCATAACTGTTGTGATCCTTTAACCTCGTGAACAGCACTAACTATCTCTGCAAATGAAGTTGTGGGAAGGGGCAAGTCTCAGACAACATCAAAGGCCTCAGCATCTTCATATTCAAATGATTCTAAGACATGAACTGCACAGTCACAACTAAGAGCATCAGGTATTGGTATCTGTTCGTAAATTATTTGTGGAGAATATCTGAGCAATAATGACTTTTTTGAAACTTATTAATCATTTTTTCAGCCCTTTTCCGTGGTTTTTTAAATACTGATATGTTTAATAATATGTTCTAAATTCAAATTTGAGTCTCCCTATCATCAAATATAATCACTATTTGATGGAATATAGTGATTATATTGGAAGCATAAAATATAATCACTATTTGATGCTTCTGATTCATGACGATTCTATCAAAATTTATTATGTCAATCCACTTCTTCTTATTATTATTTCTTCAACTTATGAGAAATTATGTCTATTCATGAAAAAATCTACGTGGGCTGGGCTTTTTCTTATAAACATGGATTTTGGCAAATCTTGAGAGCAAACTACAATACAAAAATTTATCTCTCATTCCCTAATTTTTTTTTAAATTTATGATAAATTAATTCGTAGACAATACTTTATTTAATAATTTGAGACAGGTAACAGTTTACAATAATATTTCTAATATTTTAAATTATATATCTAATATATTAAATTTCTCTTTAATATTTTAGAACAAGCCACCAATTATATGAAATTAACCAATTTATATGAAAATAAATCAAGAACAAGCCACATATACGTATGTTAGTTGTATTTATATTGCAAACATTACAAATATATAATCGGTTTCAGTAGATTTTGATAATTACCTAACTCGTGCTAAATTGCCTCGTTGTTCGGATAAAGTTACAATATCAAAACCAATTCTTTCTCGACCTGTTCTTACTTCTTCTGTAAAAAAACCCTCACAATGCTTATCATTTTCTTTAAGTTTGGAACAGACTTTTTTTATTAAAGTTGTTTTGCCCACACCTAAAATGCAGAAGAAAAAATTTTTACTTGTCAATAAGCATACTAATTGATTCAAACAGAAACAAAAAAAACTTTCAGCATAACATACCTGGCGATCCTGTTATGAGAATGTGCTTACTTAACATGTTAATGGACATCAAAAGCTCAGGTATTTTAATTTCTAGTCACAAATCATAGATATAAAGGCAGAAAGATCAATCACTCGACCAAACGGACGTCACGGTGAACGTTGACATCACTGGTCTAGGAACTAGTTTGTACTCTATATCCACGCCCTCTAGTGAACTGCGGTGTTTGTTTATTGCAGCTGTACATAATTTGTTTTTTTTTTATTTGATTTTTATAAGTTGTAATGATTAATAATAATTGATAACATTCAGTCTCTTTGCCAGAAAAATCTGAAATTCGCAAATTTTATGATACATTTTTTTCAGATTTTTTTAAAGATTTATAATTTGTAAATTTTAAAATTACAAAAAAAAAATTTAAAAAAAACTAATATGTTCTTAAAATTTAATTCTTTATATCATTCTGAAATTCAAATATTTGAAATAAAATAAAACACAATTTATGCACTTACAAAAAATAAATAAAATTAAGAACATTTTAGTAAACATTCCAAGCTAGTCAAAACATTAAATTTCATATAAAGCACAAGAAATTGGAAAATGATAATAATTGTATAGTCTCATTATTGCCTGTTAGCGTTCAATTAGTTTGCTAGCAAAACGTTTTCTTGGTTTTCATTTGTATGTAATGGAAATTCTAATTATTTTCATTCAAAAAATCTTTCAAATCTCGTGGTTTTCCTTTGCATTTAACGCAACATTTGATTTGTCTAAATTTAAATTTAATTTTAAATAATATATAGGTTACTACAAAAGCTTTTATAAACATGATTTTACTGTGATATTTAAATTGCAAGTTACTTTGATTTCTGGGTCGTGTTAAAAGTTAAAAATATAAGAAAAGTATTTCAAAACATCTATTATGATGACAAATTGTCTGTCAAGGATGATAAAAACATTAATGGTTAAAAAAATAATTCATTGCGATAATGAACATTTAGCTGTAATCTTATTATTGTTCAGTTACCTAAAAAAGACTTTTTCGTGGTTTTCCTTTGCATTTAACGCAATATTTGATTTGTCTAAATTTTAATTTAATCTTAATTAATATATAGGTTACTTCAAAAGCTTTTATAAACATGGTTTTACTGCAATATTTAAATTGCAAGTTACTTTGATTTCTGGGTCGTGTTAAAAGTTAAAAATATAAGAAAAATATTTCACAACATCCACTAAGATGTAAAATTGTCTGTCAAGGATGATAAAAAAATTAATGGTTGAAAAAAATATTTCATTGTGATAATGAACATTTAGCTGTAATGTTATTATTTGTCTAAATTTTAATTTAATTTTAAATAATATATAGGTTACTACAAAAGCTTTTATAAACATGATTTTACTGCAATATTTAAATTGCAAGTTACTTTGATTTCAGGGTCGTGTTAAAAGTTAAAAATATAAGAAAAATATTTCACAACATCCACTAAGATGACAAATTCTCTGTCAAGAATGATAAAAAAATTAATGGTTAAAAAAATAATTCATTGCGATAATGAACATTTAGCTGTAATGTTATTATTGTTCAGTTATCTAAAAAAGACTTTTTCGTGGTTTTCCTTTGCATTTAACGCAACATTTGATTTGTCTAAATTTTAATTTAATTTTAAATAATATATAGGTTACTACAAAAGCTTTTATAAATATGATTTTACAGTGATATTTAAATTGCAAGTTACTTTGATTTCTGGGTCGTGTTAAAAGTTAAAAATATAAGAAAAGTATTTCACAACATCCACTAAGATGACAAATTCTCTGTCAAGAATGATAAAAAAATTAATGGTTAAAAAAATAATTCATTGCGATAATGAACATTTAGCTGTAATGTTATTATTGTTCAGTTATCTAAAAAAGACTTTTTCGTGGTTTTCCTTTGCATTTAACGCAACATTTGATTTGTCTAAATTTTAATTTAATTTTAAATAATATATAGGTTACTACAAAAGCTTTTATAAACATGATTTTACAGTGATATTTAAATTGCAAGTTACTTTGATTTCTGGGTCGTGTTGAAAGTTAAAAATATAAGAAAAGTATTTCACAACATCCACTAAGATGACAAATTCTCTGTCAAGAATGATAAAAAAATTAATGGTTAAAAAAATAATTCATTGCGATAATGAACATTTAGCTGTAATCTTATTATTGTTCAGTTATCTAAAAGAATTTTTCGTGGTTTTCCTTTGTATTTAACGCAACATTTGATTATTTTAATTTCAACTTAATCTTGGTCAAAATAAGTTATTTTTATAACTTTTATAAACATTGTTTTACGCCGATATTTAAATTGCACGTTACTTTGATTTTTGGAATAAGTTTAAAATTACAAAAAATATGAAGAGCATCTCGCTATATTCACCGAAATAATTGACTGTCTGTCAAAGACGCTAAAAAAATGATTTATTATATAAAAAAAAAGTTCATTGCGATTACTGAGCATTTCGCTGGAACTCTTTAAGCGTCAAGCAATCTGAATGATATTTTCGTGGTTTTCTTTTACGTGTAACGCAAAATATGATTGTTTTCTTTAAAAAAAACATTCATAAAGGCAACAATGTTTAAATATTTACATAAATTATTAGTTGTTTTATCTTTATTCCTTGTTAAATCAAAACAAAATGAAGAGCATTTGATTTTGGGCAATTAATTAGCAAGGTAGATAGCCTTACGCGGACATTAAGATATGAATTGGGAGATTTTGATATATAAATATATATATATATATATCAAATTATATATATATTTTAATTTGAATAATTATTCGTGCAAAGGCATTAATAAAGATCGGAAATTCAAAGATAATACAATCGAATTCATAATAAATGCTACGAATAATTATTTTCATGAAAAAGATTTTTTTTTTTAACTAACATTGGAAAATTTAACAAATGTACTGTTGCATGACATATTTTGTTTAAAAAAATTTGACATTAATGTGCATTTTTAATTATAAAAATTTTAAAACAATAATAGTAAACTTATAAAATTCAAAGGGTTTTAGTTTTGAACTCGTTCTGTTAAATTAAATTTTTAAATATAAAAAAATGCTAATATAAGCATCTATAATTCAGTTATAATAGAACCAGACGCTTCAAACTAATAACTATGGTTGAATAAGCAAATATCCTTCTTTCGGTTTTAATTAACCCAAGTTCTGAAAACCGAAACTAAACCAAACCGAAACTATAGTATATAATTGCTCGTGATCTGAATGAACTCTGGTTTTAAAGCTTCAATAAACAAACAAATAAATTATGAGTAATGAATAGACATCTTTAAGCAATATACAAAATTATATACTGATTTACGGAAATGAAAAAAATTTAGAATTTAAATTAAATTGCTTTTTAATGATCAACACTTATTACACGCAATGCTAAGGTACTGCGGGGATGTCAGAAAATAATCCCTAGGACGACACGAACGCCACTTTTTGTGCGTAAAACCGGTCTGTCAAAAGCGTGTTGCTTTTCTAAAACCCCCCGGGAAAAGTTAAATGTCCTTATCCCCTATATTAGTCCCTGTCACAAATGTAGAATCAGTTAATGTTTACATTTCTAAGGCATGTCTGGTACATGGCAAGCGATCATGCAAAGTAAACAAAATTGAAAAAGTTGACCGTTCACAAATCGGGTGCTGACTTTTTTTTTGCTAGCTATCTAGCCACATCTATAAACTTCATTAATAGAAACACAAAGCTATAAGCTAAAGCAAAGAGCTCGTAGCACTTTTCTCATAGATCATCTATACCATCAACAATTTGAATGAGCGCGCAAAGTAGAAATCTAATTTTATTCGCGATTCTTATTAATTAAATTATTAATGATTGGAATGATCTACACAAAAAAAAAAGATTATAATTACAATTCTGATGCTTTTTTAGCGTGAGTAAACAAAGTTAATATTCAAAGTAAAGTCCGTTATAGTGATTTACAATGCTCTTTGTATATATCCTATAATTTTATAAACTTCTTTTTTTGTACAAAATATATTTTCTACTCTGAATTAAATTAACCTATATACGAAAATATTGCCATTATGAGATTTCTCTAATAATATAAAAACAGTCAGAAATTGGAAGATTTCATTAAAAGCCCCAGTGCTCAACTCAAGGGGCACCTTAAACCCAAGTAGCACTCAATATCGACCGATCTCGAAAAAACTTCGCCTACGACTTTGATCGATGTTGTTCGAAAACATCGATCTATTTAAAAACGTCAGATTTTTTTAATATTGTACGACGTAAAATTTATATAGATCGATATTTCAATAACGCCGTTGAATGTCCAGTTTGAAAAAAACATATTCCACGGCGTCTACAGACATAGTATAATGCCGATGAATATTTTAATAACTTTATTCGTATTACAAATTAATTAGCATTTAGAGATGCGACAGAACGCCGATCGATAATTTTGGATACATTATTTGAAAAAAATTTTCACAGGTATTGTAGGGTATAGATACACAGTGGCGTACGCAGAATTTTTTCAAGGGGGGTGTTCATAATTTTTTGAAACTACTGAAAGAAATTCGAGTATGTAATAAGCACTATTATTTCCCTAATTTAGACAGCTAGACAATTTTGACTTTTTATTTCGACAACATTGTTTAGTTAAATTTTGATTTGATTTTTTAAGTTTAAGAACATAATTTTTTTTTTATAATAAAAGAGGTAAAATATTTTATTTTTATTAAAAAGTAGGAATTAATCAAGCCGGAAAAAACTACTCATAATGTAACAGCTACCTAAATAATAACCGTATAAATGTTAATATTCTATAGAACTATTCTATGACCAAGAAAAAATAACTTACCAACAAATAGGGAATTAAACCAGTATACAAACATGCTAAAAATTTATTGATTTATATCCAAACAACGGGGTTTTTTCGCAAGTTCGTTTAAAATGTCTTCTACAGCTAGGGTAAATTTTCTATGAATGTTTAAGATTGCCAATCATTTCATTCTATTATTACCCGTTGAATTGCGTAAATAAGTTTTAAAACGGCGTAAAGTCGAAAAGGATCTTTCGTTTGCACTCGTTAAAACAGGTAGAACAACCAATATTTCTAGGAGTCTGAAAATGTTTGGTGTTATATCTTTATTGCTCATTCCAAGAGCATTTGCCACAGTTTTTGGAACACTACCTCCATCTTCACTAATACTTTTTAATCTTTTATACCAGACTTTTAGTTCAAACTTAAGGCTTTCTTTAAAGGTATCCAAATCTTGAGCGTAAAATTCCACCAGTGCTTCAAAAGTCTTTATGTTTGAAGGTTGGCGAATGAAAGGATCGGCAGGAAGAAGGCACTGAAATCCTTTCAAAATATCACGATGCGATACAAATTTTAAGTCTAATTGTATTATAAAATTTTCTATAAATGGAATAAATACACTAACTCTGAAATCTGTTGCAGGTGTCGATGAGGGAAAAATAGCGAGATTTTTTTGTCTTCCCGTTATTCTAGGGATTTGTATGGAAGATCCAATGCTTGTTTGCATAAGAGAAGAAGAGCTGAATATTTCAGAGAATATTTCAGTGGCATTTTCACACATTAATTTTAGTTCTTTAATAACATCTTCTGCAAGACTCACTGCCTCTATAAATTTTTGCTTGTTTTTGGTAGGTATCTACAAAGATGGATTGTTACTGTGATAACTTTGTAAATGCACATACGAACTGGCAATCAGATACTGTGCACAGTAAAGAATTAGCTTGAGTAGCTGATTCCTTATCCTTCCAGTCTGATATTTTTTGAAGAGTTTCAACGATAGGCTCGAAAAGTTCCACCACAGCAGTTACTGAGTCATATCTTTCCATCCAACGGGTTGCACATAGCTGTTTAATTTCTTTCATTTCGAATCCTTATGTCCTCTGAGAGCGAGACCTTGATATCCAAAAAATAGGATGGTTTCTGGCAATCAGATACTGTGCACACTAAAGAATTAGCTTGAGTAGCTGATTCCTTATCCTTCCAGTCTGATATTTTTTGAAGAGTTTCAACGATAGGCTCGAAAAGTTCCACCACAGCAGTTACTGAGTCGTATCTTTCCATCCAACGGGTTGCACATAGCTGTTTAATTTCTTTCATTTCGAATCCTTATGTCCTCTGAGAGCGAGACCTTGATATCCACAAAATAGGATGGTTTCAATGATTGGAGTAATGTTTTTTCTAATTTTCTTCTGCTTGCTGCACTGTCAACTTGTTCATCCACAAGTTTCATCTTTCTAAGTAAAATATCATTTAATGTCCCAGCAATTTCGATCTATTTTTTGTGATAAAGACATTTCTCGTGTTCAGAAAATCACTCTACTGCTTTTTTCCAGCTGTCAAATTTTACATTGCACAGTTGACCTAAAGGTTGCTTGCCAGAACCGGCACCACTTGGGACGAAAAGTACACAAAATTTGCAAAAAGCACCACCCTTAACCTCTGAATATGCAAGCCATTTCCAGTGATAAAGCCATTTGAAATGAAATTTCAATTTTCTTTTTTCCTTTTTCAGCAAAAACAAATACTGGATTGGGTTCCCAAACATTTTTTATTATATCCAGTTTTTTTTTATCCTTGTGTGTACTATCTTCTGAAAAAAGTCCAATGTCAAATGGGTGGGAAGTAACACTTTGAGGGCCACTTTCATATTCATCAGATTTTGCTATGCTAGAAATGTTTTCTTCAGCGGAAGTATCATATTTCTGTTCAACAGAAAAACTTACATTGGTACTAGATGCTGTCACCTCACAAATTTTAGATCGTGATTTCTTCTCAAAATAATTAAAAATTGTTAAATTCTTGCGTTTTGACATCCTAAAGATCCAAGAACAGCAAAAATATATATATATATTGGCACAGAAATATCTGCTATGCTACGATCTCGATGTTTCAAGCTGGAATGAATCAACGAGTACAGTATCTCCAATGGTATTGTTACTGATTTCTTCACTGGTCGAAATAGTGACGACGACGGGTTCGGCTATTGATTGGACTTTTTGTTAAGACAAAACAGATTTAACGACGAGCTCCGAAAGACAAGCGGCAGAGATAACTCTTAATCTGAATAACTAACTCCACTGTTCTCCGTTCCCCCTGCTATATAGATTTTCACTGCATCTCCAAAATTTTCAAATTGTTTCAAAGACGACAGAATGTCTAGAATTCCAGAATCATCGCGTAAAGAACTCGCGAATGCGAGCCAGTCTCGAAAACTATCGCGACTGGCAGGACAGAAAGGAACCAGCGATCGGGGCTCACCAGTAACAGTATCACGTGAATTTGGTTTCAAAATTGCAACCCTATTATAGTAAATGTTTTCTCAATATTCTGAAAAATACCGTAAGAAAAAAAAAGTAGGCATAAGGCAAATAAAAATATACTAGGAGGCTTCGCCCCCTGCTGGCTTGCGCTCGCCAACCCCCGGCACTGCTTTCGCAGTTCTTTTCGGATTGCTTCGCAATCCAATGCTCACTTTGCTCGTTCATTGGATACGTTCTTAACGTCTAGCTTTTGTATACTTTTTTCAATTCTGAAGTTCCGAAAACTTTTCACTGTAGAAATTTCTAAACCTGTACATTTCAATATTAATTTGAAATTGCAAACAGTTCACATATATTTCTTAATCACACTATTCTAAATTTCAGTTGTTGAGAAAAGTAACTGTTGTAAGTTTTATTTAAAAGTCTTTCCCACCAGAGTGCTAAAGCCATGTGTCGTAAAACAATATGAAATAGTAGTCTGCCACTGAACGCCGGATGTAAAGCATCAGCTTCGACGAAGAAAATTTTGTATTTTTAATTCTCTGAAGTAAATGTATATATTTTTGATTGTTGATGAAGCTCATCATTGTGTTTTCATCAGTGTTCAGAAGCAGAACAACTATAAATTTTTTATTTTATCACAAAAATATAAAATGTATGAAAAACAAAGAAAAGAGTAGGAAAATGAGTATAGTCATAGAAAAAGTTAAAATTATAATATAGCATTTGTCAGTTAAAATAAAACTTTTTGTTTAAGTCATTGTTAACAATTCAAATTTCTCCGAGGCAATTCTAAACCTTAATTTTGTTCTAAATGTCAGTATTCAGACACACAACAGAAGTTTAATATGAAGTTGTAAAATGCAAATATAGATAGATAGATATATACACACACACAAAGCGAGAGAGAGAGAGAGTTTCTCTAAAAACACAATTGTTAATTTGGGCATTTGGTGATACAATACTTATAGAATTGAAGGATTTGTTACGTCAAGCACTCAGGTATCTTAATTTTGATCTAGTTGCGCTTCTATGTCATTTTGATTTATGTTGCTAAGATATCGTTCAAAAAATTCTATGGCTGGCAACAGCATTTTTATTTTTTAAGTTGTTTATTTTTATTTCTTTTAGAATTCGTTCTTTTTTCAGCAAAATGTTTTTTAACCTAACAGAATTCTCTGCCGACTGTTCTCTCTATAAATGAAGAAAATAAAGTAAATATTTAAGTGTTGTGAAAAGAATCTTATTTAGTTGTACTAATTACTTCGTTAAAAATGAAAACTGTTGCCAACGCGAGAAAAGAAATATCATCGGTTTTACTGATACATACGTACGTATTAGCGTTTTATATAATATAGATAGTCTTAAAAAATAATAGCCCGCATAATTTTTACAAAAATTTTTATTTTTGCCATTTTGTCTGAGCTCAATGGTATTTAAACCCCTCCCTTGCGTACGCCCCTGTAGATGCATGTCTGTTAATTATTTTATAAGCTTTTACACTCCAGGAAGTATAAGGCAGTTGCAGATTTGTTTAATTAGATTTATAATGAGAAAAATATTCCTACAGATTTATATTGTGCAAAATTTGTCCAGGATATTTTGAGAAGAGTTATACATGCTCAGTTCCTATTTAACAGAAAATTTAACTATTTCCATGTTTGCCAGACAATAAGCATTCTGCAAACTGGTGAGCATAGATTTCATATTGTTTTTAACATTGCCTTAGAATAAAATATCTGCAAGTATTTATGTCTAACTTTCAAAATATCCAATAGCATTCTCAAACAAATAAAATTCAAGTATTAACTAATTGTGACAGAAACATATGCTTTTACTATTCAAATTAATACGAAAGGCTTACTTTTAAAAGATGGACCCTGCATTTAACAAATCTGCAACTCAATTTTACAAGTTTTATGAATTGAAATTTATTTGCTAAGTGATGAAGTATGTAATAGGTATTTTATATCTCATATCTGTCATTGAACAGCCGATCTAATTTTGAGTTTACGACTACTAATGTTCAACTCCGTAGTAATTTTTACTAATCCAGAAGAAGAGGAAACTCCTGGATCAGTACCCCCAGAGGTATTTATTTGTTATGGGAACATGGAGGACTTTGAGACTCGACAGATTTGATGTGCATCAGTCACTATTTACTACATGGGGTGTCTTTGACCGGCTTGGGATCTCACCCACAAACTCTTGGATATGGGCCCAGTGCCCTACCAAACAGGCTATCCCGGCCCGTGAAGTAGGTATTAGAGATGGTCATGCCTGTCCTTTTCAAGCATTGTAGATGGAATGTAAAAAGGGAATATTAATGAAAGGCATGATAATTGTTTTCAGCTCAATTATGATTTATAAATGGTAGAAATTGGAATTAAAGACTTAATTGTTTGTTTTAAAATAACCACATTTTACACATATGTAAATTAGTTTTCTTATTTTTGGCATTTGCAATACATAATTGATCTTTAGACAGGATTCAGTCACTGAAAATTAGTAATTTGAAATATTGCACAGCAGCACTATAAACTTAAAAAAATATCAAAACATTAAAATAGTTGTAGTAGTTATGTAGAATAAGTTGCGATCTAATTTACTTTTGGCATTTGTCAAGTGAAAAGTGTTGCCAAAATATCTATTAGGGCTAGAATGGTTGTCAAATGTATAAATGAAATATAATTTTTATTAAACAGTAAGGAATAATGTACTAATTTCTATATTTTATTGTATTCTTTAATAACAATAGTTTTTAACAACAAGACTCTGTCTCGATTGAGGTCTTAATGCCTTCCCAATCAATGGTGGCAAGAATTTTTCCACTTTTTATCGTAAGCTAGCTTCTTTGAACAGTCTTAAGGTTGCAGCTGGAAAAAAAAAAATAAGACATGAACTGTGGTTTATTTTAATATTTTTAAATTAAAAGACAAATAGTTATACTGAAAACATTCCCACAAACTAAAAAAGACATAAGCATAAAGCAAGTACTACAGTGCTTATGCTCACCTCTAGTTTGACAATTATTCTTTCTTATAAAATCAGAGCCGTTTTTGGGACCCTTTATGAGTAATTTTAGAGAGAAAATTTTTTTAATTTGAGTAATGTTTGGAAAATTATTTTATTTTAGGAATGAAAAACAGATACTTTATTTTTAAAGCTTTAATACATTATTTGAATAGAATGCTTAACGTAGCAATACTTTTCACGTTTTTTGAAAAAGCGAAGTCTCTATTACATCATTAAAAACATTTTACTGCAAGACATATTCAATTGTCATGATTGACAAATAACTCACATTCTTTCATTAGTCATACATACTATTTCTTAGCTCATTTTTTATGTATTAATCAGGGTTGCCACTCCACGGGGAGAACAGGGGAAACCTGGAATAACGGAAAATGCAGGGAATTTTGATTTTTTTTCTTTACAAACTGGGAAAATACAGGGGATTTTGTTTCTTATTTTTGTCCTTTATAAAATGGTGACAACTCAAACCGTAATCTATGGGATATTTAAACATGATATTTCAGCTATACTAACTATTTCATTTACTGTAGCATTATTTAAGTATGTTCAGCTCTTTTTCCAGTAATTAAATATACTTAGCCCAATATAGCTCACACAAGAGCACAGTAATTGTTGTTTCCTCTTAATATATTGTGTATAATATGTACAGGGAAAACACAGGGAATTTTTTTTTCCAGATTTGAGTGGCAACCCTGATAATTCTTGTCTGATGAAGGAACGTTCGCTACTACTACTAGTTATCATAAATAAAAACAACAACAAAAATCGAAGTGAAATGTCAATGTTTGGAAATGTGTCTTCGAGATTATTGTTGAAAGTGAAGCGTTGATTCCTTAGTTATTTCCATCAAAAAGTCCTCCACAAAGCAAATTTCTCCCAATACTTGATCTAGGAGTTCCTTTGCCTTCTGGATTGGATCCAAAATTACAAAGCTTGTGAGTCTAATATTAGTAGTCGTATACCCAAAAATTTGGGTCTGCTGTTCAACGACGGTTAAAAATTAAAATATAAAATCTCTTAAATTAAGAGTCGTGGTGGCCCAGGGGGTAGAGCGTTTGCCTTCCAATGAGGTGGACGGGTTCGAATCCCAGCGATGGGTGATTGGATATGAATTCTGCTCCTGACTCGCATCGACAACAATGCTGGTATAAATTATCCTTAGTGGTAGGTGGGTCATGGGCTAGAGTCTCCTTGCCGTCAGGCTAATCACTGGAAGTTTTCTTGGTTTTCCTCCCCATGTAAAGCAAATGTGGATTAGTTCCATCAAAAATAATCCTCCAAGAAGACAAATTTTTCCCAATACTTGATCCAGGAGTTTCCTTGTCTCCTGGATTGGGTTCAAAATTTCAAGGTTACAGAGTTGAATATTGTTCACCGTAAAATGAAAAATTGGGTAAACTGTTGAGTGACTGTTATAAAATTAAATACAAAATTACTTACATTTATTCCTTTGTCATTAAGAAAAGATAATAGTGTTAGACAAATACTCTGATTTGTGCATTTCAATTGGAATTATAAAAAAAATTACTCACCAAAAATTCCGCCATTCTTATATCGGACAACAAATATTAGTTAATCTTCTTCTCTTTTGTTTTTGGCATGAGCATATAAGAGAAACATTAAACATGTTTGTCATATTTCAAGTCTTTCAGTCATTTTTCTGGTTCTAAGAAAAACAGATAAATTGTTATAGTGCACAGAACCAAAGAAGTATATGAAATTTTCAAATCTTTCTATATAAAAGGAAATTTTTCTTTATCAATAACGTAATTTTTAAAGGGATGATATTTGTTGTAGATTATGAAGTAATCCGAATATTTTTTGTGTCTTAATTTCTTCAATTAACAATTTTTGATTTTGTGCCAATGTATTGGTGAAAGAAGCCGATAATGTTTCGAATTGTATTGCATTTTGGTGATACTAGAAATGGAACAAATTGATACACAGAAAAATATCAATTCATTTTTTTAACACTGAGATATAAAAAAAAAAATGTAAGGCAAGTCATATCATTCATATAAAGCGAAAGTACATGCGGCAAATGAATGCAAAATGGCGATTCGAAAATTATTAGTTTTGAATTTAGAAAATGAAATCATTTACCTTGTCACCAATTTACTTGTTGTATATCTCTGGGAATTCGTGAATATGAGAATTCATTAATGTGATATAATTTAATAGTTAACCAACTTGGACATAAAAAAGAGGAAATCGACATAATTCTTGCAACATATATACATATTAAATACAGTAAATATGTATTTCATACATATTAAACACATTTATCTAATTCTTTATCTTTCTTTCGATTTTTTATCTAATTTATTTTCTTAATTTGTAGATAATCCACAGAATATGTATCAAACTCGAAGGCAACTTTTTAAAGTGAATACTAGGCTCCAAAACTCTGCTCACCCTGAGGTATCGAAAATAAATTTGCGTAAAAGAGGTCAAGAACCTTCATGTGAATCTCCTTCCAACTCTGCAAAAACAACTTGTATTCAAAGTATTGACAAAGAGAATGTAACAACCGTTGATAGTGTTCAGTTATCTAAAAGAAATAAGCGAAATGGTAAAATCAAGCTATCTAATGTATGCAAGGACAAGACAGTTCATGAAGCTGAAAATCACATGAAAAGCAAGCAGAAAGAAAAAAGTAAAGCTAAGAAACATCAAGTTTTGACCACCAAAGAAAATGTTAATTTTCAATCTGTGAATAAAACAGTAAATTCTGTTGTAAATAATTTGATTTATAACAAATGCCTTAAAAAAGACTCAAAGGTTCTCGGTGAAGAAAATAAGCGATCTGTCGTAGATGTATACGATATAAATGCTGACGATGATTTAAAGAAGGAGGAACTAGATTTGAAAAAAAGCAAAAAGCTAAAACTTAAGGATAAAAAAGAAAAAAATTTCAAAAATAAAAAGCGCATAAATAAATTGACTAAATTAGCTGCTAAGGATAAGGATATAATTAAAAACTTTAAAAACAAAACTGAGATTCAAAGTCAGATGATAAGTTCTTTAACATCTGAAAAATGTAACGATTTCAATATACAAGAGGTGAACCATATAAAGAGTTTACCGAAGTCTGAACAAGTCGAATCCTCAAAACTCGTAGAAGAATTTTGTTTGGAAGTAAGTGTTGAAAATAAAGATTCCGGTAAATTAGTTTTAAGGGAGACTACTGTGCGAGAGTTAGATTTTAATACTCCAAATGAGGGCAGTGCAAACTCTGGTTCTGAACGTCTTCCAGGCTTAATGCATCTCACTTCTACTCCACAAGATGCTGAGTGCCCATGCCCTACTTTTACTTCGCCTGTATTGAGCTTTGATTCACGGCTCATTGAAGCTCCTACAACTCCTTTATTGTTGGAAGTTGACATGGTAAGTTGTCCTGAAAAGTTACGAGATGAAAATGAGCCTGAATATGTGACTGCATCCAATGACTATTCTTTGGTACTTTTTGGATCACCTCAAAAAGATGAAGAAAAAATAAATGAGAGAAAAGCATTGCACTTTGCCTCTGGTGATGAGAAAAAAAACAAAAATAAGAATAGAGAGATCAAGCGAATCACTTCTAAGTCGAAAAAACCTGATCCTATTGAACAGAAAAAATCAAATGCTGAGGTAATATTTAAACTTCACTTTGTTTTAAATTCATAATAGGCTTAGAGAATTTGTTAAGGGGAGGCCATACCACGAGAGAAACTTTTCATCACAAATTTTCTTTCCCCTTCATTACTAATTTAAAAGAAAGAAAAAGTTAGTGCAGGCAAACTTAGAGTGAGTAATAAAGTTTCAATTGCTGCAAAAAAGAATAAAAATGTCAAATTGCAAACAATTTATTGCAAGAGAACGTTTCCATTCCGAAATTCTAAGTTATTGTCTAATAATTTTTTTTTTTTGATATTTTAAAAGTTTCTCTTTAGTATTTGTAACTTTGTGGCTTACTCTAAGTTTGTTTGAACTTAACTTTTTCTATACTTTAAATTAGTTATGATTTAAAGTATTTTACGTTTAACGAATTTTTCCTGTGGTATGGCTTCCTGTTAATGCAGTAAAAAATCTTTGTTACAAAGCCTTGAAAGTTAGTGTGAAATCGAATTCTGTATTAAATATATAATTTTTCACCTATCATTAAACTTACCTTCTAAACATTATCTATTATTACTTGAATATTAAACAAAATATATCAAATGATGTATTTTGTTTTAGCTATTTTAATACAGTATCATAAAGCATTAATTTTTTGTATATGGATATAGTTGTGTGTGTTAAAAAGTCTTTTTGGTGTTAACTTTTAATAATTTTTATTCGTTTTTCTTAAATTTATTTTTAAATAATTTTTTTTTTCTTGTTTTCTTTGTATTATTATCTTTTAAGTAATATGTGTATGAAGAACTTATTTTTCGAAAATCAATTATCTTTGAAATTGACATTAAATCTCATATAAACAATTAGTAATGAGTTTGTCTTCTATTCTTCAGTATTTAAGTTATAAAGTTGTTTCTGCTGTAACAGTATCTTGACTCCTGTCATCTCAAAACATTGGATGTGTGAATTCTGTGACTTTGCAGGAGAACGTAATAAAAGTTTTATTTGTAATTTCAGTTCTTAAAATTGTTCAACTAACTTCTGTATGTTTCACAATGTAAGAGGGTCATGCAATTTTCGGAACAAAAAGTTTTTGTCCGACTTGGTCTATGTAGAATTTTTGAGTATTGCATAAAAATGAATTTAAAGCATCACTTTTAAATTAAATATTATATTTTGAAGAGTAGTAATAAGTACAGGCTTTTGCAGTATATGAGTGCAACTTAGACTTGATGAAACATATCTTCTTGAAATAATTAAACAAAAATGAAAATACAAAGAATAAATCAACTCGAAAATACTCTCATGTTAATAGGTTTAGAAAAGTAAACAAAATTTTAAGTAAAAATTTTAGAAATTTTTTTGCAACATGCAGGAAAAAATAATAAAGCCCATTTGTTTTTTTTTTTTGTTAAGTTAAGGAACGCCTATCTAGGGTGCATAGCATTTTTAAAAAGTGCTTAAAGGAGCTTACTCTTGTTTTTTAACAGCCCTTAAAGGTGTTTATTTCATTGGGTGGTTTTAAAAAGTGCTTAATTTTCCCTCTTCCACAATGAGATATTTTTTCTTTACCATGTAGATTTTCACCGCGAACTATGCAAAAAGACATTGTTCCATTCTATGTTTTCACTAATTCAACCCCAATCTATTTCGGCCTACCGTCGGCCCCTTATTGTATGAAAACCCTAATTGTTTTACATGTTTGATAAAATAGTTGCAGGTCCGCATGTGCATATACCGAAGATGTGACCAATAATATGAATCTTGTTAATGTTTTATTGAATATGCTTTTATAAATATCTTATTTAAATCTTAAAAAATACACATGATAACCTTTTTAAATAATAGTGAATTATAATTTTGAAATAATTTTTTTTTACATAATTAAATAAAGTAATTATTAATTTTAAAAAATAGATTGAGCCACTTAATGTTGAAAATCTTTAAAATTGTGTATAAAATGTTTTCATGGTGACTAATATAATCAAGAAAATAATTTTTTGTTCAAAACAATTTATTTTATTGTGATCATGTAAAGTCTTAAGATATTATTTAGCATTTTAATGTATTTATGAAGAACTTTCAATAATAGGAAGAAGAAAATATTTTTATTAGTGTGCATATCTTAATTACAAGGTTAGTATTTTGATGTCAAACACCTGTGGAAAAGTATCAAAACTTGTTGGAAAGTGATAAAGACTGTCAAAAACCCGGGATAAGTTTCTTTATTAACATTGGGGGCGTATTATTAGACATTAAAATATTCTCAGTACTTGCATTATATACTAATAATAATTTATATTAATATATCAATTATAAAGGAAGTATAGCAAAATCATTACATTAATTAGTTTTTCTAAAAACATGGTACTCTTAATATATTATTAGTAATAACTATGAGTTGTTAATTATTATCAATCTAAATATTGATTTTAATTATTTTATGCCACGATTTAAGCAGATTTTTTAGATTAAGTAAATCTAAAGTGGTTGCCAATGTCAGATCACAACTTATAAAAAAGAAAATATTCTTTATGTTTGTTATTATTACTAATATCCAGGTTAGCACAATATGTCTGATTTTGTGAGAGAGGTTTTGAGGGAATTTTCAGGCAGCCAAAAGAAAACTTTTGGTCTAAAAATTTTTTTATCATTAAAAAATGTGTTGTTTTGCAAATTTTTCCTTGGTAGAAAACTTTAAATGTCAATCTGTGGATTTATTAGTTAGAATTCTGAAAGATAAATATTTGTTACATTCCTACTTTTTTTGGAGAACTCTCTAAACGTTAATGCAATCCTCAGGGAGAAAAATATCCTTGTTGGGATCCTATGGTTTCAATCACACAATGTTTATTTCACTCTGCTTAAACAACTTTTTAACGCCTTTTCAGAAAGAAGAAGAAGAAGCATTCTATAAGAGTTTCAATCAGCAACTTTCTGAAATTGAAGACTATGAACTTTGTATTGAATAGTATTGCTAGAAAAATGGTTTGTATAGCTTTTTTTCCCCACTTAACCGCCTCACTAATTAAACTCCTGTATGTATATATTGCAATTATTTATTATCCCGAGTAAACTCGGGCCTAGCAGAATTGAACAATATGTTTTGTTTTATCACATTTTTATTCAGCTGGAAACAAAACAAAAAATAATAATAATCTGCTGTGATTGGAAGTTTGCCAATTTTCGTTTGGGAGTTTTGCCATTTGTGGGACTGCAGACATGTTTTGTACAATTGTGTATAAGATGGTTGATGAATTTACATAGAAAAAGAGTAAAAAAATGGTGTTTGCGTGCGAGAGTGAAAGTAATCTCAGATGATTTTTCAGATTATGAAGAGGTGAACACATACAAAGACTAATATTTAACTTTTTTCATTTGCCCGAGATAATTTGGGATAGTACCCTGATGATAAATTAAATACTTTTTACACATAAAAAAATTTAAATTTTAACTTAGAACTTGTGTATTATGTTTTGTTTTAGTTCCTTATACAGGGTGTGTAGCGTTTTTAAAAAGTGCTTGAAGGTGCTTATTTTTGATTTTCGTTTTTAAAAGTCCTTAAAGGTGCTTTTTTCATTGGGTGTTTTTAAAAAGTGCTTAATTTTTCCTTTTCCAAAATAATATTTTTCCTTTACCATGGTGATTTTCGCCACGAATTATGCAAAAAGACACTTTTCACAGTGTTCTATTCTACGATTTTACAATTAATTCAACTCCATTCTATAGCGTACCATCTGTCCGTAGCGTATGAAAATGCCATTCGTTTTACATGATGATTCAAAAATTCATGATTTCTAACAATTGCCAAAAACTATGACAAAAGTTTTTTTGACATGACGGTTAAAACCTCTAATTGTCAAAAACTTGCCAATCCTACCTAATTATGATTTTTTTTAAAAATATTTTTGAGTGCTTGAAAAGTGCTTAAAAGGTGCTTATTTTTTGCCGAAAAATTTGGACCTTTTTATATTTATTAATGAAATAAAAAGAAAATATGTTGATTTTTTTTTTCTTCAAAAAAATTGGCAAGAGAAACGGTTAAGGAATATTGAATGATTGCAAAAGTTTGTTACAGTTACAGCTCATAAATGGATGCTTTTTTAGATTGCAAAGAAATGTGACCGACAAATAATACCCGTGAGAAACTGAATATACTACTAAAATTTAAGCCAAACAACAAGAGCTAGTGTCTTCTTTATATATATATATATTGGCTTGTAACACCATCTATAGTTCTTGAGACCCTAAGCTGCAGCCAGTGGTCGAGAACACTACAGTTTCTTCATAGTTAACTACAACTACTTTCTATAATGTGATAGAGGACAAACATAACTGGAGAACTTAATTTTCACCAATATTCAAAATCATTTTGATTGAAAAATTGGCTTGGTTAAATATGAGGAGATATTAAGAAGTTTTAATTTATGTTTACATGAAATAGTTTTTTATTCTTAAGTACATTTTACAAATTTGTTCCTTAAACTTTCTATTTCTATGCTTTTCTCGACAGTATTTAAGAAATGCTTGGAAATTATCAAATATTCGTGATTTAAGTAAACAATGCTTTTTTATATCCTCCAAGAAATAAAGTACAATACGAAAAACAAAGAACGGACCACCCTGGACAACTTCTGGTTTAAAATTGTTTACACGATTTAATCATTAAATTTACTCTTTTTGCTGTAATGTTTTTAAAGTCTGAATTGATTGATAACGAGATTTTCCTAATATCAAGTAAGGGAATAATAATAAGGAAAACGTAAAGCAAGAGTGGAAAAGTTGATAAAGAGTGGCATGAGTATTTTTAATTGTAATTTTCTATTAACTATATGTGAAATGATTTGTTAGTTAAAACTTCTTTTGATTATACCCATATAAGTTTATGTTTATTTAAATAATGAGTGCTTTTGGAACCTATTAAATGTGTATTTAGTGCATATCTATACTTAAGAAAAGCAGTGTAATTTGTTTTCTTAATTTTCAGTAATGTCTTTAAAATTTTATAGTACTATATTGAGTTGGAACAAATATTACTGTAATTTCATTTATTCAGCAATTGGTTTATATAAATTAAACGATAGCGTTTTTAAAAAGTGCTTAAAGGTACTTATTTTCGTTATTCATTTTTTAAAAGCCCTTAAAGGTTCTTTTTTCATTGAGTGATTTTAAAAAGTGCTTAATTTTCCCTTTTCGAAAATGAGATTTTTTTCTTTACTATGTCGATTTTCGCCAAGTATTATGCAAAAGCGTACTTTTCACATTGTTCTATTCAACGTTTTCACAATTCATTCCACAATCTATTTCTGTGTACCGTCGGTTCATAGCATATGAAACGGCCAATCATTTTACATGTTTGATGAAATACTTGCAAGTCCGCATGTGTGTCTACTGAGCTATGTACGGTGACATTATTGCACTCTCATATGCAACTCTGCTGCATTTTGCAAAATATTCTCAATTTCAGGCTTCATATTCCACCCTCTGATATCAAACCAAAAAATCTTGATCATTTTATAATGGCTAATATAATTAAGAAAAGAGATCTTTGTCAGAAACTAGTTATTTTATCATGATAATGTAAAGTCTTTGAAAATTATTTTGCATTTTGTTAATGCGGACACACACAGTGCTTAAAATTATTTTTTGAGTGCTTGAAAGGTGCTGATTTTTTGTTGAAAGATTTGGCTACGCACCCTGTAGTTTTTTTAGATGTAACCATTATTCGACACACCTTGACAGAATCGCAGTGACATTGTCTCAGAACGTTAGAGTTCTTGCAGAAAGATGTTTTTTTTTTTTTTTGAGAAGCAAATAATTTTACTTTTCTTTTCTGCAGAATTTTAAAGGCGCTCAATTTATGTGATAGTATCATAAATCGATGTGATGTTTCGATTGTATTTTTGGCCGTTGTCGCTATTGATTTTCATGTGGTTTTTAAATATCTCGATATATTTTAAACAATATGGAAAATTGAAGTCATTTACTTATAATGCAATAATTCTATTGAATTTTCAGCAGTTATTGCTATTGATTTCTGCACAGTTTTTAAATCTGATATTTTTTATACGATATTATTTATTACAGCAATCTAATTTCGAATTCTGTTACGCATGATTTGGTCCGCTATCTTTTTTTCGGTAATTTATACTGCATTTTTTACTGATTTTTAATTCTTTTCTCTTTATTGGTATGATTATTTGCAAAATGCAAAGAAGGAAATAATTTGTGCATCCTCCCTCAACAAAAAGCAAGAATATCACCCATAATATTAAAATAAAAAATTATGACATGTTCAATTAAAAAAATATATACTATAGTTTGTTTTTTGTAAACACAGCTCTTTTGTTATTTTAAATTAGTAACATATATGCTTGTTATTATTAGGAGTATCTTTCAGAAAGATATTAGTGCTGGAGAGTTTTGTAGCAGATAGTTCGAAAAAATTCTGCCACAGGTATTGGGGCCCTTTTGCCAATCGGCCAGGTATTTGATGGAAAGTTCAGCCAAATATTTGGCAAGCAAAGTATTTTTTGAAAAAGTCTTTTTCAATGAAATTTTTTTCAAGAGGGATTTGAATAGATTTAATAAAGAATAATCTGAAATCGTATTTTTTACTATTCATTATTAGAAATCAGTGGCGTGGCTTTGGGGAACAAAACCCCTTCCAAAATAAAACATTACTTGCTTAATGAACTATTGTACAATAAGTAGGATATAGATAGAAAAAAGTGTTCACTATTCATTTTTTAAAATTTAAATGTTTAGAATATATATATATATCGAGGTTCCCAGCAGATCACCGAAGTAGAGCATCACTGGCTGCGGTTAGTGTGAGGCCACTTGGATCAGTCTGCGGAGGGACCGAGGGTGTTCTTGTTAAACAGTTCTACCGTAACGTGTTCGACTTCACATGCAGGTCGTCGGACTACCGAAGCGGGGATGGCATCCCCTCTGCAGAGGTTGGAAATTCTGATTTCATGTTTTTGGATCATCCTCAGGGATGCTTTCCAGACCGTCGCCAATAGCCTATTGTGCAGCTCTAGTGCAATGTAACTGAGCAACATTATATGTGTGTATTTGAACATAACCGATAACCCACCTCGAACTATTAAAACTATGCCACTGTCAGGAATAGTTTTTACTCATATTTGTTAAGTTCTAAAACTTATGTTTTGTCAAATTATGTTCTGAGAGGCTAATGGAAAAGTGAAACTTTTAGAATTTAAAATAGATTACTTTACACTGGACCGTAACTTTTGTACTAATGATTTTTTAAAATTATACTGTAACATTTTTTTTAATAGTTGTACTATTAAAAAATATAATTCCGCTTCTCTTTTTTTGCTTTTTTTATTAACTTTTCTTTTTATCAGCTTTTTTTATATAACAGCATTTCTATCTCGAAAAGTTAAGTTGAAATTTTTAACGTTTAAACTTTTGTGTTTAAAATTTAAGAACAATTTTTGTTTTGTTTTTTCAAACTAGCTTTTTCTTTTTTATAAACATTTGTTTTTATAAAAGTTTTTATTATGATGCACAATTAACAGTGTTTTAATTAGACATTATTTATCACTTTTTTATTTATTTATTTTTTGGAAAAATGTTAGTTGGAAAGCTAAAATGTTAAGGTTTAAAATTTTCTCTCCAAAATTAAGATCAATTTTCTGTTTTACTTTTGTGTCTTTTTTTTTTTTTTTTTTTTATGGGCGTTTTATGATAGCACTGCATTTCTGATAGACTTACCTCTTTTAACGTTTTATGGCTAATTTTTGTTTCCAGAAATTATTTTTAACATTAAAATTTTGTTTTCAGAATTAAGAAAATATTTTTTTCTATTTCCCTTTTTCTTTCTTCAACTTTACCACTTTATTTAATGTAATTTTTTTTAAAATTTTTTTTTTATCTTAAATATTATTCTTTTTTTTTATCTTAAATAGTTTTTTTTTATTTTATCTCCTACCAATAACATTGCTTAGTTTTTATTATTTTTCAATACTAACAAAACTTCACACATAAAATTATTTATATATACATAAAAAAAATCATTAATATATATAAAAAAAATTTTAATGCTGCTTTTCAGCTGTCAAATATTTGGTACTCGGCTAAATCAGTATTCCTTACAACTCTAATAATTTTAACCATTTTTATTAGAAATATTTACAATTATAACTATAACATTGTTTTTAAATATTAATTTTATTAATATATTTTATCAGATATGCTTTGTTTGGTAAACGTAAAACAAAAACGTCATTTATGCCAACCATGCCACGTTGATTATAATACTTAGCATTTTTTGAGACTCGGGCACAGTTGACCAGTTCGAAAACTGGTTTGTGTCCCATAACGATTAAATAAAATTTGCCTGCACATGCTCTGAATCTGAAGTTTTCCCGTAAGTTTTTTTTCCAGCATAATATCTAGTACTGAACATAATGTTAGTTACGTATTCATTATTAGTGTTGAAAAACCAATAAAAATTTTGCATTAGTTACCATTTTTGTCTTTTCAGTTTAGTTTGTCAATTTTATTACGAGCAAAGACAGTGAGTTTTTTTTATTTAAAATTTCTATTTGTTATTAAATATTCTTCTATTTGTTATTAAACGTATTTTCTTTTCTAGGCTGATGACTCTTAGTGTTGATGTTCATAGAAGATCTTGTATGCATTTAGTATTTTTCATATCTATTTTATTTTATATCATTCTTCAGTATTTTTGATGTTAATGTTTATAAAATTATGTATGTATACATATAATTATTTTTAATTCTAGTTTTTTTTTCTTATATAATCTTATTAGTTAGTCAAACAGATTACTAAAAAAAGAAAGTTTATGAATGAAGCTATAACAACATTGAAAAAACATCCATTTAAACTGTACAAAATCATCTTCTCCAGTGTTTTCACATAAAATTTGTAACCAGAGAAAGTGCTTCATTATAATATCAAAAGGACCCTATGTCTTTTCTTGTTTTTACTTTATTCAATTAAATAATTAAATTTTTCTTTGGTTTATTTATAGTACTAGCTTTTGAAAGTGAACTTTGTAGTATTTTTTGATAGTTCATTTGAAAGATTTTCCTGTATTAAAAAAAAATAAGACCATTTATTTTGGTAGATCTTTTTCTATCATGATGCTCTGTTCTTGATTCACTTTTTGAATTAGTGACATCTGTAATTACTCATTATCTGTACCATATAGAGTTCTTACCCCTTCACTCCTGTATCAAAGTGAACAATTTTATAAGATTTCTCCATCTATTCATTAAATCATTCATTATTTATGCATAAAAAACTTATGTATGTTAGAGGAATTTAGGTGACTAGGCTATTTTTTTATATACAGGATGCATAGCTCTTCTAAAAAGTACCTAAAGGTGCTTATTTTTGTTTCTTTAAAGCCCTTAAAGGTGCTATTTTTCATTGGGTGTTTTTAATGTTCCAAGAATTATGCAAAAAGCAATTTCACAATTCTATTTAATGTTTTCACAATTCATTGAATCACAATAATAATATTTGGATATGCGTACTAATAAAAAATTTATCTTCCTAGTATTGAAAGTTCAAATATATATGATCTTTCAATAAAAGGAAAAAAAAAATTCTATTAGCGTGGTTATCCTAATTATATTTGGGGAAACTTCCATATCATGATCTGTGGCAGAATAATTGTCAAGTCTTGGTAATTTCCAGACAGCGGTCCGTGAGAGATTGAACGGAAAAAACATCACAGAAAGCTACCAACTCGAAAGGTATAACTCGTAGCCACAACCCTGACAGACATCTACATGTATGTTTTTTTTCAAATTGCAAGTTTAAAATCTATTTGGTGATTGTAGCTGGCAAGAAACATTAGGATACTGAAATATCCCTTTTATATATATATATATATATATATATAATGAGTTGAGTATTTTTTTAGTGCTTGAAAAGTGTCTATTTTTTGTTCCAAAATTTAGCTATGCACTCTGTATATACCAACCATCATATGGTTAATGTACAATTGTTTATATAAATGTCAAAAACAGTAATTATTTATTTACAATATTTTTGCCGAAATTTGTTATAATGTGTTGACTATCACCATTCAAAATTTATTCAAAATACTTTTTTTTTTCTGAATACAATTACACAAAAGTGCAAATATTTCTCAATTCATTTACAAAGTAAACTTAAATATGACAAACGTATTTACTCAATGCCAGCTTATTGTTAATTTAAGTTTTAAAGATTTTTTAGCAAGTATTGCAGCATTAAATAACTTAAAATAATTCATAACAAGAATCATAAATTTATAAATTTCATATTAGGCTTATATTAATTATTATTATCAAACACATCACTTAAATACATCTTCTTGAATTGCTATCAATCTCAGTAATGGAGTTAGCTTTAAACGATGTACAACTGCTATCCTGCCAATTTGCACAAATGAAGTCAATTTTAACTCTTCATTCAGGCAAGAGAAATGTAACCATCCTGTATTTTTCCATTATGTAGCAATTATACTGTTGTGAACATTTACATGATAAAATGTGGTTGCATAGCTGCCAACTCTACTGGATTTTGAAATATTGTTTCTCCTGGTCTAATGGTTTAATTAAAATTCTAATTTTTATACATTTTAGTTACAGTGTGTCTCTTTTCATCTTTTACTTTGAAAACCCTTTTTTTAATTCAAAACTCTGCCACCATCAATTGTGACATGTGCAGGCTATGTTTCGAGATATTTTTTAATAGGGAGATTTCGCAAATTTTCTTTGGCTTCTAAGCGCTCCCGCTAAGTAAGATTTGAAGTAAATGCACATGTGCACTCTTATTGTGCATGTGTCAAATCTGGTGAAATGCTGTGAAAAAAATATCAAACTTACGTAAGTGGAAATAAGAGATCTCTCAAAAAAAACATATGTTGAAAATGTTAATGTAGTGGAATAACGTTTTGACTACAAAATCATTACAAACATTTACAATGGATCGTAGACGATCTCTTCATTCAACAAATTCTTGTAATATCACACCATTCATTTCTAAATTTCATCAATATATATCTTCGCATTCCATGTCCATGTTTTAAGTTCATGGGTAGGCTTAAACAGAAAACAGCGTGCTTGTAGCTTTGTCTTTGTAGCATGAATCATGCCAATATAACGTAAAGATACACAGCATTTGAAATAAATGCGAGCATGCACAGTTGATACAAGTATTACATACGAAAAAAGTGTAAAATCTGTCTATTATCAGCATTTTACTTGATTCATAACTAAGCTGGTGGCTGTGGTCAGAAGTGTGTGATAGAGAATATAAAAAGCCATTATTGATAAGACGTGTCCACTTATTTATCCAGTACATTTATTACGCCATTTTATAAGCTGCTAAAATTCTCCCAGAAAAAAATATCAGCTTTGCATACTGAAAAATCATTGAACGGCTTGTGTGATTTATGTTGCATGACTTTTTTAGGGATTATATATTATGGTCATAGTCTGACCATCTCACATTTTTTGCTGATGAGAATGTGAGACCTCACTCACAAGGTCGAAGAATGATGTTCCAACTATTTGTTGAGACGATACACCACACAGTCCCGATCTCGCAGCCTATGACATGATGGGTAGCATTTTTAAAAAGTGCTTGAAAGTTCTTTTTTTCGATTTTTAAAAGCCATTAAAGATGCTTTCTGTCATTGGGTGTTTTTAAAAAGTGCTTAATTTTCCCTTTTCGAAAAGTAGACTTTTGTTTCTTTGCCGTGTCAACTTTCGCCACATATTAGGCAAATGCGTGCTTTTCACATTGTTCTATTCAACATTTTCACAATTCATTCAGCCACAATCTATTTTAGCCTACCGTCGGTCCGAAACGTATGAAAGCTCAAATCATTTCACATGTTTAATTAAATACTTGCGAGTCCATACGATCTGAGAAATACTTGTGATCTCTTGATCATTTTATAACAGCTAATACAATCAAAAGAACAGTTCTTTGTCAGAAACATGTTTTATCGCGTAAAGTCTTTGAAAATTATTTTGCATTTTGTTAATGTATATAGTGCTTAAAAATATTTTTTGAGTGCTTAAAAGGTGCTTATTCTTGTTGAAAGATTTGATGACAAACCCTGAACGAGTTGCACCTGCTTTGATTTAGTTTTGAGCCAGAATTTTGGCGATAGGTGCCTTGTAATCCATGCTGAAGTCAGTTCCACACTGCTTTACTATGAAGAGCCTGAAAGGTTTTTTGAAGCTTATAAAGGGCTATGATCAATACACCTTAACGCACTTGGTAATTGGATGGAGAATTAATTTTTTGGGCTTCCCCTTTTACTTATTTAAATAAGCAAACATAACAATTTTATTAAACATTAGCTTTTGTACAAAATATGTGTTATAAATGTTACATATAATTTCATTATAAAAAAAGAAGCTCCTCTTTTGGAATAAGGCTATTCTTAGCTGATCAAAGTGTTATTCTTGTGAACATAGCAATTAAAATCGAGAATAAAAGTATTCCTGTGGCCCATAAAAATGTTGCCAGTACCTAAAACAGAGAGAGAGAGAAAAAAAATAATGAAATGAGTTTAGTGACGTATTTTCTGTTTTTATAAAGATTCTCACCTTATCTTGCATGTGTTTTCTATAAATGCAATGAGAATAACGCAGCTTTGAAAATGTAACCTGTAATGAAACGAGGAAGAAAAAATGCAGATAAAACAGTATTTTATTATGGATGGCCGCCTCTATTTTTTTTGAGGAAAAGTGGATTGGCTTTGATATAAAACAAATTCAGCCTTCGTAGCTGCCAACTCTACTGGTTTGATAAAAATTCTCCTGGTTTTTGTGCATTTTAGAAAAATTACCTAAAATTATTTTTACGGGGAAAAAAAAAACGTCCCTATTGAAATAGAATTTATTGCTTACTTAACTATTTAATTAAGTATTGCTATTACATAGCAGACCGTTTATTGTTATTAGAGTGATTTAAATTTTTGTGTTTTGCTGACAGTAAAATTCCTTATATATAAAGGATATTATAAAATTTATATTTCATAAAATCTGGGTTTTTTTCTTACCCATGTTGGCAACTATGAGCATTAAATGTGTGGTGATACAGAAATGAACAACCATTAATATAACTAAATTTCATTACAATTTTCATTAATTTATACTGAATCAAACTGGTTCAATCCAAATACTTTTTTCAGCGTAACCTAGCACCATAGGGCTTCCCAACCAACCTGTTGTAATTTACTGTGCTTCATAAATTTTTTTAAGCGCGGTAAGAACACTGTCTTGTTAATAAATTAAACAGTTCAATCCAAACAGATACTTATTCTGTCAGCTACTTTTGTTGGAAAAAGAGGTAGGTGAAGCTTTTTAACTTATTTCTCTCTCCCCATTCAAGTAATACAGATTGCACAAAATGAACGAAAATAGCCAGTCCCTTAAAACCTTTTCAGTAAGTTCAATTTTCGAGCTATTTCTTTAAATAGCTTTCATCTCATCTAATTAAAAAGACAAAAGTGTATTTACTATTCTTAATTTTGCCCTATGAAGACAAAAATTCATTGGCTCTTCAACTGAGCTTTGGTTTTCATCACGTTTTTTTTTTAAATGTTTCTTGGTCATAGATGGCGCCACTGGAAAACAAGAACAATCGCACCCTTGCCTTAATGGCTTACGACGACAACAACAACAAAATGCTTAGCTTCTTATCAAAGCATACCTTATATTCGTTTGCAAAATCTCCGAATTTATTGAGTGTTTCTAGCGTTAAGAGACTAACTTACCATTGTGTACAAAGGAATCCAAGATTTTGGGAAAAGTTTGTGCAGTGCATTATCCAACTGCTTCCTTAGCAAAAATTTTTTCGAAGTCACCAAGTGTCTCATCTGAAAGTAATAAGTTTTTATATTTTTTTAAAATTTATATCATATTCAAATTTTTAAAAAATTTTCATCATTTAAAAATGCATGAGATGTGAGCAGAGACACATTGCCTTTTATATGAATGTTTGATATTCCTCTTTTTACCAATTTTTTTTTTCTTAGTTATGTTTAGCACATCTTGACTACGCCATCTAGGGAAAAGACCGGTTCCATGTTTTGAATCTTCCCTTTCTTCCTCCTAGTTGTATAGGAAACGAATACGATATTTACTTGTCAAATTTTTTTTTATGATATCCACGACGCTTTTTTTTTAGATCGATGTTCAATGTAGTTTTCAGTTCCATATAGTTTCCTAATTTAAAAAGTGTATAATCTATTTGAAAATCAAGATAGAAACTAACGTACCTAAACGTAACCTTCTCCTATGACTATCCAAACATTAATGGTGAAAAAGCATACAAAGTGTTGCCGTAAGTAGAGAGTTCTGCTCTACGTCACCTGCAGCCCATTTCGATCGCCAATGAAAACGAAAGCCTGTCTGTATGGACAGTCTACACCAGGGGTTTCCAACTTACACGAGGCCGGGGGCCACAATTAAAAACACAAATCAAATGGCGGGCCGCAACTTTTTCAAAATTTTATGTAGGACTCTTTTTTTATGTTTGAAGGAACATTAAATATTACTGTCAGATCTTTACCAAGTTGTACAAAACAAAAGTATTACAAATTAAAATAAAAAATAGATTTTTAAAAATATTTAATTGCGTATTAAAAAATTCGGGCTACAATAACTTTAATGTGCACCTAAGTATTAAACAATTAATGTGCAACAGATATCTAATTGTTATTATATAAAACTTTAAAAAGGTTGGTATTAAAACTTACATAGTAGAACACAAAATGTTTAATAAGAAAATTGAGGTTTGTCTGCTGCAACCACCAGAGAATAGATATTTACATTATAAATTTAAAATTTACAAATGTGTGTGTGTAAATATTTTCGTCCAAAATGAGTGGTTTCAAAAACTTATATCGGAGAATCTCTTCGAGAAAATTTCTGATACACACATGCTAAATTATATTCACAAAATACAAAAAAAAAGAAATAAAGAAGAGCAACATACAGGATCATTTTTGTATTTGAATAAATATTTTCTTGGATGCAAAACCTGAGAAATTATTTTTTTTTGCACCATTGGTATGTTTAATTTCACAGATACGAAGAAATTAGGTTTTTATTAAGGAGAAAAGTATTTTGAATAACTCGCTTTTTTGGCAGTCTTGATTTGGCCAGTTTCCATTTGTTTATTACTGTTTGTTCATGTTGCAAGCTACGCACCATCTTATGTTAGTGTTAGCATATTGTTCCGAGGAGCAAGATTAGTTTATACATTATAATTCAGGTTTAAATTTGAATGGCTTATATTATTGACACGTTGTGAGCCAAATGGCTTTGAAATAACCCGGAAGCATAAGCGGTACCAAGCTTTCAGCCCTCCCTAGTGTAGAAAACACCATCCATAAAATGACAACTAATATATTTTAGTTCGCGAGCCACAAAAAAAGTTTCGCGGGCCGACAGTTGAAAATCACTGGTCTACACAGACAATTAGAGTAAAAGTATTTTAATAAACCTTTTGTGAAATATTTTTTTTCATTATAGAATTTGATCATTTAAAAATTTTGTCGAAAAATGGATATTCCAAAAGTAATCATACGGAGAAAAATTTCGAAAATTTATCTTAGACACATTTTGATTTATTTAATGAAATTCGAATATATATATACTAATGAAAATATGTAAAACAAAACATTTATAAAAAAAAAAAGGAAGTTCAGTATGATAAATTTCGAAACAAGATTCGAGTTAAAGTCCTACCTCTCAATCTTTGCCCTAAATTTCCGTTACTTTGCAAAATATTTACCTACGGATGGTGTTTTCAATATAAATATAAACAACAACAATCTCGAGCTCGTGACCTGCTCTACTTCCGGTTAGAAAGTATGCAGGTTATTCTGCGAGGCGATATTTTCTAACAGATAATTTTGTTTTTAATTGAAAAAATAATTTATATAATTTCTGAGCTCAAATCTGCCGTATTTCATAATGGTGATGATAATGAGTTTGATGTGAAAATTTGTTTTAGTTATTTATAGATGTGTTCGTGGTTGCTTGATTTAGAAATTTTTTTTAGCAATGCTGTTTAGCCTTTTAGTACTGTTTGTTCTTGGTGCAAGCCGTGCACCATCATACATTAGTGTTATCATATTGTTCGAACAACGAGATTAAGTTCATTTTACTATTTATCATTTCGAAGTTGGTGTACTGTTAACGAGGTAAAAAGTGTTTTATAACGATTCTTTTTTTTTTTTTTTTTCAAATTACGATTCTTACAATGTCTTATTAGTCTTAAAATGTCAGGTCTTCAAATGATGATTCTTTTTTAAATCACAAATAATAAATCTGGTGTGAAATACACGTATACAAGAAATACTACTCACGGGTGTCTCAAAACACAATGATTTGTTGTATGCTAAATGGCTTCAAAATACATCGAAAATAGTGACCCGGAAGAATAGGCAGTAAAAAGCTTGCAGCGCATCCTACCATAGAAAACACCGTTTATATATTTTTTTTTCTTTTTGAGTAACAAACGGTAAAAAAAATGCACATAAAATGTTGCAAAACATGACCAAAAATGAAAGAGGTAAAATTAACATGGGGATCAAACTTTTATCAGTTCTGCCTAAACTTTAAGGGACACCATTCAAAAGGTCACAGTTCCAAAAAATATAAACCCCCAGAAATCATTAAGATTGACAAATAGTTCATGAAAATCCTGTTAGATTTTTCTGCGCACTGTACGTATTTGCTATCGTGTATAGTTTGTCTAAAATAAGAACTCCCCCAGACATTCGTCTGGGCCTGTGGCGGTGAGTATGGTAACGAGGTATGACTATTTCAGTAGGGTGCGAGGTCACTGTTTTGGAATAGTTTCGACTCGCGTCGGGGAGAGAAAGGGAATAGTCATAGAGTGAAGCTACCCTCCCTAAATCGTGCCATTTTTGTTTTCATAGAACCAGACGGCCTCAGACTGTGCGGCGGGAGGAGTTCTTACCTTAGACAAACTATATGTTATCCAGTAGATAGCTAATTATCTGCAAATCTTTAACAACATGATCATGCAAGGAATAAAATATAAGTATACCATTTTTTAACAAGGCATTGTAAAAAAAATATAAAAAAAAGAGTTTTAATAAAATTACTCAATCAACTTATTTTGAAATATTTTTGATATTAAGCATAAAATTTATTGATTTCCAAAACTGAATGCTTTTCATTAATTAAGAAAAATTTACAAACATAATTCCTTCCCCCCCGCACCCCCCCCCCCAAAAAAAAAAATTTAAAACCCCTGACTACAAAGTAATTACCTCGACATAGTTGTACATGGCTAAATCACATATTGATTCTGCATCTTGATATCGTCTTTCCGTAAATAAAGGAAGAACTTTTTCTGCAAAAATAAAAAAAATTGCAATTCAAGCTCAGAAATTTATTTACATAATTAAAAGAAATAATAATTTCTTACTGGGTTCATAACTATAAGCTTCCAGCAGTTCAGCCAGTATTTCGCAATCTTCAAATCCCTAATTTTAATAAATTAATTAGAGGTGAAAAGAACTTTTAAAAAAGCATTTAAATATTTATTCAATGCACACTAAAATGATTGATTAATAGTAGTGATAATAGAAAAATTTGTGTAAACATAATCCCTATTTTTTGCCAATGTCAGAATTTAAATACTTGGGTTAGTTGAAAATTTATAGGTCTCATGTGTTAAGCTTTAATTAGAAAATTATGTAAACCTTAATTTATTTTATTTTGTAAACTGACGTTGATCAGCAGACTTAATTCTAACTTTGAGACAATCAATGTTCAAGCTTGTAATTTTCAATCCAATCCAGAAGACAAGGGAACTCCTGTATCAAGTATAGGGAGAAATTTGTCTTCGTGGAGGAATCAAATGGAAGGGATCAAATATACCCTCAATCAGTTTTCCCAATAAATGAACCTGGAAAATTATTGTGCAAATTAGCTGTTTTATTTATTCGCTTTAATTGCAAGTTAAGAAAAGACCATTACGGTGTAGGATTTAAGTAATCATCCTCGACTGTATAAAGTTCTTTTATTTCGTTATTACATTATACAAATATGCTTTCTAAATTCGAACAGAAAGATGTATTCACTGTTAAAAATTCCGAACCTCGTTGCACCGAAAATTGGTATTCATTTGCTGGCTACATAAAATGGAGATAAATTTCACCATATTCTGGTATTTGCACTAGCTTCAACTATCAGTAGAAGGTTGTACCAAAAGTTGGTGTTTTGAAGAACCAAAACACCAATTTTTATTCTTTCTTCTTTTTTTTTTTTTTCTTTTATGAAATCAGAGGAAGGTTTCAATATTAATAAGTGTTTTGAAGCACCCAAATGCAGGCCAAGTTCGCTATTTACCGTAAATAGATTATTTTATGATATACCTCTAATCATTTTATATCTCCAACCAAATTAAAGAGGCAACATAAAGCAAATGAACTTTAATGCAAATAAAACATTTTACCAACGTAAATAAGTTGATGCTAAACAACATGCATAAGTCGTGCTGATACATCGAGACCGAGTTTTAAAGAAAACATGGTGCCGTAAACAAACATCATTCAGTTTACAGTCATCGTCAAAGTTTTGTGTCTTTTACCAAATTTTGGTGCAGTCAGTTGCACCATGGAAGTATTTTTCGCTCATACTTCACCATTTATGGTGTAACTAAAACAAAATAATCTTTCATTTAACCAAACTTTGGTATAAAGATAAACTTAGTCTTTTTACAGTGTATTTTTTAGATATCATTTTTATTAATTGTTATTACGTGTTAATTGATTATTGTTGTTAATAACTAATTATAATTCATAAGGAAGCAAGCAAAACGTCATTTCAAGAGTTTGGCTATGTTGATATACGTTTGCGCTGATAGATTGGCATCCATTTGGTGTGTACTTCTCCATTGCAATAATGGTTTTTTCTTAACTTGCAAAAGAGTGTAGGCATTGGCAGGCAGCCCGGTGCAGTTGAAAAACGCAGCCAGAACAAGAGGTCTAAATGTTATGCGCTAAGTTATATGTTTTCGTTTGGTTCAGATTTTATTCTCAAGTTTGTGGCAGGTCATTTCTTTCATTCCAGACTGAGATCCCCACCCAAGTCAAAATTCTTGATGGTTCCATCAAAGCATTTTGATGGTTTATGTTGGTTTCAGTGCGATTCTTGATGGTCTGACATCATTTGATGGCCACCATCATCGAACATTACATTTTCCATTCTGAGTTCATGGTGTTTGATATGCCAACAAACTCCCATCATTCCATGATGGAAAATGCTACTTTAATACCATGATGGCTAACCATCAAGATAATTTGATTCTCATGAATCATAAATTCATGATGATTCCAACTATACATGTCCATTTTTGTTGGCTTGGCAGGAATATATCTTCAAAAACATTTGTCTCTTTTATGTTTGTCCATCATAAATTTGTCCGAATTCCTACATTAAGGTGATGGTGCTTCATGACCGTTTCAAGATTTGATTTTTAAGAGACTATGATGGAAATTTCTGTTGGTTCAGCATGAACAAACCATCAAAACAAATTGCTATTCTGATGTTGGACTATCGTAAATCAGTCCGATTTCCTGCATTGGGGTGATGGTTACTATCAAAAAATATAATGGTTTATGATGAAATTATTGATGGTTGCCATCAAGATTATGTTGGTCAATTCAATGGAAAACCATCAAAAATTTTGACTTTGGTAATCATCGCTTTTCTTAGGTCATCTACTAACACTGGGGGTCATTTACTTAGTAAGCGAATGTATTTCAAGGAGAAAACTGTGATAGGACTTTCCTGTTTAAGTGATTTAAATAAATGAAACTTACCGCATTCATTCCTTGACCATAAAATGGCACCATAGCATGGGCAGCATCACCTAAAATCAGAGCTCTGTCCTCAACGTGATAAGGATTACACTATAAAATAATATTTACACACGTGAGCTCATTTAAGATATTTCATTATTTCCAGTAATAAATCTTTTACTTTTTGGAGGAAGGTAACGGAACTGAATTGGATATTACTCACATATTGAGTTTTTCACCTGCTTTTCAACATATATTTTAATTGTCAGTTAAATTTATGTTTTTTATTGCCTTTTTTCAGTATTCACTGGGTATTTTATTTTATTACATAACCAGTATTGGACAGTCAACCCTATTCTGAGTTTACCATTATCACTATTCAATTCCGTAGTCTTACTAAAAGAATACAATTAATATCTAAACAAAACTTCTTTTAAAAAAATGCGCTAAAAAGCAGCAGAATTTTCAAAAAAAGAGAGAATAAAAATAGAAATAAATGTAGAAAAGGAAAAAAACAAAATTAAAAATATGACCACTGAAGCCGACGTCTTCAGGGGGTACCGGCCCCAGTGGCCAAAAAACAAAACCTTTTCTATTGAGGAAGAAGGCAAAAGCCTAAAAACCTTCCTCAGTACCCCGAAGGTTTTGTTTAAAAGTCCAGGAGAAAAAAACATGCAAGACATAAAACTAATACAGAAAAGAAACTCATACAACTCATCAGAAACTCAAATTCTTCAGAAAATAAAAACTCACATAAACAAGGTCAGACAGCGAACTCTAAAGCAAACCAAATGAAAAGGAATCACTTAAACCAAAAGAAAAACAACGCCCTCTTTTAAAATGCGCAGATTGAGAAAATGATAGGAAGAAGTTGTCAAAGAAAAATTACGTCACATATTAATAGAATGCTTAACTGGGGCTGCTCAGTTAAGTCTTGAATTGCGCCCTGTTAAAAGAAATAAAAAAACTAATATTCTTCAATCATTTTCTTAATTAACAAATTAACATTACAAAAATTATAAGGAAAATCATTATTACTCAAATTATTCAAAAAATTATTCACAGCCTCTTGAAAACTTTCAACATTATTGCAAATATTTTAAATCCTAACCAATTGTGAAAAAACTAAATTTTTAAAAATTTTATTACTCAATTTAGTATAAAAGTTGCAGAAAAATATAACTTTAAATTTAAAAGCTTTTCTTTTATCAAAAACACCAATTTTAATAATTTTGTCCACAATAACAATTTTAAAATCTAAATACTCAACATTAAAGCAATCCTCATTAGTTTTCTTCAAAACCAAATCTTTAGGATAAATATTATAAATAAAATTATAATTATCACAATTAAACAAAATCAGATCATCAATATATCTAAAAGCTTTAAAATCATTATATTCAAGAAATTTAGCTTCAAAAACATGCAAAAAAATATTAGCAAAAGCACCAGAAAAGGAATTACCTTGTGGAATTCCAATAATTTGTTTATAAAAATCTAAACCATTAAAAAGAACATTCTCAAAAAGATTTTTTTCTGTATTAGTTTTATGTCTTGCATGTTTTTTTCTCCTGGACTTTTAAACAATACCTTCGGGGTACTGAGGAAGGTTTTTAGGCTTTTGCCTTCTTCCTCAATAGAAAAGGTTTTGTTTTTTGGCCACTGGGGCCGGTACCCCCTGAAGACGTCGGCTTCAGTGGTCATATTTTTAATATTTTTAATTTTGTTTTTTTCCTTTTCTACATTTATTTCTATTTTTATTCCGTAGTCTTGTAATTTTGAACCAAATCTAGAAGACAACAGAACTCCTGGATCAACCATTGGGGCAAACTAGGCTTCTTGGAGGGCTTTTGATGGAATTTACCTGCATTTGCGTTACATGAAAAGAAAAACCCCCAAAAGGCCTTCCATAATTAGCTAGACGGCGATGGAGTTCTAACCGATAATCTGTCTACCAGTGAAGATATCTTATATCAGCACTGAAGTCGGTGCGAATCGAGAGTAGAATTCATATCAACCAGCCAACGCTGGAATTCGAGCCTTGATCTCCTGATTGGAAGTTGGTTCTATCCCCAGAACCAGAGTGACTTCTTCATTAAGTATTGCAAATAATATATAATATAATGCACTGAAAATAAAACTGAATATCTTACAGATTCATTGTCTCTAGCTGAAAAATATATTACTGGCTTTCTGAAAGATAAAAAAAAAAAAAAAAACAGCACATGTTCGGGACTACATTTTAAAAAACTGGTGCATACTCATTACCATAAGAGTTAGCGCTTCTAGAAAGAATTGTCAGAATGAAACGAAATTTTACAAATGCAAGCACAGCGTTGATATAAATAAGTGTTTAAAAAATCATAGCAAAATTATCATTTATTTAAGGAAGAAATACAAATGAAGGGATGTACCCTCTTGGGCCACGTCTAGCGCGAATGCAGGATGCGATACGGTCAGGCATTGAAGCATACCAGTCCCTTATGATGTGCAGTGGCATCTCGTTTCACAGCTGCTGCAAAAACACTGCTAAATCAAGTAAACTCTGAGGCTGTCGACCCAAGGCTGAAAATGCCGACCCAAGTGGTTCCAGATGTGCACGTTCGTTGACAAATCTGGGAATAGAGTTGACAAGGAAGTGTGGTAATATGGCTGAGGCATTCCTTTGAATCCCTTGCTCTGTGGTAGAAAAATAGTTCCTAATTGTCCGGCCATAAGTTGCAACACACGTGACTGAAGTATGTCACGTATAAACCGCTGACCTCTCATGTCATCGTGGATCAATATTATGGCTTGTCGTATGCCATGGCACTCTATATCATCACACCATCTGTTGAAGCAAAGCGTTGTTGCTGTAAAGCGTAGGCAGAGTTGAGTTCATCCCGAAACCTCCACACGATGATCATCATTTCCCAAATTAAGTCAGGATTCTTTAGGACGAACTGACTATTCAGTTGCAGTCTAATCCCGTTGAGAGTGACACTACTCTAAACGGAGGCAACGGTTGGTGTCACGTTGTACAACAACTTCTGCGGCTAGTTTGATGGTATATGGAGTACCACCGCATGCGACACACGACTGACATTGATTCATGGGAACCATGTCGTGACAGCCATCGTCTCATGACAGGAGCCATTTTTCAACACACACAGTAAGGGTGTCACGAAAAGATTTGTCACCAAACAAGTATATCTGGGACAATGTGTTTGTACAGCAACTGCATTCGCGGTAGAGGTGGCCAAAAAGGGTACTAAAACTTCACCATTTTCCTTTGGTTTTTTAATAACAATGTAAATTTCTTCTTCTAATTTTATATTTCCTTATTTATTAAAGTTGAGTGTAAAAAATATTCATAAAATATATATTTTTAAATTAATAAAATTTAAAAAATGAACATTTATTATTAAATTTTTTTTTAAAAAAAAAGTATTTAAGAAATTTTTTTTTAAATAATCCAACCCCTCTTAATTAGCAAAGAAAAAAAAATGTACCACTCAAAAGTCCCTTCTTTTACCTCTATTAACACGTTGAATGCCATAGTGGTCACTGGTGACCGGCACTGAATTTGTTCGGAGTGCCACGGGGCTAACCGGTGACCGGCGAAGCCAAGATAATTAGAAACACATAATTAGAGTGAATTTTTAATGCTTTCAATTTTTTTATATTATCGTTACTAAAATGGTTGGGAGAAATTAATGCAAAATAGAACACACAAACACCTGACCGGAACATCTGCTCCTGCACCCCAGAGCCCAAGGTCAAGAGAACTGAGATGGGCACAGTAGGCCTTGGCCCTCTATGGGCTGTCGCGCAGCATGATTTTAGTTTAGTTACACGAAAATCAATTTGGCCAGACTTGCAAGCCATGTAAAATTAGCGTGAGATTCAACGTGTTAAAAAATTTACATGTCAACTTCTTCTACAAAAACATTATTTAAAACAAAAAATCTACTGAGTGTCAAAATAAAAAAATAAAGTCTCATAATTCAAGTATATTTTAATTTTAAAGTCTGATGACTTTATAATTTATAGTTATTATAAGAAGTAAAAATTTCCAGATTTAATGTCTACTTATATTGAACTATATTTTAAAAATGGGAGATTTAGATAAATACCTAAAAATTGTGTAAGTTTCATCTGATTTCATTACAGTTTTTTTTTCTTATTTTTCTTTGTTTTTAATTAAAGATTACATAAAACAGGATTAAATTCGTGATTTTTAATTTTGTTTCAACCTGGCATATTTAAACACAAACAAAGAAATAAAAAATAGAAAAATGTACTGAAAAAAATTTTTTTATCAGAAAAAATAATAATAAAATTAAATAGAAAAGAAAACGTAACCAATTTCTTGACCGAAAAAAATTCGAAAAAAAAAAAATACAAAAATATTAAATTATTTAAAAATTATTTATTATCAAAGACTGAAGCATGTAAATTAGAGTAATGATTTGCCAAAAATAAAAAATACGAAATAAATTAATGATTTTTAATTTCATTTTAATATGTCATGGTACTTGAACAACGAAATAGAAATAATGAAAGTAGCACAAATAACTAAACGCAATGTTAGCAAAAAGACATGCGTAATAACGCAATCAACGCAAATCCTACAAAAATGGCAAGATCATGAGAAAGAATTAACGTGGCATAGTAAAAATGTGGCATAATATGTAAGTATGTATGCATACATTTTTAATTGCGTATTAATAGCGTTAAAAGTAAGAAATTTATGCTTAAATGATATATATATATATATGTAAGAAGTGAGATAACAGCCTCTGAGTTATCACGCCAGATGGCGCTTGCCTTAACAAAGTGTATTTGAACATTCTAGATGTAAATGAAGAGTACTTAGTTGAAGTTGTTTCTCCGTGAAACTAACTGTTTGTCTTGAGGTAAAACTTGGAATCTGTGTGATTCAAACCTAAGTGGTTAGTGTCTACGTGACTCTTGTTAATATTGAAGAATAAATATTATTGTTATTGTTATTAATCACATGGTTGATTGAATTAATATGGTAACTAATATCATCACACTATGGTGTAGTTTGAAGTAGCTCGGCATATATATATATATGGCCCTATATCTTCTCTTAATATTAACCTATAATATTTAACTTAAAAGTAATTACATTTTGAATTGAATTAATAAAAAATTTTTGGATGGCAATTTCTTGGAAAAGAATTAGAGGAACAGTAATTTCATTGAATAATGTCACTCGGGATTTTTTAAGTTGAAATTAAGCTTATTGACCCTAAAAGAAATAGTGCTGCAATTAAACTTTTCTTGCTCTGTTATGTTCTGAGATTACTTTGTAAACAGACATTTTATATTTTAATCAACTAGAACCATTCATATTTGTTTTATCGGCACTTTTCGTACTTCGGACAGTAATTACACAAAAGTTAAGAAGACATACAAAATGATGTGTAGAACAAAATATACAAACTATTTAAAGCATATTGATTATACATATTCATGATAATAAATATGTATAACAAGAGATTTTATTGGTGTTTTTTTTTAGTGTCTAAAAGGTGTTTATTTGTTCGCTAAAAGACAACCTACGTATTCCAAGAAATGTCATAAAATAAATTGTATATAAAATTTCAATAAATATCATTTTTCAGAAGTAGAAGATTTACCTTAATTGAAACTAATGCTGATGGAGGTGTTTTGAAAAAATCTTCAATTAATTTCTCCCTGAAAATATAATTTACATCAAAAATATTTATTGAGAGCTTTATTATGCTGACAAATTATATAATTAGGATAAATTGAACCAAAAACAAAAGGGAAATGAAATTCCTTGTGCGTCAAAATCACATAGTTGATTTTCCTCGTTGTTAAATGATATCGGCACAGGCTATTATGAAAGTATATCTTATACAAAAAAGTTTTTAATTTGTACTCACATAAAAGTATCTTTCATCAGTTTTAGCTTATACTCATGTTATAAGGGAAAATTCTGCGATAACTTGTATTAAATAAAGGGCAGAATAGCTTTTTTTTTTTTTTTTGTTTAATTTTCTTTTTAATACTCAGTAGGGAGTGGGGCAGAGAACACTGGTGAAATTGCTACGAATGCCACCTTTAGTTTGAACTAATATTAATATTATACAGTCATATTGTTATTTTGTTCGTAACATTTCGTATTTTTTTATGAAAAGCACACATTATTTTACATAATTCATGGAATTTCTAGTTGAACTTGGATAATAGATAAAATTTCAACTTTTCAAAACGGCACAAAACTTCGAAGTATAATTTTTCTGCAAATCAATGCAAAAAAAAAAAAAAAAGAATAATGAAATCAATTGACTGTTAGTGAAACAAAAAAAAAAGACTATAAAAAAAAAATATTACCTTCCGATGAGAGGTATGGCATCTGAGAAATTCGTTTTAAAGAACTGGATGAGGTTGTCAGGTGTCTTGATGGATTCAAATATTTCAAATGGCATGAAGAGTGTGACGGTATAGGTTTTATCTTGATTGGGCAGAGCAATCATCATGAAGGTGTGCCTGGGCCATATGTGCAGGTAGTTCTTTTCCATGGCAAACTAAAAATGATCATCTCCCTTCATTCAACATAAAATGTTTTTCTAACATTCCTAACTGTTTTTGTCTCCACTCTAGAGCCACCTTACCCTTGCTTTTTAAAAAAAAAGGCGTGTTTTTCGTGATCAGATTTTTTCAATATGTGAAAAGTGACTTCACCACTGATTCAATACATATTATATTACACATACATATGAATTATTAACATATGCATATGTGAGTGTGTGTGTTAAATTGGTGGTTGTTGACTTCCACCGGGGAATGTTTGCATTCACCTAGTCGCTTTGATAAATGTCCGAAATACATAGTTGGTCAAGTTAAGTGCCACTGCCCGGTACACATTTGCCCGGTATGCCTTACATCAATGTTTTTTAAAGGTCAAGTGCTCGGTGTACATTTAACCGGTACTCAGAACACTGATGTTTCTCCTAATCTATCCTTAGCATTTGTTAAAAACTCGAATAAATATAATAATATCAAGGAATAAATTAATATCAAATCGAATATCACAAATATTTCAGACATTCACCAAAGCGACTATGTGATTGGTGACATTCACCGGTGAAAGTCGACATTCTCTCGATTTCGGTGATTCACGGCAACATATATATGTAAAAAGTATAGACTCAAAAGGGGAAAATATTATCAAATTAATTACTAAAAAATTATCTAAAAACGTTTTCAGTCAGAAATAGTGTGTATATAATTAAAACTTTGCTTGTAATCGATATTGCACCCTGTTCTAAAAAAAAAAAAAAAACTATCTCAAAGAGAGAAACTAACTATTTAAGAGACTCTTTTGAGTTCCAGACCCTCGTTTTTGATTTGAATTACGGGCCTTTTTTGAATGGCACAACCAAACTCAATTAGGTAATTATTTTTTCCAAGACAGAAAGTCTTAATGGGAGAAAAAACTCTTAAAAGGTTATAACATTATTAAAAAAAAATGGAAGAATATTTTAATTTTATTGCATACAAGTACGTATAATAAAAAAAAATTTGTTATTAATCAATTCCAGGTAAATTTGATTATAGGAAAGCGGTTTGAAATTATAAATGTTACTATTCTTCCGCAGTTGTTTTAAGTGCAGTATACTCCCGATATCTCAAAGTTCCAGGGACGTTAAAAAAATTTCTACACAGCGAGTTTTCGAGATAACAAGTTCAGAACTAAATATGTTCTAAAAGTTGAAAAAATATATTCCAAAATATTACTCTAAGAGTCTTGAAACATAAGAATAACTACTAATAAATATGTATGAAATGTTAGTCGACTATAAGTCAAAATACAACAATGATAATTTTATGATAATTTAAAAGCAACACACGAACAATTATGCATTAAATAGAAAGGAATTGGTTCACAATGAACTTACATGGTGATTCTTCAGAAAAAATTCCTTTTTCATTTCGAAAAAAATTCGAGATAGCAAGGTTTTGAAAAGAAATTCTTCGACATAGGAATTCAAAATAACATTAGGTGGAGATATAGTGCCTAGGGGAAAAATAATTTTGGTCATAACAAGGTTTTCGAGATATCGAGAGTATAATGTATAAATTTTACCAAAGGAAGTTGTCGTTTGTTCGATATCCTACGTTTATGAATCTGCAGTTTTTCCCAGGGGTTATTGAGTTTCTCTATTGTTGAGAGAAGGGAAGTTTTATAAAATTCTCTCCATTTCTTAGTTATAAGTGTGAGCTTACTTCGCCTGATTCTGTTGCTGGTATGCAGAGTTCCAAATACCCATGCTCAATGTAATGTTGACTGTAGTTGAAGCGAGGCATTTTCAACATGTGTCGTCGGACAGATGAGTACGCTCCGTCGCATCCTATCAGCAAATCAGTTTTGTCTTCTTGTACACCTCCATCAGGGCTATAAAAATAATTGGAATCTTTTTGAAGGCTGAACTACTATTTTCCCATTTAACCCTTGAATGGATGTTTCAAAATTCGCAACATTTTCTAAAATAAAATTGCTGTTTGCGCATGAGTTGCACATCCCTGAGGATGATCCGAAGACCTGTGCAAAGGCAAAGAATATATAGTTTGTTTACGGTACGAACTCAACTACGGTAAAGAACTAAGAGGCCGTCTGCTGCCATGGAAACAAGAATAGCGCATTTCAGGGAGGGTAGCTTCTCTTCATACTAGGGCTTCACACTATAGATCTGAGAAAAAGATTACCTTTCTCTCGCCGCTCCAATGTTCTAAACAGTGACCCCACACCCCTACTAGAAATAGTCATATCAAATTACCATAGTCTCCGCCACGGATCCAGACGAATGGCTAGGGGAGTTTTTACTTAAGACAAATTATACATGGGGGAAGAAGTCTAGCTTATATTGGCATAATGTAAACCTGTCCCCCAAGGTTAGATGTGGTCCCTGTGTATAGAGGAAAAACAACATTTAGGAGCACAGAAATTCTTGAAGCTAGTTTGCAACCTCCTCTCCTCTTCACCAGTACCGTGGTTGGGGTGAAGAAGAAAAGCTCTATTTTTCATCGTTCATTAACCACTTGCGCTGAAAAGACGCGCCACGCACGTCATAATGCTCTTGTCACAGAATCGTCGACGACGTGGTATTTACGTCATCATGGAATTGTTACGGAAACAAAAACGACATGCGTGGCACGTCAGATCCCACCCCAGGTCGCCTCCCAGCGAGTTACACTGGACCGTTCTGGTACACGCGTCAGTGATTTTTTTTGCCAGCGCAAGTGGTTAACATCACCAAATTCATTAATTAGTATGTCTATTGAAGGAAAAGCATCAAGTCACGTCTACTCTATTCCTATCCACTTCATAATTGTTCGCTTTTTAAATTCAATAAATATGTATTTTAAACAAATTCAGCGAAATTTTTATTTATAATAAATTTCATATATTTTTTTTTTTTTTTTAAATATAATTTTAACTATTAAAACTATGTTTTCATTTTAAACCTAAATTCTCAAAATACCTACTTTATTTTTATACGGTACTCAACGAGATGTGTCGATTACTAAATCATTTGTTATTCGATTCATGGGACAGTGAAAAATGATGTCTACATCATAGCTGCGAACTAATTTATTTCTTTTACATTTCTTTATTGAACGTTTCTTTACTTATTTTATTTATCGAGTAGAATTAAAGCCTAACATTTTCTCAACAGCCCTCTTGTTTCAGGCAGAGAATTCACGAAAGTTAAGTCTCCACAATGTGGTCAGAATTGAGCACAGGCAGCCTTTACTTCCCAGACAAACAGGTAGTCATCAATCTGAAGCTGGGTGGGTCTCAAACCACCATCGAGGATCGAACCCCAGTTTTTCACAACAGTTCAATGCGTTACCCACTGACCAATTGCAGCTGATTGACTAGAACAATGAAGTATAACGTCATTAAATCAGTAATATATTAGTGACAAAAATCAACATATTTTGAAAATATTAGTAATATTTTTGTATTGAAGCTAATAAATTACACCCTTATTAATGATTTTGCCAAATTCGAAATTTCATTCGGCAATAAAGGGAATTTCCCAAAAGCATAATTTCGTGCCTGGCATAATTAAATGACTGGGGAAGTATAGTTGTCGATTTGCTACGAAGTCTGCTTCTATGGAAACAAGAAATAGCGCATTTTAAAGAGGGGAGCTTCTTTCTTCCCATACTCCCTCTCTCTCGTCGACCCGAGCCAAACCCTGTCTTAAATAATGACCCAACACACCTATTTGAAATGGTTAAACCTCGTAACCATAGTGACCGCCGCTACTCCAGACAAATGGCTATTGGAGTTCTTTACATTGGCAAACTATATTTACGTTTAAGAAGAAATAAACAATGAGTAATTTTAAAAGCAAAAATGCAAGTCGATGTGTGATAATGAAACATTTAATAACAGTTACACTTTTAATATTTTTTTTCCGGTAAAAATCTTAGTCTTGGAAGAAACACTTTATTGTTATCACTTTCATTGAATGCAAAAAATAAATAAATATTTGTTTAGAAAGTTAAATTCAATGTATTGACTGAATGGAATAACACTTACGCTAGTACTTTGTAACTTCCTTCTTTAAAACTGCAGTCCAGAAATTTTTTCTTGAAAAAAATCTCTACATTTGGATTTTTTTCAGCAGCTGAAAGAACAATTATTTATAACAATAATATTTAACACTTTTACAAAAATTTCAGATTACCGAAAACAGTTGTAAATGCAGCTTTAATCCTAGAATGAACTCTACTGCTTTGGATTATCATGTTTTATTTTTATTTTATTTTTTTCATAGTTAATTGGAAGTAAAAATAATTCTATCATTCACACTTTTTAACTAAACATGATGCAAAAAAATTTATTTTCGATTATCACTCAATTAATTAATTATAAAAATTATTTCGATGAAATTAGCTTCAGATGCATGAGTTACGTAAAATTATTTCTGATTCGCTTGAAAAATTCCAGACATATGGCGGAATATCCAAAAAGTTATTCTCGATTATTAAACTATTTTATTTCATAACTGTCGTTTACGGCAGTCCCAATTTTGAGTTTATGGCCACCAATGTTCAACTCCGCAACCATGTAATTTTAAACTCAAACAAGAAGACAAGGCAAGAGTAATACCTAGATCTCGTACTGAGAGAAATTCGCCTTCGCGGAAGACTTTTTGTTGGACCCACCACGCATTTGCGGTATATGGCGAGAAAAACCACGAAACTCTACTGCCGTTAGACTGACGGCAAGTGGACACTAACCCATGATCCGTCAACCATTGAGGATAATTTACGACAGCAACTGTGGTCGGTGCGGAGTTCGTATCGACAAGCCATCGCTGGGATTCGAACCCGGTTCACCTCACTGGAAGGCGAGCTTTCTATCCCCTGAGCCAACACGGTTCTAGATTAAACTATTTTGAATCATAAACATGTATTACGTAATCATACTTCGGATAAGTATATGTTGACTTGAAATAGTGTATCCGATTTTTAATTAGACTTTGTGTGGTCTACCATTATTACTACATCTAAATACGTGAAAATCCATTCATTAGATTAAAATTTTTGTCAACCTCATATAGTCAGAGTATTTCTGTTGCGCTTTGAGATTTATAATTTTTGTACACATAAGTGTTACATGGCATACGCATTTTTTGGAAAAGTTATAAGTGGTGGAAGGAATCACATGGTCGCAAAAAGGATTTTAGGTTAGTATAAATTTAAAAATTAAAAAAAATAATAAATCCTTTTTTATTTTTATTTTTTAATCACTTTTCTGGCGAATTCTATTGCAAGATGTTAACTTATCAAAATGAAAATCATTGGCGTAGTAGAGAGTAATGCATTTTACTTTTTAAGAAAATTGGTTTCAATAAAAAAAGAATATGATGATTAGAGGTTTAATAATTTGGTTTAAATGGAAAGTAAATCAATCATAAAATTTGTAAAAACCGTGAAAATATCTGATGCTTCGCTATATAGTAACACTGTTTTAAAACTGACATTTTATTTAACTTTTTTCCAATGATACTACATTAACATATATTCAGGATGGAGATTTATTCATACAAAGATATACAATATTGATTTGGTTTTTAAGACCACTTATTATGGAGTTTTGAACATTTTACCTACATTTAAAAATTTGTCATCAAAGTTAGTGCTTTAAATTACCGAATTCAGAAATTCTGTGTATATAAATACGAAGAAATCTTGATGAGAAACACACAGGAGAGCCTTTTTTCCATTGATGTTATCCACATTTCCTGCAGATTACCGTATCCATCAACATACTTTACACGGTTCATAAAATATTGAATGTTTCAGATCTTACCCGTTAGTAGAGTTTCATTTAAAAATCTCCTTCCAACTGAGTAAATACACTGGAAAAAAAAGTAGTTATATAAGAAATAGTGAAAATTATGGAAGGGCTTACAACTATTTCTCAAGATTTTTCTCGTACACGGTCAGCAATAAATGAATCTATAGCTTGTCTACGGTAAGAACTCCCCCCACCAAAAAGTCTGAGTCCGTCTGCTGCTATGGAAACAAGAATAGCGCATTTCAGGGAGGAAAGCTTCTCTACACTCTAAGGCTAACACAATAGACCGAAGAAAAATATTCCCATTGCAGACCCCACACCCCTACTTGAAATAGTTTTACCTCGTCATCATAGTCACGGCCACGGGTTCAGACGAATGGCTAGGGGAGTTCTTACTTTAGATAAACTATAAGCTTGTTTTCAAAACTTATTTTCACTTATATTTTCTACTCATATCTTCCATTCATGTGATAATTGGAAACCTACGAGTGACGTAGTGTTGGTATCTCGATCCTGATTGGTTGTTGAAAAGTGGCATTTGTTTACGTTAGCAACTGTTCTTTCTATTCCATTCAGAGTAATGCAAGCCCACCAAGTACCAGTTCTGTTAAGTAACACAGCCTATATTCTTTTACAAACATTTAAATTATTTCACTTATATTTACACAAAGACAGGAACGAAGCCATGTAGAACATAAACAAACTTCTGAATTCGCTTTATAAAAAACAGCTATTTTAAAGTCAATCTGCATATTTTTTAATGACATTTTCAGTCTATTTTTTGTTGAAATGAACTAGTTTAAAATGGTTATATTTATAACCGTCGTTGAACAGTCGACCCAATTTTAGATTTACGACTACTAATGTTTAATTCCGTAGCGTTGTAATTTTGAACACAATCCAGAAGACAAAGGAACACCTTGATCAAGTATTGGGAAAAATTTGCCTCCGTGGAGGACTCTTTGAGGGAAGTAACCCGCATTTGCGTCACATAAGGTTTAAAACCACGAAAACCTCCCACGGTTAGCGTAACAGCAAGGGGTCTATAACCCATGATCCGTCCAACACTGGGGATATTTTAAGTTAGCACTGTGGTCGGTGCAAGCCCGGTGCAGAATTCATATTGATCAGCCATTGCTGGTATTCGAACCCGATTCACCTCATTGAAAGACGAAATCTCTATCCCCTGAGCCACCTCGTCTCTAAATGGTTATATCGCCTAAATGTTGCGACCGACTTCTAGGGTACACCATCAGGATTAAAATCTCTGACTTGAGGTAATTAGGATTTATAAAGTTAGTGCTGTAGAGATAGTGCCTGCGAATAAAAAAAATTGCAGTTTATACACACATATTTTAAGTATATATATATATATATATATATATATATATATATATATATATATATATATATATATATATATATATATATATATATATATATTTATATTTAATGTTACCGTGAATGTCCGAAATATTTGTTATATGTGATTTGACATTAAATTTATTTGTTGATATTCGATGTTTTAATATCTACTGAGGATAGATTAGAAGAAACATCAGTGTTCGGAGTACCACTTAAATGTATGCAGTGGTAATGAATCATAAAAAAGCATTGATGTTGGGCATACCGGGTAAATGTATAGTGGGAAGTGGCTCTTAATTAGACTAATATATATATATATTTAGGACATTTACCGAAGGGAGTATGTGATTGTCAACATTCACTGGTGGAAGTCTACAACCACGAACTTCGGTAATTTACGGTAACATTATATATATGGTTTGTCTACAATAAGAAGATCTAACCGCCACAATGCCGCTATGGTAACAAGAATAGCGCATTCCAAGGAGAGAAGCTTCTCTGCACTCTAGGGCTAACACAGTGGACCAAAGAAAAAGATTCCTTTTCTCTCGCTGACCAGAGCCGAAACCTGTTCTAAACAGTTAGTCCGTACCAGTTTTTGAAATAGGTAAACCTCGTTACTATAGTCACCGCCACGAGTTCAGACGAATGGCTAGGAGAGTTCTTACTTAAGACACACTATACATATACATAATATGCAGCATTGAATGATTCTATTGCTAAAGAATATGATAGATCTTACTCGTCCTTCATGGTCATATGGTACAGGATTTTTTTGTCCAGCCAATGAATGCACCATTCTCCCCTTCATAGGAATGCCATGCCTTTCAATCACTTCTTCCTCCAAACCTGCAAGTTTTAATGCAGATCGACCCCTCACGGACAGAGCCAGGTTAATACTCCGTCCCTGAACCACTTCCATTTGGCGAATATCTGTCAAAAATTTTTGCCATCAGAATATTACTTGTTTAAAATAAAAAGCTATGCATGTATATAACCAATATATAAAAATGTTAAAAAGAGGTAAATATAAAAATCTTAATATTTGTGCACAACTTAGATTATCCATTTATAAGAAAGATAAAGTTCTTATATTAAAGACGAATTTAAAGAGAAGGTAAACTAGTTTTAGAGTTTAAGAACTAAACTAGTTTAGGAACTTAAACTGTGTGCGATGATGTGTGCTTAAAAATAAACCGAAATTTAAAAAATAATGAGAAAAAAATTATTATTGAAGCACCAAATATGAATAAAATGGTCAATCTTTAATTTAATTACTAAATTATTCTATTTAAATATGTATTAAAAAACTAAATTAAAGACTTAATCTTAATTTAATAAGTTTTTTAATAATGTATTACACTTTTTTTGTTAAAATACAGCAAGTTTTTAAAAGCAGTTAAAATCTGTCTAAAAGCTATGATGTGATAATAAGAATAGTCTAATATACAGATGCCTTTTAACAAAAAATACCGATATTTAATCTTTAATTTTATATTCATTAGATTATTTAACATTAATGTATCTTTCTTAAACTTATCCACTTTCAATTGAAAGAAATATTTTCCTGAACAATAATCCTCTTCAAAATGAAATCGAATTTCAGTAGCTTATTTTTATTAAATAAAATAACGTGTATTTAGCCGTTCGAGACTGTGTGTACGAAATATCCCACCACGCATGCGCAATCGAATCTGGACTTTCCCTCTTCTCACTTGGGAAGTGTATGTTCAGATTTCGCACCTGTATTCTAAATTTTAAGTGTTGTAAATTATTGATAAATTGTACTAGCTAATTATAAGAGTGTTTATTCCTAAAACCCCAAGCTATTGAACAGCACATAAAACAAGTTAAACCAGGTGTTTCAGAAAAGTAAACAAAAGTAGTAGTAGCCTGAAGTATTTGTTCTCGAAGGGAGGAACAGGTGTGTCCTAAATTGCACAGTCAGGCGTCCTGGGAAAGTCCTGTAATCAAAATGGCTGTGTGTCAACGCTTACAAAATATCGCTCAGAAATCGTTTTCCAAGTACAAAAATTTATTAAGCAATACAAGACGGAAAAAAAATATATATATTTAACTATATCCCGATGTATTGTACCAAGTTCTTGTAGATTTAAATAAAAATATTAATATTTCTTAAAACTAAAAGAAATTATTATTTTTATATCTGTTTGATTGGTTCCTTGTTTTTTAGCTTATATTTGTTTTCCGCATTGCACGAAATTTTAAAAAATTCTCATAAATTTTTCGCAAAAGTTGTAACTCTAATTGTGCTTATTGTAGAAAAACTAAAGTGTTAAACACTGAATGAATCTTAAACAAGAACTCACCATCTCGAAATTCATAGAGTTTTACTTGGACTCCTCTTTTGCCTAAAATGCATGCACACAATGATCCTACCTGAAATTAAAAAGAAAAAAGAAACAAATGAAAACATGAAGTTATGTTCTCAAAAATAGGCGCCCAGTCTCGCCAGACGTTAATGAGGAACATAAAACTAGAAGAACTCTGTGGGAGATAGTAGCTATCGCCAAAGTCAACCTTCATCTATGAAAAGATACCCCACTATAGAATCGAGTTAACAAGTCTTATATATACTAGTGAATTGGAATTATATTTTTGTAGTGGTAGAAAACACTACAGTACTCCTCCCTCAGAATTACATCACGGATGGAATTCAATGGACGAATACCACTAGTTGATAAGTTGCTGTTTTTTGTGAGAAGCCGGGAGAGATGTATTTAGATCACCGTACTTTTGCTGATCGTGAGAACTGTATTGAATACACAGTCGTGGTTGCTCCTGTGTTGCCATTAGCTGTCGAGTATATGCAGGCCAACATTGTGAGAGATCAAAACTGAGAAGTAACAGCGTGAGGAGGACAATGTCGCAGTCACAAGTAGCAAGTCAACTGTTCAGTGTGGACCATCCATCAAAATAGGCGTGTTCAAATCGTAGTGGGCCCATTCTGCCAAGGTAGGCGTGTTCACATCAAGTCCGGAATTCACCAATGTAGGAGATAGTAGTTATAGAGAATGTCAACCTTCATCTATGAAAATGTACCCCACCATAGAATCGAGTTAACATGTCTTATATACTAGTGAATTGGAATTATATTTTTGTAGAGGTAGAAAACATTACAAACTCTATTGGCCGTAACAGAAAATGAAAAATAAATCGAGACGAAAACACAAGATATAGTTTGTCTAAAGTAAGAACTCCCCTAACCATTCGTCTGAACCCGTGGCGGTGACTATGGTAACGAGGTATAACTATTTCAAGTAGGGGTGTGGGGTCATTGTTTAGGATAGATTTTGGCTTGGGTCGGCGTGAAAGGGAATCTTTTTCTTCGGTCAATTGTGTTAGCTCTAGAGTGAAGAGAAGCTACCCTTTATGAAATGCGCCATTCTTGTTTCCATAGCAGCAGACGGAATCAGACTGTGTGGCGGGGAGAATTCTTACCGTAGACAAATTATATATACTGTGATCACTGTCAATTTTCTAGTTTTGCTTTTCACCTACAAAAGTGGGGAAGCTATCACTTCTGTAGAAGATCGAAATTGTGATAACCTGCCTTCGGATCATGCTCAGATAAGTTCCCCAGGCTGCCGCCAATTGTCAATTGGGCAGCTTTAGTGCGACATAAGATACTATAAATAAAGTACTATTACTGCTACTTTATTTTTCTATTTTTCGCTGACAACTTAACTTTTTGTGCTTCATATCAGTTCATTATTTACGTCTGGCGAGTCTTGAGAATGGGTGATTATTTTTGAGCCCTCCAAAACACTACGATTCTGATTACCATCTTCATATTATTTGAAACAAGTGATATTTTTATATAGCTAAGTATGTCTTTCTATTTCAGTTTCATGGTATTATTCATTTAAAGGCGTTCACTACTTTTAATTTAATATCTTTTTGACAGATAAAAAAATGATGTTCCTTGAAAAAATTATTTTTATCATAAAAAAACTGTAATTGGAAACAGATTAGAGTTTCCTCATAATCAAGCATTTTCTGCATTTTTTTCTTTCAAGCATTCAGTCTTCGCTGTTCAATTTATCAGTTGATCTATTACTTATTAATGAAATAAGTCAATTTGTCTAATTAAGATTTGCAGCATACCTAAAAGCACACTACTCCGTAACTATTTTTTGTTTCAATGCTCTAAAGTGGTAGGTTTAAGTGAAATTTATACGAACGGAGTATCTTCTCTTCTTACTTGACCGCACCAATACAATAGGAGATCCACTGTTCTTAAACATCCAATTTTATTACGAAGAATCTCAGAAGAGAAATTGAAATCAACTTACATCGTTAAACTAATAGGCAGGGTGAGAAAAAAATTCTGATTTTTATTTTAATTGGTTTGTTTTCTAATAGGTATTTTTTTTAATTTGAAATTTTAAATGAATATCAAACATTAAAGATTCTAAAGTTATCAAATTCTTATTGGACTATTTCAGGTAACAATATATACTAAAGTTTAAAGTTATATGATGAATTAGGATCGTAATGGTAAATTAGGGTCAATACTTAAAATCTGATATAAAATATTGTAATGAACAACTGAAATTCTTTTTAGTTTTCTTCAGAATTAAAAATTAAAAACCTTAGAATCTAAATCAGAGGCACATCTAGTGAAAACAGTGCTATGCCAAATCTCGAATGGGCGCCCTTTAAAAAAAATATTATATACTTCTATATAAAATGCAAAATAAAAGCACCATTTGTAGAATGTCATCATCTTTGTTTTCATCTTGGTTTGTAGAATGTAGTCATCAATATAGTAAAAGATTGTATTATATATAATAAAAAATTTTAAAAAACTATAACAATTCTAATTTTTAATAATTTTAGATTTATGCGAATTTAAAATCAACGCTGATTCGAAATATAAAGTCATTACAAAATAACTATGTTATATACTCTAAGTTTTTTTTAAAGGACAAGAATACCATTTAAAAATAAATATCACTTATTATTGAAAAAATATTTAATTTTTGCTAACAGCAAAATAATAAAAATTTATGAAGCTTCTAACTATTCTGATCAATTCAATTCTGTTCTGATCAATTCAATTAACGTATTCTGATCAATTCAAAATTCTCTCGAAATTATAAAATTAAAGAGCTCGATACAAATAATTACAACCGATTATAAAAATTGTATTCAAAATTATAACAAATAAATTACCCATTTTGAATTCATTTTTTATCATTAAAAAACATTAATGATTAGAGAAAAAACATTAATAGTAATATTTATATACCACTCTCCTTGCATTCAAAAGAGAAAAAAAAAATGACTAGCTTTTTTTTCATGAATTTTTTTATGATATTTTAAGCGCTCAACGCTATTCTTTAAATAAGTTTAAATTGCTATCAAAAATTCTAGTATTTAATATTTTTCTAAATCTGTACCATGTGCAAAATAAAATAGTGAACACCCTTAATAACTATTAATCTAATGATTTGATTTTTTTTCGTGTTCTTTGTATTCTATTTTAAGTGTTGCATGGCTTAAACTTTTAAATATGATAGTAAATTAGTTAAAAAGATAGATCTTAGATAATATATTAGTTTAAGTAAATATACCCTCCAGCGTTTGGTGTTTAAGCTAAATGCTTTTTTCCTCTGCTAAAGTAGAAATTTCTTTAAAAAAAATCACTTTTTTTAATAAAACTTTCAACAAGATTATTAGGCCCACGATCAAATAACTAATATTGACATCGACAGGAGGACAGCCACCACTCTCATCAGACTAGGAACAAAACATCATAAAAACATGAAAATCTCTGCAGATGGGACTAGAAAATATCAAAACTGTGGAAACTGTTCTAATGTGGAACTCACACCATATCATGTTTTTAACTGCCCTGCAGTCGCTGCAGGCCTTCACCTCTTAAACTACCCTACAGAAGAAGATTTATATTCATTTAATGTCATAGAAATAGTAAAGACTACTCAAGCACACCATGAGATATGATTCAATAGAGGATACGACACCAACCAACCAACAAGATTATTACCCTTATCTTTAAATTGCTTATATGTAGTGGTAGACAAAATTCTTTTAGTTATAATTTAATTATATTGCTGAAATATTAAACAGATTACCATATGTTACCTCAATAAAAACTACAAACTTTCTGAAACTACATATATTTTGCAGTGTTTGGAGGGTAAGTAAGTTAGGTACTGTGATTGGTTTTGACGATTTTTAAAAAAAATTAAGTAATTAAAATCTCCATTCAAAACGATGACCTTTATAATTTATCGTTTGCAGATGTAAATATTATTAGCTTCTGAATATGAATAAATTAATATGATACGTATCATACAATTGGATAGAGTAAAACAGCTGCTCGCGTCACAAAAATGCTACCCAATTAAAAATGTGTAGATTAAGAAACTCATGGCATTAGTGCTCTGAATCCAATATTTATTGCATTTTTGGATTTAGTGTAAATCAGCTGCTTTACAATCAATGCAATAAATTTAAAAATATTTTGTGAAAGGTTGAGAAATTTTTATTATGTTTGTAACAAATGATTATTTAGTTTAACACATTCTTCATAGAGTTAAATATTTCTCTTTAGCAAAAAGCGTGACAAACTCTAATTGAAAAGTAAACATTTTTATTCAAAAATGGGAAAACTGATACCTTTTAAAAAATATTCCATTTTTTTTTTAATCAAAAAAATAGCTTTATTAAACTAAAATAAACATTAAGGAAAAGAAATGTTTATTTTTATTTTTGCTTATCACAATATAACAAATAAGTTTATTTCAATTTAAAAAAAAAAAAAGCGCAATGCTCACAGAATTACGGTTAAAGAGATTCGTTAAATGATTTAGAACTTAACTTTCAGTTTTATGCACAAAGGGATGAATGCAAAAATTGTATTTAAAATACTTATATTATATAATTATTATTATACTCTTATATTATTATTAAATACTAAATTACACCAAATTTGTGATAACAAGATTTGAACTCACCAAATTTGTGATAACAATATACTTTTAATTTTAAATATTATTTCATAAAATAGCTTAGAAAAATGAGTTATGTTCACTTATAAATCTAAATAGTATCATAAGGTAAATATTTGGATGCGAGAAGTGGAGGCACAAATGTTCTTTTTAGAACTTATAGTATTTTTAGTTGAATAATTTCATCTCTTTAATGCCAAGAAACAGCAAAATTATTGCAAATCGTTCACTGGGGTTGGTGAACCTTAGCGATTAGAGGATTTAGCGCCCCCTAGTGTGTGTGTGTGCATATATATATATATATATATATATATATACATACATATATATATATATATATATATATATATATCGTCATAATAATATAGTACTAAAAATATCAAGACTTTCAAAATCATGTAGAAATGCATGGTAATGACTACGGAAAAATAACTTTGGATTTACGATCGAAACGGAATTTGGATTTACGATGAAATCGGTAAAAATAAAGCTAATCGAAAAGTGATGACCCAAATTGAAACTCTAGTTTAGTAATATCGTATTAAAAATATTGGGCTGTAAAGATTCTTCGCAGCAATAACAGCTGGAAAAGTTATCAGACAGCTATAGACTACAAAACCTGCGCTAATTGAGTGCGTGAAAGTGTAATGAATCAAATTCGCGATTCATATTTTTTTTTTTTTTTGTTTTAAAAAATATTTTAAAAAAAATTTTTTTTTCATTATGCTCAGAGGATAACGCGGGCTGCAGGTTGTTCAAATTTTCACACGAGTCGTTTCTTCGCAACCTTTCAACATATAGCAGAGATAATGATAGAGGCATGAAGAAAAAAAAACCTTTCAAGACATTTGATATCGGCTTTCATTATGTTCTTCAATCAAATATCGATTTCAGGTACGAGTTATGAATTATTAACGAACATTCAGTTCATGGAAGGAAATTAACCAGTTTATCTACACTGAGATATGCCTTAAGGGACAGACGACACTTACAAAATTGTATAATCCAAATAGAAAAAAAAAATTTATACGAAGATCTAGTTACGTAAAATAAGATGATCTCCTTGAAAGAAAAGGAGGTCAAGGACTGTCAGATAAAAGAAACTATATCCGCTCATTGCTTTTTAATTGAAATTCTTTCTTATTAAAATCACGACCTAACTTTAAATTTTCTTTTCAATTTATGAGAGGACTCTCTCGGTTATTTCCAGAAAAATCTTTTACTCCTGCCTTAAAAGAACGCTATACCACGGTAGAAATCCTACTTGTCATTTATATAAGTGATTCACTTATATAAATGATTCACTTATGTAAGTGATTCACTTTTATTAGTGATTCACTTATATAAGTGATTTAAAATGTAGGAAATGTCAGGGTTGTCTTAATAGCGTGTAGGGCCCCGGGCACAGGAATGTTTTGAACTGCTATAACATATCATATTGTTTGAAGTCGAACGAAAAACTCACACATGAAATAAAGCTTTAAGATATTCAATAATTTTAACAAATTCAAATTCATTTTGCTTACACCAAAAATTTAATGAACATAAAATAAAGACATTTTTAAACCATGCATAATTTTTAAAAAAAATTGATATTCTAACCAGTTGCAATACTCAAACAATAAAATAATTTTCAAAACCATGGAAGATAATTAAAATAATTAAATTAAAGAAACTAAAGTATAACAAATCAAGTAAAAAGACTAACGCTATGAAATATTTTGTCAAACTTGTTTACTTGTTACAGCCATAACCAGTTTAAAAATTGCTGTACCCTATCGTGCTGTGTAATTCTGAACTTTTACAATTATTACTTTATTTAACTGATTTTAAACACTAAACAGAGTTGGTGGTGGTCAAGCATTTTTAATGATATTATGACTTTAGATAAAGCTTGCTCACATTAATTTATTTTAAGGGTGTATATGAACCTTGCAGGCGCAAATTGAACAGTAAATGAAATTAAACTGATTGTAAACTTTACTGGAACGTTGAAAAATGTATGCCGGTTACCTTTTTAAGTTTTCCTTGTGATTCAAATTATTTGTGTTTATATGATAGTCAATCACTATTTGTAGAAAGAGAAACTAAATGCAGACTTTATACAATGGAATATATTTATTTTTTAAAATATATATAATGCAATGTTGTTTATTCTTAGTTTTTTTAATGCAAATTATAAAACGTAAGATTCTCTAGGTGCCCCTGAGTGCCTGCCCGGGTGTGCCAGGGCTTAAAGACGGCACTGATGAAGTTGCTGAAAATCTTTTTTCTTCAAAATATCAAAATGCAATTTATGGTAATTGGGAGGTAATTCTGCTATAATTTGTTTGCATTATAAATAAAATTATAAATGGAATATTTTCAAAAATATTTTTAAAAAAAACAACTTTTTTTTCCCTCTTTAAAAAAATTTAAAAAAGCCGAAAACAGAATAACGAAAAGATATAATCTCGTCACTAAAGTAAAAAATATCTCTAAATATAAAATCTCTAGAGTAAAAAATAAAAAAATATCTGTAAAGTAAAAAATATTCGACATTAAACATATTATGGAAAAATAGAAAATAAAATGCAAGAAAAATACAGAATGTAAATGTATTTGGTGTAAATTATCAGAATGTCGCGATTGTTCGTCAGCGTTAGCGTTTTTAAAACACTCTAAGCCACGATCTATTTCAGCCTTATTCCAAAATAACAGAACCGATTAAACTTTTTCAACTCATTACGAAAATTAAACTGGCCGAGTATACCTTCAATCCGCTAACCAGTCATCATAACAAGATTTCAAAAAATGTTTGCTCTATGCACATCAAAATTCACCAGCTATTTAACAACAAATAAGATAACATAAAAAAAAAATATATGATGCAAGTAAATATTGTGAAATGAGAGCAATTACAATTTTTTTCCCCTTCTCATCTATTTTGAGGTATTTGGCGTCTTTAGAGTTGAAATGAGGAACAACCAGTTGGGATGTTAAAGAAGAAAACACGTGGGAAGAAAAACAGAAAAAGATGTTCTGTAAAATCTACGAATGCTCCTCACTTCTAAGAATCATTACTCATAATTGAAAACATTTAAAATCCGCAATACCTAGATCACGAGGCTGAACATCCTTTTTGTTCCTTCTTATGAACAAGAAAAGAAAAAACAGATCTTATTGGCGAGACTTCAATGATCTTTTATTTACAACGGAAAAAATCGCCAGTTACAAAAAGAAAAAAAATTTTAACAAATGAATAAATAAAAAATAAAAAGAAAAAAATTCTTGTTTTTCATTAACATTGTAAAATAGGCATAAAAAATGTCGCTAAAAGTGTTTAATAAAAATTGCATAGGTTAGTTTTCAAAATAAAAATTAAATTTGTTGGTGCTAGGCACTTTTTTAAACTAAATTTAGTTTTAGTAAAACTTTTAATCCAGACTAATGTTTCAGTCATATTGTTTCGACTCAATTTTAGTTTTAATTAGTCTTAGTAAATTTAGTTTTAGTAAAACTTTTAAACAATCCATACTAATATTTTAGTCAAAATTATTTTGACTCAATTTTCAAAAACATTATGCCAGAGACTTATTAAAATTGTTTGATTTATGTCAAATGATTTAATTTTTTAGACCCTATAATATTTCCAATATTTACTTCTGAACATGAGAAATAATTAGATTTTTTTTTAAAAAAACATTTCTAAATCAATGTCCACCAGCTCCAAGTATTCAAACTAAAAAATGTTTTTAACCTTCTTACTAGCTTATTCAATGAACAAGGCTTACCACACAAGGTGCAATAAATAAATAAAAATATACATGTCAATGCATTTCGATAAAAGTTGAACTGGATTAGTCAGATATTTAAAAAAAAGAGAGGAAAAAGATACTGTATTATTAAATTATTTCATAGATTAGTTTTTATTTGTAATAGTTGAAGTCTTAATTATTTATTTTAGCATTGCTAACGTCTACAACTAAAATAAATTAATAACGCATGACTTAGTTATTTCCATTTAACTTGCAAACGTTATTCAATTTAGACAAACAAGCCTACGTAATTTATTTTGGAGGAGGAAATATTCTTGCGAATTTACTTTTCATAATTAATTTGTTTAAAAAAATTAAAAGTGTTTAAACTTATTTCAGCTGTAATCAGTTTAAACGACGATAGTGAGCACAACTTCGTGACCACAGCATAGTTTCCTATTGAAGTAGAGAAAGTTTTGATTTTCGAAATGGTTCTAGCATTTTTTTTAGATTATAAGTTGAACAAAATAAAAGCAATCAAACCTTGTTAAGGTAAACTCTCTTTTCATTGACAACTTTGTGAATTTTTTTTTTCCACATCGTATTTGCTCATTAGAAAAGTAAATCACAAAAACATCTGTTTAAAGCCAATACTGATTCAGACTATTTTCGAAATCGCGGCACCTTAGTAGAACAAAACTATTTCATAATAATTTTTATCAGTTTCTTCTTCATTATCTCTCAACTTCAAAGATTTTACTTAAAAACTGTTTGAGAATAAATAAGATAGGAAATTATTGAACATGACTTGTAGTAATTATCTTTATTGTTTTCTTAAAATTAAAAAAAATAGTAATAATAGTACAGCTGCACAATGAGTAACGGTCTCTAAAGATAATCCTCCACAAAAAGGCACTTTTGGTAATCGGACGACTTTTTAAAGATGGCCTAAACCTAATTTAACCAGTCAAAGAACAAAAGAACAAAACGTACTTCTTTATTTTTTTTTTTTTTTCAATGCCTACTATGAGTTCACACTCCCTCTATATCTTGTTCAAATTTTCAAACGTTAATAAAATACTTTTTATTCATCCACTGAAGTTCAAATGCATTTTTTTAAACTTTTAATGGATGATACTTGATGTTAATACAGTTTTTTCAAACATTAACTCATTAATTAAATAGGTATAAGCAAAAAAAGGAAATGGAATTTTCTGTTTGATTAAGCGTTAGTCATTGTTTTAAATTGTACTATAAGCTATTCAGTTATTCACATATTTTAAAGGAAATATCAGTGATAAGTTCTAACTTATACAAAAAAATAGTTTATTGCGCACATTTAAATACTTAGTTATTTTATGTACTCTGTGTCAGATAAATTCCATAAAGAACATTACGTGGTAGCACGTGTGGACCCCGTAACTAAATTTATATTTTTATAGTCGTTTGATACCACGAGCCTTTATTTTTTTTCAATTCCAACTATTAGTTCACACTCTCCCTATGTCTTTTTCAACTTTTCAATCGTTAATAAAATACTTTTTATTCATCCAAACAAGTGCAAAAATTTCTTTTTAAACTTTAAGTGGATGACACTTGATGTTAATACAGTTTTTTCAAATATTAATTCATTAATTAAATTTAATGAATTAGTTTTAGTTTGATATGGGAGAAAAAATTGCAATTATTTAATAAAAAGTAACTAAAATAAAAATTATCTTTGTTGACGTAAGTAGAAA